>QCXZ01000075.1:5331213-5808439 GCA_025024175.1 Rhyzopertha dominica
AATACATATATTGGAATCATCCCAGTGAATTAATTGATCGCCTTCGCTTGTTGTATAGCTCTAAAAGTGCAGGTCATAAGGGCCATGATAACGAAATACTATCCATAATCGAAGAGTTGTATGAAAGCGGAATAATATATTAGTCACATCATTCTCAAAAGGCGTACAGTTCCATTCAGAGATGAGCGGAGTTAACACAATAGATAAATTTGGGCGTAAGAGGAAATTTGCCTCGTCACAATCGCCTTTCACGTCAAATGAAGATGGCATGTTTTCAAGAAGATCTGAAATGAAACAGCTGTTGGAAAGCGAAATTACCAATAGGAGATTACGTGCTGCTTATATTGAACACTTTGATGGCGTGAAAGTACCTCCACGTCAGTGGTACCAAACAAGTAACAACTTAAGCTACTTGCCGATTTTAATAGATATAAGCGTTAAGTTTATTCTAATGAATCCACCCAATATAAAGATATTTTTAAACGCCCAAGAAGTAGAAAAGAAATCTTTACAATTATTACGCAAGGGAGACGTGTTGCAGTTTAAAGTGAATCCTCAAATCAATAAGATTAGCTGCACGCTGATAGGTGATTACAGTATATGGCTGGATAAGGCTGAAGATACACCCTTTGTTTCGGAAGAGTATACATTCAAACCTGCTCCATAAAATAGACTTGCCAATATGAGTGAAGTAAAACAAGACCTAGTTGATGAACTGCACAAGCCAGCTCGAAGGAACTTTCCTCGACGTCGTACAGTAATTAAAGGATGGGGAGACCTCTTTCAGGCTGATATCGCTGAAATGCAAGCATATTCAAAACAGAACAATGGCTATCGATATATACTGGTGTTATAGACTGCCCACACGAAATTTGTTTGGACGCAAGGTATAAAAAAACAAGACTGCTATATGTGTGACCAAGGCTTTGCGGAAAATACTCAGACGAGCTGGATATAGACCCAATTTTCTGCAAACAGATCACGGGCGGGAGTTCTATAATCGACGTATGTCAGCATTATTGCAAGAGAATAATATATCACATTACTCAACATATAGCTCTAAGAAGGCGGCGATCGTAGAACGTGTGATAAGAACATTAAAGAGTAAACTTTACAAACAATTCTCACTACAAGGTAACTACCGATGGCGGCATATTCTACAGAATATAACCGATAGTTATAATGATACATGGCCACAGTACAATAAGAATGAAACCGAATGAAGTAACAAAGTCGACTAAAGTTCAACTGCCTTGGACGAAGAAATCTGTGAAAAGAAGAAAGCAATTATACAAATTTAAAGTTAACGATATTGTGAGGATAAGCTGCCATAAACATGCTTTTGATAAATCTTATCATCCCAACTGGTCTAATGAGAACTTTAAAGTGTATAAATTGCAAAAGACTGATCCTCCGACTTACCTGCTGCAAGATATGACCGGAACTCCAATCAAAGGTTGCTTTTACGAACAAGAACTGCAGAGAACCCGTCATCCTGATGTATATTTAGTTGAAAAGGTTATAAGAAGGAGGCGAAAAGACAATAAAGTGTATGTTAAGTGGCTAGGATTTGATAAGAAACACAATTCTTGGGTAGATGCAAATAATATACTATAAGTTCAATAAATACAATTTATTAAGAGGGAAAATACAATTGTAATATTATCTAACATGTGTAACTTATTACCATCAATAAACGATAAACCTTACATTCTACAGCTATTGCTTAACTCTTTTATTACTAATTTTATAATGCCCCCAAGCTAAGGTATGGATACCGTCTTCCAAAATATATCTTTTGTCATCATTGTATGACAGACATACTTTGTTTACAAGCTGTGTATGAATAACATGTTTAATTGACCTGAATAGAGTCTGACTTCTTAAGAAATTCTTTTTCTCAAACAAACACTGTTTATATTCTTCATGCTTTAACCTCTTCACAACGCAGTTTTTCACTCCTTTAGCTTTTTTAATGCAGGTATTCTTATTATAAACGTAATCGTACAGTTTTGCTCGTAGCCCAACAAACTCTAACATAACTTTGCCTTGCGTTTCATCTTTAAATAACCCCGGAACAGCTTTGTTTTTTCCTCGGTATTCCATATATGTTATTTTCGTCATAATTAGTGGTGTCAAACTTATCGATGTTTTCTTTTATGTCGGCATAAATGTCGTCTGTGAAAATTCTGTAAATCAGTGAATCTGTATCGGTGTACAAAAGGGTTGCCTTGTTACCATATTTTTGTTTTATAAAACCGTAATGAAAATCATACATTATGTATTTTGCAATTTCAAGAACACAAAAGCCTATGAATATCGGTTTATCATAAACTATTTCTTGCTTTTGCATTTCAACAGCTACCAAATTTTCATCGAATATGCTGAAACTTTTAAATCTAGGATTGGAGATATAATAAGAAGCTCCTTTAGACTTGCCATTGCTGTCCCATCTTTTCAAAAGCCGTATATCTTTACGTTTTTCAACAGATTCCATGGATTTACCAAAAATGCAATTATTTAAAAGTTTATAGAGATTTTTTTCAAAGTTATTTTTCGAATTCTGCCTTCTACGTGTATTTTGCTCTATATATGGCGCTATCCACTTCGACTGCTTAAAGGATAGTATTCTGTGTATCTTTTTGAGTATGAGACCATATTTTAAGGCCTGATACAGCGTCTTATAGTGAACAACATACCTCTCTTTGTCAAAGAAGTTAGGAATTAATTTTTTTACTTTTCCATTGCTAGCTGGAGATACAATATTTTCAACTAGAAATGGAAAGCAATTGTGCCATTCGTGTAAACTGTTGGGATAATGAATGTCACACTCTAAAATGTAACCAATTTCTCCATCTCGAGAGCAAATGTCCATAACATTGAATTGCTCAATTTGAGCTTCTGTTAGCCAAGTAAAATTTGAGCATGGCAAGTGTTCACTAAGAGACTTACCGTATAAATTATTCGAATCAAAATAGGATAGAAAGCTCGTATCCTTATCTGGATCATATGCATATGTGAAATTGTCGATAGCCCCATCTGAATTTTTTTTCGTGCTAGTTGGATCATTGCCTGTTTTTGCAGCTATGTACTTATTATTTGCGATTGCATGTCTGTGAGACACCATTGCCACACCTCCTCTAATTGACTTCTTTATAAACTGTAACATCTCAATATCCGTTAAAAGTTCCAGCTTAATCTGTGTATGTTTCAACATGGCGTCCCAGCTGAGGCCAGGGGCAGTTAGATACCATGCAGGGTCGAGACCATATTCATCTAGACATTTTGTTCTAAATGCCTCAAAAACATCCGTCAACAACAACACATCCGATTTTAAATAAAGGTCGGAATAGTCCCCCAAATTTTTACAATTAAAAGTATGCCAAACGTTTTCAGCGTGCAAGTAGTCGGCTTCTGAGACAGTGTCTTGCGTTAAACTGCTATAAAATTCCTCCCTTGATGGCAATTCTTTAGTGTTGTCTAATATCTCCAAACTATTAACGTATTCATAGCAAAAAATCCCCTTTCTTTTCATTAATTTAAATTCGCTATCAGAATTGAAGAATCGACGCGTCTCGATAAATTGATTGTCATCTAAATAGCTCGCTAGAGAAGTGAGACTACTGGACATAAAACGGAAGCTGTCCAAAAAACGTATTGTTACATAGTATACACGATGAATGCTCTTCTTCTTACTACTGTCCTTTGAAGCTGAAATTTCATTTCTGGATATAAGCAATTTTACATCAAGGGCTAAATATTTTTCTTTTGTTAAACCAATTACCTTAATATCTTTCACTTTCGGCGATTGAGCTAATTCTTTTACAAACAGATGACAATCGAAGGATGATAAATTGTGCATAATCACTGGAATGAGTAAGGGTGTTCTACTGGCCAGGTTACATTTTGAATGGACTTTTCCTCGGAATAAGGAGGAACTGTGAGAGTGATCTAAAACGGGCCTTTGTGATATATCATTATTATTTGATGAAAATTCTCCTCCACACATATAACAATGAGTGGCGTTTTTAGCCTTAGAAACTTGATCAGGTCTAAGCGGTGCCATTGGCCGATTCTGGAGAATATGATTGGTAAAAATATCTCTTGTATCATCAATAAGCATCTTGACAAATGTTTCACTGCAGTTTTTACCTCGATATATACGAAGGGTATTGAGAGAGTCGTCATAACTGCATTTTATCTTATAGGAAAAACTATATGGAACGTGAATATCTGTATTCATTATATATTTGCTTTCAGCATTGGGTACTGCTGTGTCAAATGGCATCATAAAAGTTTCAAAGTCTGCGTAAATGACAAATTCTAACTTGACCGATTTATGACTATTTACAAATTGTATTACGTTTTTCCCTGGATCAGGTAAAATTGTTACTTGTTTAGAACATTCCTGTAAATTCAAATGTGCCTTAAGCTTTTCCGGTGTCTGAAATCTAGACAGACAGCCGTCGCATATATAAATTTTGCTAGTATGTTTAGTCATTTGCCCAACTAACAGTTTCGCCAAATCTTTTATGTAGCAGTAATGACCTTTAGTGTCATCTTCGATATACAACAAGTTAACATGAATTGCTTTTCGTTCGATACAATGATGCAGAGGTCCTGTTAATTTAAAAGGTCTGTTGCATTTTTTTTTAGGATTGTCACTCATATTCTGTTTACTATCTTTTTCGTCACAATGTAGGCCAAACACGTTAATAGATATGTTATTTCTTCTTTCAAATATTGGAATGTCTTTGATTTGTACGGGAAATGTAATATTCTCAAAATTCAAAGTGTTGAAATATTTAAAATACCGAGTTACATCACCTGAACGGTTTGCTTGGGGATACAAGGCAGATAATATAGACCACGCAAAGCAATAGTTGTCGGAGTTTTTAACATTAATAATAGCTTTTATATTTCTTACGCACTGCGGGAGGTCAATGAAGGAACATCCAGCTAGGGGTGTGTGAACTGCTGTCGAAACTTCCACAAAAAGGATATCCGACAAAACCCAACCGGATTCTTTATGCTGTAAATGTAAGAGAATAGCATTAAACACAACTTCTATTATTTACTTAATGTTACTTACATTAAATTCAATAGCCTTTGCAGTCATTCGATCGCACGAATCTCGATAAAGTTTCTCCAGGTCAGTTGAAGCCGACATAAGACTGTATGAACCACTTTTAAAACTCTTTATATCGAACGTTTGACTACTGTCATCTTCGTCTTCCACTTGCTGGTCTACACTCTTTTTTAGCACATATAAGCAAAACAATTCAAAATTCACCTTCAGCAGTGGATGCTCCTTTAATCTGTCTGCAGTAACGGATAATGTTCTGTTCTTTACATCAAGAAAAAATGCATCAAAATCAACGCAATTTTGGTTGTCATATCGTGGTGTTTTTTGTATTCGATATATATTCAGTGAATTATTGAATGCGTTACTTATCAGATAGACGCCCTCGTGTATTTCCTGAGCAACATTATTTTTATGTAAGTTACTTCTGGTATGAGCCGGAAATAATCGTTTAGGTATGTTGATTTTGCAAGCTTCACAGAGAATGTAGTCATCAATTTTTGATGAATTATCTCCATTCATGATGTGTTCCCGTCAATGTACTGTACTGTAAGTAATTGCATTTATGCATGAGAGAAAAATAAAAAAGCTAAACATTTTAACTTTTCATCACCCTATTTTATACATGACAGAAGCGAGATAACGTAAGATAGCCAATGATATATACTATGATCTAATAATAGTAATAAAAGTAATAATAATAGCATCAACAACAGACTGTTCAAATGTCTGCTTCCGTCATGGATAGTACGTGACATTAAGATAATAAATGACATGCAGTACTTACCAGTGTGGATCACTAAGTATTTACTATATTATTGTTAGGAAAAACTAGCACTATTTACGTGGCATACCTGCGGTGAGCATGTTTTTTTTTTTATTTTCCTCTAAGACTACAATTTATGACTACCTAAAAATTTGACTTACAACCTAGGCACTAAACTAATAATTTTCGCACTTGCAAAAAAAAAACAGCGTTAATTACAGATCACCAAACTCATACAAATAGGATGCTTTAGCACCAGAATAGCTTTTGGCAGAGCCTAGAAACTTAACATACTTTTTACTAGGTTCTTTGTTAATTAGATTAATACACTCTTCACTGAAGCCATTATTCAGCCGTCTTGGCAAAAACAAAAGCCTTTCGGTAGTTTTGCCTCCTTCCTCTACTTCGATAATAAGATACGTAGAGAGACCATATTTGGTTTGAGTTTGCTTGGCTCTTAAGATTGCATAACAATGTTGCGGTACTAATTCTTCTGGCTTAATTTGAGACTGGCTTTTTGGTGCACTGGTTGAAATTTCATTTAAATATTCCATATTTAAGTAAAACGACAAAAAAAACTACAATACCTTATATAGCAGCAAAAAGTAGTAGTGCCGTAAAGGCAAATATGTGTAGAAAAAAGGAAAACAAAAAAAACGCGCACAACAGATAAACCACACTTTCTCTTGACTGCTTGTTAACTGTGTGTAACTATGGACCGAACGCCTTTTTATACAGCCTTACAACAAAGGAAGCAGAATGCAGGTTTGAACTTGTAGCTATTCTTCTAAATTGCACCTGTCATTTTTCCTTTTTGTTTTTTTCCCTAAAGTGCATTAGAAAGAGGCTTCAGCTTATTAGAGGTTGACATGAACCTGTCAAAATGCTATTTAGACACGCGACCAATAAATCTTAAGTGAAACCACAGGTAGAAACGACTTTTTCGTTTCGCTAAAAGCCTACACAATGGCGGTTTACTCAAACCGCTCAGACTGTAATGCATAACTGGAATTGCTATTGTCTGCTAAAAGCCGAAGGATTGGACCAACGCTTCGGCTCCGTGATGTCGGATTTTGAAAGACTTGTTTGAGCCTGTTGACTTTGTGTTTGCTGCTCAGTTGAGGGTATTTACGACTAGAATAATAAGGGTTTTATAGAACGGGCTACTAAGTTCTGAGAAAATACTTGTCCACTTAACTCAAATGGAAATGCTATTGTTTGCTAAAAGCCGAAGTAATGACTTGTTTTACCGTTTTGGTTCATTTCTGGAAAAAAACTGATGCGATGCATTGCTACAGCGCATTAGCTTCTTGCTATGAGCTTAAGATTGCAATGTGTAATTGAAATTGCAATTGTATGCTGAAAGCCGAAGTAATTGCTTGCTGGTGATAAAATTTACCTCAAAGGATTTTTTCCCAATAAGCAATATATAATTTTATAATTTCCAAATAACAGAGCATATTAACTTTACCTATTTTTTTTATTTTATTAGCGTTCCCCGATGTCTATTTTATTTTATAAGGTTTTCCCTAACGAGTATTCAGCTTCATTACATTAAATTCTTATATAGTTTAGTGTTAAGAACGTTGTCACAGCAAATTATATAAAAAATAGTATTAAGACTACATTACAGAACGCTTTATACAACTATTTTTCGAATGGTTCAAACTATTTTATAAAGGGTTTTTTTTTAAATGTGTTATTTAACACTGAATTTTCACCCGGTGAACATTTATAAAACTATTTTATTAAGCCTTGATTCTATCATGTAAAAATCAGTGTTATTCTACATATCTGTAGAAAAATATCTTTTTCTGTGATATATGTGTTTTTATAAAAAAACGGAAGCCATATTATTGTTTTTTTTTTAGATTTTAATCACATGTATGGCCGCCATTGTAACAAGCCAACAAAAAAATTACCAAAACGTAACAATCAAATTTATAAGGAAATTTGATTATAAAATGAGGTTTGTAAGCAGTCCAGTTAGGTTTATAATGCCATATGATTAAACGGTTATGTCGTATTTTTTAAGTTATCTCTTAATTGATGAAATACTTATTAAGTTGGTGACGCTTCAAAAGTTTTTGTACACATATACATATGTTTTTTTTATAGAAAGTTTTAATTGGTAATAGTTTAGTTTTCTGTAACTACAAGATACACAAAATAGGAAATCAACACTACACATATCTTATGACATCTAGTTTTTCGGTCTGCGGGCATGCTTTCTTATTTTGTTGAAGAAGCAATGGGTTGTAACTTTAACGAGTCATTAGGAAAATAAAACATTTCCGCCAAATCAGTTATTACAACACTGGGAGGTCCCTTTGAAGTTGTTGAATGCAACAGTATCATTGCATAATACGTAATATCGCAATATTTTATAACACTGTTTTTTTTTTATATAATAATTGTTATACAACCAATTTATAACTGCTTTACAGTAATTTGTCTGTAACTATGTACTAAAAAAAAAAAACTGTGCTGGAACACCTACTATAAAAATTCCTAGTTCGGTATTATCTTTTTTGGAGAAATAATTTGTTTTATTTTAAATAAATTCTGACGCTTTGGCTCCTTGGTGTCGGACTTCGAAAGACTTGTTTAAACCTGTTGGCTTACGGGTACGGTTCTAGTAACAACTTCACAAAGAACGGACAAGTTGTAAATCTTAACCACTTAACCCTTGTCAGCGGTACACGAGCCGACAGTGACTTAATGGAATAGTTGATTTTGAACAAAAATTTTTAAAAGGGTACCGCCGCTAAGCATCGTTTTTGTGGAAAACAACCCCCTAAAACCGTATTTTCGAGGAGTGGTGGAAAAAGGCATAAAATCTGAAGCGTTACAGGCTTTTACACCAGTGCTTCGAAAATAAATCTAGAGTTTTCGTGTTCAGTGTGTGTGTGTGTAGAGAGACATGGATCGCCAACAATTATTGTAAGTATATTGATTTCCTTTTGTCTTTTTTGATAACCACTCTTCTTCTTCATACCAATACCTCCGCCCCTTTTTTTTAAATTAACAATATTATTATTTCTTACAGACTTATTAACTTCGGCATTCTGCTAATGCAGTTGCTAGAGCTATTCCAATGTTTTATTTGCTTGGAGTATATGGACGGGAGAATAGTCCAATGCATGAACGGGCACATAATGTGCCTATCATGTGCAGAAAGATCACCCAGGCACGAGTGTCCATTTTGCAGAATTTCTATAGCAGGGGTGAGACGGATTCCAATGCCTGATCTGCAAAACATCAGAGATCTACTGAGGGAATTCGTTCATTCAAATGATCGAGTTAACGATGTAATCTCTGATCAAAGCGGTGCTTCAAGTTCTACCAGATCATTAATCATCATAGATGATAATGATCTGGCAGAACTTGGCCCTAATGCAGATCAGAATGTCTCAGCGATACCTAGCACAGGTAAGAATTTAACAATGACATATTTTGCGTACATGTTCTCTCATATATAAAAGTTATCTATTTTTTGTATTTTCTGCAGATGTACCTGGATTGCCTTCCCTGGCAACAGCGGGCCCGTCTGTGCAAAGGTTGAACGCTGCAGCCGTTGAACCGTGTAGACGCGTAACGTCGGACACTCTTGCAGGTAAAATACGGTTACTCTTAGATACTGTTGAATTTAATTCTAATTACAAATTCTCTCTTAAAAAAAGGAGGAAATGAGTCATTCATCGATCATGGACCGTTCATGGGAGTAGAAGAGAGGTTGATGATGGCAGGTAATGATTACTTAAACTTAAGCTTATATTTAATTTCCTAATATGTTTTTTTTTTCTTTTTTATCATTATGTTCAGGTTTTCAACCTCTGCCGTCATCAGCTCTGGAGGAGGAGCGTAGTCAAAACTATTACGGAGGTAACAAATTAAACAATAACTTAAAATTTACCAATTATTACTAAAGCAAAATGTTTTTCCTTCTTGGGATTAGAAATTGGAGCGCAGCAATTAAGAATAGCGGGAGGAGTTCCGGAACCGCTGTTCGAAGATGAACCGGAACTGAGGTTTCAATCACCATCACCACCACCACTCCTACCGGTATTTCCGGAGATACCGGCGCCTCCGATGTCGCCGATGCATCAGGAACACCGGTATCATCCTTATGGACATGTGATGAGACCGAGGTCACCGGAGTTCCCACCGCCCCCGCAGCCTCCAAGGGAGCAACCCCAGCCGGCTCATCCGCTATTTCCGGAGATACCGGTGCCTCCGATGCATCAGGGACACCGGTATCATCCTTATGGACGACATGTGATGAGACCGAGGTCACCACAGGTCCCACCGCCCCCGCAGCCTCCAAGGGAGCAGCCCCAGCCGACTCATTATCACCCCCCTACACCTGTACCCGCTCCCGAACATCCTCAGCCGCCATACAATGCCAACTTTAACCAGCACGAAAACCCCCCACCTCCTGCACCCAATCCCGCTCATATCCACATCCTTCATCATCATTATTTTTATAATTCGTAAATTTTTCCCTTCACCTTAGTGTTAAGCGATTACTATTATTATTATTATTATAGTTTTGTATTTTATAGGCTTTTAGTTGTATAATTACATCTAAATACATATATGAAAAATATTCCGCATCTATTTGTATATTTTTCTATTTTTCCTAAACAACTACAAAGAAAAAAAAACCTTTTTACATACCCTCTATTCATTTCCTAATTATATCCACTACCAAAGTTGATTTGCTCAACATATAACACGTAAACACTTCATTATTTAATCGACTAATTAAAAATCATTAAGAAAACATCTACAATCGTTCATCACATAACCAATGCGTCATCACAATTTATTTCCACTACAATGTTCCATTTAAAGTTTAACTAAATAATCTAATCGGATATAATGTCCAATATAAGTTCATATAACTAAATAATCAAATTAAAAGTTCCACTCCAATTTCTCATCAGCTAGCAATCATCCATCGCATCACCAACCCCCCACCACCTAAATCCACACATTAAATAATCAAAAATCCTGAAAAAAGTTCATTAGCGTCAATTAATTAAATGCTTAATTACTTCAATTAATTATCAATTAAAATTTTGCAACAGAACATACAGATATGTCCTACTTACAAAACGTAATGCTAATATTAGAATCAAAGAACATATGTACCACGTAAACAACAGAAATGGACAAGAATCTGCGCTAGCATTATATGATACTAAACAGGTCATAAATTTAATTTAACTAACGTCAAGAACATAAAACCGCCAATACACGCCAACTTGAACCCCTTAAAGGCTGTTTACTGGCAATTCAAACCACCTATCAAATAAGGGTCCCATCCTCTAATTCCGATAATAGTCAAAAGTCAAAAATGTGATATGAACAAATTGTTTTCCTACACCACATAACTCTGTACCCATCTATACTTACGATATTTAAATGTATTTACTGTTTTAATTTAGTTACATTTGTTAACCCACCGAAGAAGCTGTTTGGTGGTTGAAATGCTGGCATTTATCTTTGCCAAAAATAAAGTTGGATGTAGAGTCATAGACAAGTGTTTTTTATTATTATTAGCCAGTTGATCAATGAAGAAATCGCATGAATTTTTTAATAGCGGTAAATAGTTGTGCGGTATGTATACACTCTTCAATACTGACCATCAATAACACTAAACTTTATAGTCTTAT
This sequence comes from Rhyzopertha dominica, assembly GCA_025024175.1. NCBI lineage: Eukaryota > Metazoa > Arthropoda > Insecta > Coleoptera > Bostrichidae > Rhyzopertha > Rhyzopertha dominica. The sequence goes on from QCXZ01000075.1 coordinate 5,342,744, forward strand.
ACACAATTATCCATTAATAACTCTAATCATTCTGAATACTGGAGCTTATTCTATTATTTCTGACAACTAAATGCAATCGCCGCCAATTTACAGTTAATGCCTACTGTGGTTACATCAGTGATCAGGCTTTATATTTCCGTGGTAAATGTTGTGCTATAATTTTCAATATGAATATTTATATCAAATATTATATGCAAAGTCCATAGTGCATTGCCTGGAATAATTATATATTATTGGTATTTGAAATTGGACACAGGGAGTAAAATTCTGGTATGCAGTATTGTAAAATAATTAATAGACACTTTATAGGTACACGAGATTGTACGATATTATTGAGAGTTAAGCAAGGTTACTAAGCAATATGAAAACTTTTAACCATATCGCTTTCTCAATTTCTTTTAATTTTTTCAATAGCACAGTAATCTGTCTGTCACTAAACAGAGGCATAAGTAAAAATACAAACACCTGGTCATAATTAATTGAACTGAATACTCGCCTTGCACTTGTTTTGTGGCAGGCCTGATATCAAATTTAATGTGGCTGTTTAGAATGCTTGTTCACAAGTTAGAATTAATAGCAAGCGGATCTATCAATTCCACACTGCAATCCCTACATACCATCACTAAAATACCCATCGCAAATCACTGTGGTTGGAGATGCTTACTAATACGCTATATTAGTGTGACGTAGGTGTCGGCCATTTTGCTGCGATACGTCACGATCCCGGATCCAAACCAACCTACTTAGTTGTCATAATGTGCATAAGGGAGTTCAGCGTTTGGTTTAATTTTTTAGTGTTAAAGAGTATTTTAAAGTGTTACTGTGTATGTTTGAGTAGCTTACACTACTTCGCTTTACTTAGCAAGTATTACAAACCGAAATTAGATTTAGATACAATGTATTGTTGAAAAGCTGGACATACACTAAGTACATGTGTGGAGCATTACAATTTGCAAGTTTTACCAGAAAATAATAATAGGTTGGATCCCTGGATGTTTTAGGTTGTTTTTAAACAATAGATTGCAACTAAATGTAATTTTGGTTTATAATACTAAATTATACGAAGGAACGTAAACCACTAAAAATTCACAGTAACACTCAATGTTCAGAGCAAAATTATAGTATAATACAATATTTTAAAGTGTTATTGTGTATGTTTGAATGGTTTACATACCTCTGTATTATTCATTAAGTATTACAAACCTAAATTACATTAAGTTGCAATCTATTGTTAAAAGACAATCTAAAATAAGTGTTTAAAGTTTATACGTTTCTCTCTAATTATAACAAGAACATCCAGGGACCTAGCACGTTACCGTCTTCTTGTACAACATGTAAATTGTAATGCTCTACACATGCACTTACTGTAGGTTAAGCCTTTCAGCAATACCCACATTGTAACTAAATGTAAATTACGCGAAGCGAAGCGAATGAGTGTCAGCTACTCAAACATACACAGTAACACTTTTAAATATTCTTTTAACACTAATTGTTGCACCAAACACTGAACTCCCTTATGCATGTTATGACAACTTGGTTTGTTTTGATCCAGGATCTAAACTAAATGTAATTTCGGTTTGTAATACTTGTGAAGCAAAACGAAGGAGTGCAAGCTATTCAAATAAGCACAGTAGTCGTAGAAATCGTCAATAATTCTCGAAAAAATCGCAGATCGCTGACAAATCATCCGAAAGTTCAAAGTTATGAAAGATGAATATTTAAGGCAGCCCCAGATAAGTAGTGAGGTTTCATCTAAAACTTTTTACTACCAACCGGATTTTATAAAATCTCTTGTAATGAAATCGTCAAATAACCAGGAAAACGTTGCGACCTGTCAAGAGTTATTAATGCCAGGAATTCGATTTGCGAAAGGMCTGATATTCAAAATGACATAGTGACCCAAACCCTAGTAGACAATATGACTAGTAAAATACAAACGGTGACGAACGCTACAACGACGAACACTGAAACCAATTTCACTAAATTTTAGTACTAGTAGTGGTTCTAAATTAAATGCTGATTCATAAGATTGAGTCTTTAAACAAAAAGTTGCTGGCACAAGAATAAGTCACAATACTTTCTGATATTGAAATAGCATTTGTAAAAATTAGAGGCCGCCCAAAAAGATATGGAAAAACAATTAAGAAAAATAGAAAATGATCTGTTTAACGTTTTAATGTTTCTCTATTTTTCCACATAATTGTCCTGCCTTTAATAAGAAAAAGTTTGTAATAGTTTTTAATAAAAACTTTTAACAAGCATAATTCTTTACAATCTTCCATTTAGGCTACGGAGGCACTGCCTTTAATTAAATAAGTATTTGGTAATTATGAGTTAAAGCTACTGCATTTTAAGGAAAGTTTGTCAATTTTTTATAAAGTATCTATACATACGAGGGTGAATGCTTTCAACATCCGTAATATAAGATAATATTTTCTCGGAAAGATCGCTGTCTCTTGAAAACACTGACAAAAAGTTATTAGTCTGACGTTTCGATTACACCTGCAATCTTAATCTCAAAATTTGCCTGACACAAGTTCAAACAAAATTTTGAAAGTAAATAAACAAATCACCAAGGGAACGAGGCGTCATAGAAACAACATGCCAACCGGATAAAAAAGAACCTAACGACGAAAGAGGAATTACCTACCTACTATTGCAGATATACACTTGATAAAAGATAAATACAAAATAGCCTTCCAAATGTCACCTAACTCATAATTTCCACAATCCCTATTAAAATTATTAGTACTCCTACAAATCTCTATAGCTTCTTTTGTTAGACGTTTGTGATAATATCTTTCTCTATGTAAAATGTTTGTTTTATCAAAGTCAATCATGTGTTTAGTCAAATATGAGTGGTCAGCTACGGAAGATTTATCTATCTGTTGCAGCCTAATAGCACGTATATGTTCTTTCAAACGCGTACCTATTTTTGTTTTAGTTTGACCTATGTAACACTTGCCCCAAGAACAAGTAATTTTGTAAACACCTTCACTCTCTAAATATATAATACGTATAAATTATCTAAATATCAACAACTAAAGTATCGTGTTTTCTAAGTATAGTCTTTAATTTTTCCGAAAGGCCTTGTACATAAGGCAAGTTCAACATCAATTTACTTTGTCCTGGCTGAGAATTTACTTGATTTGGATGAGCACTCTTATTAAAAACTGGCCAAATATTTTTATTGCTATAACCACTTCTCACTAGAGCTGATTTAAGATGAAATATTTTTTTCTGTAAAGAACTTTTGTCTGAGATCCTTTATGCTCTAACAAATAACCGTCCTTATAAGACTATTCTTTTGTGTGGCATGTAAATATCTATTTGTGTGTGTTGGTTTTCTGCAAACCTTGTGTCCTAAATGTTTAGTGTCTATTCTGTAAATTTGGACATCCAAGAAACGTAAACTACCATTGCTTTCTAATTCCATAGTAAATTTTATGTCAGGATTTTGACTGTTTTATTTTTATTTAGAAACCTACCCAACTCTTCTATACCGTGGTGCCAAATAACAAAAGTGTCATCTACATACCTATAACAACTTTTTGGCTTAAACTGAAAACTGTTTATCGCTACCTGTTCAAAATTTTCCATAAACAAATTGGCTACTACAGGACTTAGAGGTGAACCCATTACACAAATAAATCGCTGTCTCTTGAAAACACTGACAAAAAGTTATTAGTCTGACTTCTCGCTTCCTTGGTGATTTGTTTATTTAGTTTCAATTTTTTTTTTGAACTTGTTCAGGTAAATTTTGAGGTTCTTCGTCTTTGACCAAGATTACAGGTGTAATCGAAACATCAGACTAATAACTTTTTGTCAGACGGCGATCTTTCCGAGAAAATATCTTCAGTATCTATGCAATTTATGTAAAATTTTGCAACGTAGAAAACTAATATATGCAAAAAAGAATTAGTTGAAGCAGATATTAGGCTTTTTAAGGGCTTAATTTTGAAACCAAATATGTTCAAAATGCAGCCGTATTTTCACTGGATAGATCCCCTTAATTTCCTCAGGGCGACCAACAAATAGTACAAGACAATTATACAAGCAATTAAGCATAAATTAAAACTCAAACGTATTGCAGTATTTCTGCCTTATGCTCCAAACAAGTATAATCGCAGCCCTACCGTGCTCTACCGCAATCACATGCAAATTTCTCCATTATGTCACAGGTAGAGAATAATGGAGACTGTTATTTATTCCGTTTTACGTGGCCTTAAGAATTTCCGGCTTGCCATATAAAAAGCTTGACAGTTATTAATAACGAAAAAGTTCAAGTTCGCCTGAGGAAGAGATAGCGAACAGAAATTCACAAAACAGCAATACTTTTTGTGTCGCTTTAGATACCGACGTTTTTCCCTGGATGGGTATCATTAATTTTTGCCCGCAGTTCTGCGGAAACTTGCGAGACACGTGTGTCAAATTAGAATCGTCTACATCGGTTTAGATTAAACTAACGGACGAAAATATAGCTTTGTGTGTAGATTGTGAATGTGATCACACGAGTCGCTATTTGGGCAAGTAACTTAACTTAGACTTATAAATTGGAAATACACTTCAAAGTTTTTAGACTTAGGTAAGTTGTTACGACTTCCGAAGAATTAACAGTTTTGTCAAATTGGTCTATATCTTCCTAGATTACATTGTTCTTTACTATTTTACGAATACATATCTACAATTAACGCTGGATTGAAATGACCTCCACACAAGGTCATATGTCTTTAATCTAACGGCAACTGAAAACAATTCAATTAAACGCCATTTCTTTCCACAGAGTATGACCGGTTTTTAGCACAATTATAAGTGTAAAGATAATGAAATAATACGCTACCGTCGAATTAATAATGTTAGTTTACACTTTGTTGATAAATCCGTATTGTAACAGAATAATAAATATGAGGCTACTTTACTCAACCTTTTCCATTACTACAAGCCATAATCAACAATCAAATTATAACAATAGAAACAATAACAAGCAGTAGTTGCACATGGTAATAGAACAATCTTTCGAACAATCCATATATACGAGCTACATAGCTTATACTAAACTTATTTATATCACATAACAATAACAAACTAACCTAGGCATATAAATTACTGCGAAAGTAACAAAATTTTCCCCAACTGCTTTCGGAATTGGCGTAACGAAAGCATTTTCAGATTTTCAGGCAGACTGTTGTATATAATTACACAGGTATACGAAAGTGACCTGCGAAAAAAGGTGGTACGATATCTAGGAACTGATAGTGAAGATAGATTCCTCACATTAACATTTATGTCATCAGATATAAAGCGAAACTTGTCTCGAAGGTATGGAGGTGAGGAGGTTACCAACATATTAAAGAAAAACACTGACAAACTATGCCTATAATAAGCATCTACTCTATGCCAACCCAGTGCCACTATTCTTTGGGACACTCTTTCATCACAGGGTATGCTATAAACGAATCTACAACAGCTATTCTGGATTTTCTGTTATCTTAGTTATTTTATGTTATTTTCTGTTATCTTAGTTATTTTATCCAGACATGAGTAAAACACAATGAAACCGTAATTAAGGATAGACAACACTAACGATTCACAAAGTTTCTTACGCATTCTAAAATTTATTAAATATCTGTTGCAATACAGCAGTTTTAAAGCTAGATAAGCCTTCCTTACTATGCCGACAATATGTTGTTTAAAACGAAGATCGCTTTCAATCATTAAACCTAAGTTTCTTACGCTGTTAACAACAGGCAATGGTTGATTATTAATATTAATTTTAAAATCGGTCAATATCCTTTCTCGCAAACGATTTGGACAGAACAACATTGCTGCACACTTTTCTGGGTTTAACTTTAAATTATTATTTAAAAAAAAAGTTGTGTTTATGACCCAGTTGTACTAGATACAACCAAGCATAGAATCCGCGATTAAATTGTTGCACACTAATTTCGGGACACCCTGTTTATGAGCAATAATTATTAGTTTATAGATTTATCTTTTGTACGCTTTTTACTTCTTTACCATCTACGTTAGACTTTTTAACACTTCATCATCTTGCCAGGACCGACTATGTGTTCCATTTTTGAAAATCGATGTTTCATCCAAATAAGCAAATAATTGTCGTAGTCCTGCTTTTTTCAAACATGTACTATCTAACAACCTTAGCATCCTTCATTGCGACATTTGAAAGATCTGCTAGTGTTTTCTTTTAGTAAAGTAGAGAGAAAGTAGAACCTCAAATCAACAATTATTCAACCAGGCAAAATTACTTTTTGTTCTAGGATAATTACATGCACAATATCAAACTGCAAATATTTTAGATATTTATTATTATTATGCCAAAAGCTGTGGGACAAAATACATGCAGTATAGAATCAGTTTCTTAAACTCATTTTTTAAATATCAATGTTACGAATATCACCAAAGATGTGGTGTCGGTAGTTTTCTTTCGCCTACCACGAGTTCTACTGGGAAAATTCAATACCTCATCAGTTTTTACAGCTTTGAAAGTGGAATAGAAGATTTACCATAAATTGTTCCAGAATTTTGGTTTCTCTAAGTACCTCTAGAAGACGGCATTCAAAATGGCATTATTTCCTCGATTTCTCGAAAAATTTAAATAGGACGGCATAGATTGTTCAACTTTGTTTCGAACGCTATTATTTAAGCAAACAATGGCGAAGACTCGAGGTTGATAGATTTTCTCATTTTGAAGTTGCACACATAGTCCAGGAATGTTAGTTAAATAAGGGCAAGTATCTGGGAATTAGAGATAGTCAGCTATAAACTTGTATAAACCTTTATTTTGGTACCCTAAAACTGGTCTCAAAACCTGCTTATCGTAGGGTGCCCGCGACTACAGATATTCCAAAGTCAAAGGCCAAAAAATCGATTATTTTTTTACACATTTATTGCAAATATCTGGTTTCCTATTGCTATTTGTATTTATTATAAATATTGTGCAGGATTCAATTTTCTACAACTTCTGTCTAAACACTTTTTATATCTTGAATCATTTTCGAGATAAAGGGCAGAGCGCGCGCAGTGTTAAACTATTTAGAATATCTTAGAGGTCAACCTGTAGTCCCGATTAAAAACATGCCGCTTAATATAAACGTCAAGAAGAGAAGACATAGATTTACTTGTCATTTTAATTTTATTTAAAAAAGTGGGCAAATATAAATTTAAATACTCTCCCAAAAGTGTTGATAAATGTCCTGGTTCTAAAAAACACATATTTTTTCTGCACGCAATAAGTGGTTGTGACATGACTTCTGCGCTCTTTAGAAAAGGAAAAAGGAATGTAACTTCCGAATTTGGATCAAATTGCTGCAACATTTGAAGAAGGAAACTGCGGGTTGGCAATCTATAATGCTCCAAAATCTGAGGATTGTATCGATCGKCTTCGCTATGCACAGTTCATCAAGKTGACAAAACTGAATAAACCTGTGCAGTTATCAAATATTCCACCAACGAGTGCAGCAGCTCACCAACATTTCAGCCATATTTATTATCAAGTCCAGATTTGATTAGGGCATAATTTAGAACCCTAGAATTGAGATTCGATAATGCGTGATGAAGTCCTGGAACCTGTTATGATAATGAATCCACCAGCTCCGGAGGAATTACTTAACAAAACATTCTGTAACTGCAAGAATGGTTGTTAGCTTGCGGCCAGTGTGCTTCACCACATACGAGTGATATCGATGAAGACGGTAGGTACTTTTGATCACGAAGTTCTGGAAAAACTGGCGACAAATGACGTTGAAGACGAGAAAAAGGAATCTGAAATTTTACAGTGACTGGAAGACGATGGTGAAGAAGAAAATTGAAATTAGAGCTTATTATTATTCAATTTTTTAAATTTCAGCGTTCATTAATGTATGAAATTGTATTTTTCAATAACAACATTAATTAAAAATTTTATTAATAAATAATAAACTTAAATTAAAAATAATAAAGTATCTCCTTTAATAGCTTTATAGTTACACGAGTAGGTAGATGTTGTTAAATGAATAGATACTGAAACATTGAAAAAAATTATTAATTATAACGTAATAGTTAATAAAAAATTCAAATGATTTAGAATTCTATATATTCATAAATAATAGAATCTTTATACGCCATGTATAAATAGTTACAACAATACGCGCGCTCTGCCCTCTCTTTCGAAAATGGTTCAAGAGAATTTGAATATAAATAGCATAAAACCCATAGAAAACTAGATAATTGCAATAAATCTGCAAAAGAAAATCGATTTTTTGAGCTTTAACTTTGGAATATGTGTAGTCGCAGACACCCTACTATAAGTAGGTTTTGAAACAAGTTTTAGGGTGCCAAAATAAAAGTTTATACAAGTTTATAGCTAACTATCTCTCATTCCGAGGTGAAACCCCTAATATTCCTGGACTAACAAGACACCACACATAACCGAGCAACAAACTTCCAAATGTATTTAGTATTGGTTCAATTTAAGTGTAATTTTCTAATTACTTATCGTATAAACAAAATAAATTTTGCTCCCTCGCGACTTAGTTGTACATTTATTCAGTAGATCAGTAAAATCGCTTCGTAGGTGTAGAATCCAGGATACGACCGTTTTACAACCGATCATAATCCCCGAATCAAAACAAACGATATTTCCGATATCGCATACTGGCCAATAAGAGAAACATCCGTGCGCCGGAATGAATGTCAACGGTACGCGTGATCTATATCTATCACAATGAGCGCTACTTTAATTTCATTCGGCCATTCGGGCGACGTCAATACCAGAAAACGTTTCGATTCTCCAGGGATCCGACCGTGAAAAGGTTTTTAATCGAAAAATGTACGCTTTCATTATTTGTCGATCAATCAAGCTGATAGAAAAGTCCATATATGCGACTCGCGCGAGCGCCTAATTAGTCACCGGGTTACGAGAGAAGGCAAATTGCCCTTTCATTTATTACTGATGAAAACAGGAGCTAGGCGAAGTTATACACGTCATTAAGGGAGTATGTTTGTCAGGTGTGGTATTAGTCCGAAAACTTTATTACAGTTTCTGTTAGAATAAGAAATAATTTTCCAATAAATCAGACACTAATAATAAAACTTCCTCCATAACCAATTCCGTACTGCAATCTTTAACAAAGTAATAAAACCTCCTTTACTATTACAGGTAGATCCAAATTGTTTGCTAAACTGAAGAATCTGGGAGTAATTTTAGTAGCTCTAAATCATTCAATATCCCGGAAACTTTGAATAACCCGGCGGACGATTATAATAAATTTCTGCTAGATCTTCCTCTTAAGAACTTCAGCGCTGATCATTCGCTTCTTGAAAGATATCTTAGCTCAAGGATGATAAATTCTGAATATCTAATGCTTTAAAATCTATAAAATCAAACGCCGCAGGTTCGGACGACATTTCAGTTACTATGCTGCTATAGGCGGTGAACGAATGCCGCTTTACAGTCTAAGGTATTAGAAAAAGTGATAGCATCACAGCTGATTACCCATGTTAATAATTATAACTTGTTACCATCTACGCAATCTGGTTTTCGCAAGGGATACAGCTTTACTGAATATAACTGATAACATTTTTTCTGCCCTTGATGATAAAAAAATTTTATGGTACTCTTGGCCCTACTTCTAGGGCGTTCGATACCATTAACCTGGATTTGTTGCTTGCTATTTTACATCATGTGGGTGTGGGGCGCCTTGGCGATGTTCTTTAATGACCGAGTACGGATTGTTAGGTTTGGAGAGTTATTGTCGGAACCGTGTCGTGTCCGGTGTAGAGTGCCGCAGGGTTCCATCTTAGGTACACTACTCTTTACTTTGTACACTCCTGTGCTAGTTTCGGCCGTTAACGGGGTAGACTACAAATGAGCAGAATTCCGTTAGATGGCGCTCGGGTATATTTCCAATCAATTGTCCGTTTATGATGGTTAGCAACCGCCCCAATGATAATTTATTGCTTTATTGCTCTAGGAGAACATCTGCGGGTGTATCCTTACGTTCTCGCCCAGAAATATATTTTCTAGAGCTAAGCAGCAGAGCTTCGGCATACGGGTTAACTTTGCAAATGTAATGAACATTCGAGTGATATTAACCCACAAACATGTACATAATTTTGTAACATCAATTATTAGTCAACAGTTCTATAAGCTTGAGTTATTTTACAAGTTTCACCAGTTCGCAATGAATGTGTACTTGCACGGAAACAAAACCGAATAAGTAAATGAATATCTGCGCTCGGACTTATGGGAACTTAATCTATTTGCCATAATTCTCTACATTTTTTGTTCCCAGAAAATAGATTTCTGTTGACGCCTAATTAAAATAGAACTTTTAGTATCTCTGTCTACCTAATAAATTAGAGAATTAGTTGCTCGCTTATGTGTTATGTATGTACTTTTTTGCCAATAACTTCAACCTCCGGTTTTTACTACAGTTTTTGGTAAATAATAGCATAAAAAACAAAACTAAAAATTTTAGTCATATCGATCTATTTCATTTAAGAAGGAAACAAAGGAGAAAATTGTGCCGTCCTATTTTGTTATTTAGTTAACCTTCAGTTTCCACAATTCTCTTTCTTGTAACAGTGGTAGCGTGGAAATCGAAGTGAATAAAATTATACCGTCCTATTTAGATTTGTTATGAGAAATCGAGAAAAGTGTAACAGTTTTCCAAGGGTCAAGAACGAAAAGCGTACAGTCATCTGTACGATAACTGAAAAATCTAGATCATCTGTACAGTCTGTGCAATATGTAGTTAGAATTATTATATAAATATTTACTTTTTTGTGCATAATTAGGTTTTGTTAATAATTGTAATATTTATAAAAATACATTATAATTTAGGTAGGTACGTGATTGCAGTTATAAATTAACAATTCACATATAAACTATGTAAATGACGGCAGTGGTAAATATCACAGCTAAAGAAGTTTTATAAATTTTTACAGAATTTGATTTGAGACACAAAGACCATTCACGACAGAGATATAGGTTTCGTATTTTGGGGGTGATGTATATCTAATTGCAATATTACCTGAATGTGTGTAATGTAAGAAATGCAAAGGTACTCATAAAGTTTTAATGGATTAATTAATTCCATAATCTGTAATCGCATAACGTAGTTTTTATTCTAATTACGAAAGCTTAATAAAACACGACAATAATGAATAGTAGAGTTTTTTGGAAGTTATTAAATAATAATAATAAAACACTTGTTTTATCCTGCTTCCAATTTGGCTTTAACAAACTAAAAAATGGAATTAGGATAAAAACAAGTGTTTTATTATTATTATTATGAAACACGACAACTCTTGAAAAATGAAAAACAGAAATCACATAACAGGATGAAGTAAATAAATTACCTGCGGCTCGCACACAATCTTCTCAAATTAGCAGGCTTATAGCCTAATTTCTTACTCCTCGAAGGGCACACTCTGGATTTTGGCATCTTCTTAGTAAATCACTTCGCTCACAGAAAATAAAACACTAAAAGCGCTTTCCTTTACTCGTAGAACTGAATCAAAGGAATAAGCGTTCGACAGACCTGGCTAAGTACGGGTGTCCATTGCGCCCATCTTAAAGATGGTGCAATAAAAGGATTATTTTAAGCTTGGCCAATAGGTACAAGTACTCGAAAGTGTAATAAAACAAACGTCTTCAGACAAAAGAAAGTAGGGGTATACAATTATGGGGCGGAGATTTTAAGGAAAATTTTTACTATTTCAGAAATAACTCCATTAGTTTTAGGATTTTTTGTAATTTCAAAGTATCTATCAAACCTACGCAACATTATCTTTTTATCGCGTCATTGAAAATGCAAGCTAAAACAGTTTGCTACTAGAAACACTGCAATGAATATATTACTAAAGTAAAAAAACACATTATTTGAACATTATAACATGTTGTTAAAAAAGGGTTTAAGGATTTAGCAGATAAGTTGTGTCAGAATGTGCCTTCAAAATTTGGAGACGGTGGGACGAACGGTTCTCCAGTTATTGCTGAAATCAGAATCGCTTGTTTTTGACTTTATTGCGTTCTACATACTTTACTACGCAAGTTAGATTTTTTCTACAATTTTTCTCGACTTCTTCCTCTTATACTTAATTACCGGATTCGACTTATATTTGAAAACAAACTATATTTCAATGTTGCCGAAAAAAGTAGTCTACACCCTTAATCATGGTGAGTCTCACTTCTATACTGATCTTACGCAAGTTTTGTTTTATTTCGAAAAACGATATCTATAACATGAAAGGGAGGGTGGTCACCGACCTAGACAGATTATTTAATATTGCGCTGGATAATTCGATATCTATAAACCCGTCCAAATCTAAAATGATCCCGTTCGCAACTGCGACTGATCCTACTGCACATAGTGATCTCGCATCCCAGTTTGATATAAAAATTTACGGCCGACCTATAGAGTTTGCTCATTGACAATAAATTTAGTTTTAAACAGCATGTAAACAATACTATTAGCTTCCTCTACATCAAAATATTCAATATACGTGTATTTTTTAACATAAAACAAAAAAATTATTTATTCGATGCTTTGGTGTTATCTTTGTTTAATTTTGCCGACGCGGTTTACGGACCATGCTTAGACTTTGAGTCATCTAGAAGAGTTCAAGTAGTGCAGAATGCTTGCCTGCGCTTAATATATGGAATGGGGTTGTAGACCATATTTTTTTTATTGCAGAATATGAATCTACATAAAAATAATAGACCCCTGTTAACTTATCTTTTTTCCAAATCGCTTAGATAAACGTCAAAAAAAATGGTAAAGTTTAAATATTTGAATGTGTGACGTAGGTTGACCCTGCCACTTGTGATTGGCAGCAGCTGTGTGTTGTTGCCAGGGCACAATAATTTTCAGCATTCCAGTTGCCTATGCGTGTTTTTCGCTGTCAACTGCCGACGAACGGACGAAGAGCATCATTCATAACCTCTCAGTAACAGTAACCCTCGTGTGTTTTTTTGCTTTTGTTTATCGATCACGATTATATCGTTCAAAACGCGGACGAAATGGCTGCTGAAAAGAAATGTTTTGTGCCAACATGCGTAAATACTAGTATTGTTGGTCTAGAGAAGAAATTTTTAATTGTACCCGAAGAAAAATTGAGACGAAAATTGTGGTGCTATTCAGTAGATGCAGCACTAACAGCAAGTCGCTTGTGTTAAAGAAAATCCTCGCAAAATCAAGCCAAACGCAAATGTAAACAAACAGATCATCTGTGTATCTGTACAGTGTTGCCACGGGGGCTGACAGAAATTCCGCTAGATTGCCGCATCGAATCCGCTAAAATTTTTAAGACAGGGTAATCTGTTGATATACAAGGGGATTTATTATTTATTTTACATAAATAATTATTAGTTTCCTACAATTATGCTATAACGTTAAAAATATCGTTGTCGAGCTCGTGTTCCTTTCAGAAATATGTTTCTTTGCTTTTTACTTGGTTTAAGATAATAATATCTGCCTTATCTGACAGTCTGAGCTGCAACGTGAAACACACAAGCACTAGTGAGACGTTTATAAAATTTTGGATTGTTAGGTAAAAAAAAGCAGGAAATATAATATTTTCTAGGCAAGGAATACAGTAATCATCGAGTCACCGAGCATAAATAAATCGATTGTAGATACTTCATATTTAAGTTTCCCATATTTATACGCCAAAGTGAAACATTAATATTAATTAAAAACTTTCTTATTCCCTTAAAATATCTGCTAACCGCTAAAACTTATATTTTTCGGTTGGGCGAGAATTTTATCCGCTAAGTTAGCAACACTGAACAGATGTCTTTTCTATGAGTTACCGTGACGAAATGCCATCCCACTACACTCCCCACTCTAGCCGGGTCAACTGACGTTGCTAGCAATATTTGMATTTGGCGGAAAACTTTAGAAGGCGAAAATAAGACAATATAACATTAGAAATATTTTTTTGTTGCTAGTATTTCACTTCATTGGGTCTAGGAAAACCTACAAATGTGTTGCAATAACGATTTGTGATCGAGGGCTACAACCCAATTGGCAGGAGGGAATACGTCAGTCACAAACTTAAATCTGTGGCGTGGTTGAGTATGGAGGCAAGAAAAAAATTGCAACTGTCTATTTCACAAACTAATCTGTACTAAAACTCCTGCATACCTTATATAACAAGATAACTTAACGAACGGATGTTCATAACATTAATGTTCATAGGAAGGACGCTCTTACAGATTCTTAGTCTTTTATTTTTGCATTATTTTGATTTGCTTAACAATCGGTTGAGTGGAAGAGCATTTACCGCCTTTTCGGTTAGCTAGCGTCAACTGACTTGCCGCACCCTGTATAATACTTACTAGTATTTACAGTACCCTCATTGCTAGTGAAATTAAATTACACACTACATGTTTTTACTTCAAAGGAAAGTTTTCTGTTCATTCTTAAAAGTTTTTCTCTCGATGTTTGTTCAGTGACCGTAGTTTTTATATCAAATATTGATCTGTTATGCTAAATTTAAAAGTACCATTCACTGTATATTATATAAAATCAATCGTGTATGTAATCCACTAAAACTTAGGTGGAAAATGGTGGATCTGCACCAAGAACTTTATCATTGGATGATTACTTGATGGTTGAACAAGAGAAAGTACTAGAGGATGGAAAATTAAAAAATTAAAGTTAAAGATATTAGGTATGAATACGAGGAAGTAATGGAAGCCTCCTACAGAACGTCCCTAAAGAAATCATTCAAGAAAACAATAACAGATGGTTACTTCAATTTCATAATGGTAGACAACGTGAATAACAAAGTGAAGTACTTTGGTGAAATGTGTAATTTTGCTAAACAAAACGAATTCCAAGTAATTTTCCACCATTTCATCGTTTTTCGTATCATTCACCCAAAAATCTTCTAGGTCTATGTTTGTCAATTAGACTTGAACGTGCAGACTGGCTTTAAACGTAATATTTTTGCGAAGATGAACTTTGTTGTAACGCTACTCCAGAAATGCACGTACGCCTAAACCTAAGTGGCATCTGAGAAAATGAAGGCTCTTAAGGATTTGAATGCAGATAAGTCCATTACAGGTAGTTACTAGAGCAGATAAAGGTTCAGTCACAGAAAAATTTTCATCTTGTCAAAACTTCAAATCCTTCGAATGAGGAATTCCGGTTGCAAGCTATCTAAATTATATTGTTCGCCCAAAATCTATAAAACTAATGTCCCGATAAGACCTATAGTCAATACGATTGGCAGTCCTTGTTACATTTACCTACTGCTACCTTTTTAAAGCCTTATGTAAGAGAAATTAGTAGTATCATCAAAAATTCTTTAGACTTTTTTGACGTTATAAACGGTTGAAATATTTCAGAAGATGGTATTTTAGTTAGTTTTGACGTGGTTTATTTATTTGCGAAAGTATCCGTACCTGAAACGATAGGTATCACCAATCCGAGCTTAGTCGAGATCTCCCAGGTGACTGGATAGCCAGATTATCTGAGCACTGTCTAAAATCAACTTATTACTTATGGAACGATAATTTTTATGAGCAAAAATCAGAATGTGCAATGGGTTCACCTCTAAGTCCTATAGTGCCCAATTTCTGTATGAAAAATTTTGAAGAGATAGCGATCAATAGTTTTATCTCAATAAAGCTTCAAAAGTTAAAAAGCCCTCAAAACTTATTTGTACACCTGTGTACAGAAGAGAAAAATATTTACTTTCAAAATTTTTTAACCCTTAAAAATTATATTAAAACTATTAATAAGCTCCATTCTCGGACTGACTATTAGTTGTAAAGTTAAGCATAGTGAGGTTTTAAAAATAAAATCACGAAAAACAATTTTTACAAAATACAAATAGATGAGGACGTTATAACAAACTTTGACTTCCTACCTTTTCACAATGTTGAAATGCCCTCGGTTGCTCTTGCACATTTAAATTAATTGTTCACAATGTCAAATCACGTCTAAGTTCAGTCTAAAAGTCTCAAAATACACAATAAAAAACTAAAACACCGGAATTTACGTCTTAACACATGCACCGAGAAGCGAACTAAATTGAGTTAAAAACGTGCAAATCGGCACATTAACGAAGTCTTTGCAAGTCGTATCCATGGCGACCGAACAATAAAAAGCCCGTCTCCATGACAACGAATCAACAAGTCGTACCGCTTCGATAAAGTATTGGCCGCGCTGATGGAATAGCTGTACCAGTTCGACGGAGTAGTGGCCGCGTTTTATAATGTCATGTAATTTGAATTGGTGATATCTTCTGTAATTACCTACTGATTTAAAAAAAATGAGAGTACTAGAGGTTAACGTTGACTGCCATACCTTTGAACTTGGACCTACATGCATGGCTTTTCATTTCACAATCTTAAAAACTGACAAAAATGAGTACATTACACTTGACAATGAATTTTATGTATGGGGTTTAATATTGATTCATATAATGATATAATAAACACAAAATTAAGTAATAAATAACAAAGCTTATACCATTTATTTTTTAAAAGGTATTATTTTTACATTTTTTTTAAATCAGATTTTAGTCACTTGAAAAAAGTCACTCGTCTGCTTCATTACCGTGTCCAAGTTGAATTATTAACTCCGCCCCCAGTCGTTCCCTGTAAAAATTTTCTTTTTTTATCACATGATGCACTCATTTAGAACAGTATTTTGCCTCCTTGCATGACTTAAATTCGTGCTAAATAATTTCAATGGAATTAAATATTCACTCAGGCGACGGTAGCCGTAAAACTGGATGTCCATGCTCGTTAGCCAAGCTATCAATTCGTAATGTTTTATCAAAACATTTTGTCTTTAGAACCTCCAAGAGTTGTTTCTTTGTATAACATTTCTCAAGATATAAGTCATGTTTTGAAAGAAAATCTTTGATTTCTTCTCTATTTAAAGACACATTTAAAATTTTTCCAATCTGAGCAGAATAATAAGACGCATTGTCTGATACAATTACTGAATTGGCCGGAAGCTTTGACAGCAGTTTATTCTGAAACCAATTTTCAAAATTTTCAGCCGTCATAATTTAACGGCAATCTACCTTTGCCTTCTTCATATTTTAGCAGGCAAAAATAATACATCTTCCACCTATCCAGTTTTAGACATAGGTGTAGGAGGGCTTAAATTCCTCGAGTAGAAATAATAATTATTTACGATGATAGGTAATTATTAAATTAAATATTGAAGTTGATCTTTTCAGTGGAGGCTGCTTTGTCGATGGTCAGTAATATAAATAAATTATTATATTTAAACCTTGACATATATTTTAGGGGGACTACCGAGAAGCCCCCCAAAACTCCCTACTCTTTTACCATGTGACGACGGTACAGTCAACACCAATTGTTACTCTTATCGCATCATTCTTTTTCCACACACACGGGTACATCATTTTCAACATTATTTTCAAAAGCATCTTCCGCTATTCCGACTTCTCCAACACCTCTACGTTGATTTTGCCTTCTTGTGAGTTGGAAACATCCAGAATATTTCGATTTGTAGTATTCTTCCAAAATTTATTGCTATTTTAAACATTCCTAACGCAATTCAAATAAAATGTATATTCTTGAAAGAAATTGTTTTGTTGAAAAATTATACTTAACTAATAAGAGGCAACAAACGAAAAACACGGGAAAATAAGAGAATTCCACTGGTTAACACAATGAAGAAAATTTGACACATCACAGAAGCGGAGTAAAAAAATTATTTACTTCAAGTACCTGTAGTTTTATTTTTTTCTAAATGGTTTATGGCACATTTGTGGATTATTTTGTTATTATTTTGGTATAGGTAGAATTACCAAACACACATATAAAACTGACCATGCTTTATCCAAAGATGCACTGCTAACATTATTTAAAATAAGAGAGAAACTATGTCCTCCATGCATACGCTTATATTTTAATTAACACTTAATTAATTTTATACCTTTGAGACACAAGCTTGCGAAGTCATATCCTTTGTGTCTTTGGCTGGTATTTTGAATTTTTAAATATACTAACGTGTAGTATTTTTGTCTTTTTTTCCTTTACCGGTGATGAGCCCCAATTTATTTATTTAAATTCTTTACCGCAAAAAAAACTGCCACTCGTACTCATTAATTTGACATAATATCATATAATACCCTGTTGTTCAACAACAAACAAATAGATTGCAAGCGTTGCAGGAATAAAGCGAGCCATTCCGGTCATTAAATTTCCCTCCGGATTCAAATTAAAGCACAATGTGTAAGCAGCTCGTGTAAAGCTCAGTACAATGGGACCACATCTCGTTACTGTTACAACAGACCACTCGGTAGAGGAATTTTCATCAATGTTTATTCCCTGGGCGTCCGCTGCAGGAATGAAATTCTTTATTACGTGTTGTTATTCAGCATGTCGTAATTGAATGGAGATTTCTGCGGTAAGACGATCTTGTTCCATCAACTGCTATTGCAGTTGTTTACGTTTCCGAAAGATAAAGTTTACACTCATCAAACATCGGTGTTCTGTTTTTGCGGCGGAGAAAATATGCCTACGCGCCAACAGTGTGATTGAAAGTAGAGGGAGTAGTGATGGATGCTGGAATAAATGTTGAGAGGCACAAAAATCAACAGTTTAGAAATGTTAATGTAAACTTGCTGCGGTTTCGAATTTGCCTTGACAAAATGCACATTATGTTACAAAGTAATCAATATTCTGTAGTTTCTCCATTGCCTAGGCTAAAGCAGCTCAATGTATAGCTAAATCTCTTAGGCATACGCTCGCCACCATGGCTCAAGTTCTAAACAACTATTTTGGTCTAATCCATATTAAAAGACCTGCAAAATTACTATGAAGAAAATCGTGAGTTTGTGGCTGTAAGACGGAAAAAAGAAACTATATTTCTCTGAATTGAATAAAATTGTATTGCATTTGAACGTTCCGTTTAAATAAAACTTATTAGAATATTAACTTGAAAAATGTGTTTTTATTTCTATGAAAAAGAATAATATTATACGAGGCATGTTTTTTAAGTATGTACCGTTTTGCGATTCCGCCGCCGCAGCGCTACTGTCGGCGTTCCGCGCATGCGCGCTGGTTACCTACATCTCTTGTCTACGCACTGACGCCATTACAGTTTGATTCTTCATTGTATACGTTGTATACTGAGTGTTTAAGATGCCTCCGACAATCGTGAGCCCCGCCGATTGTGAAGTACGGGCTGTTTCTTAGTGCTAAAGGCGTAAAACCGATCGATATTCATCGTGAGATCTGTGAAGTTTACGGACAAAACATTATGAGTGATGGAATGGTAAGGAAATGGGTGAGAGCATTTAAAGATGGCCGCACAAATGTGCATGATGAAGAACGGAGTGGGCGTCCTTCGGTCGTTAATGAAGATTTGGTGCAGAAAGTGAACGAAAAGGTGAGAGAAAACAGACGCTTTACAATTTCATCATTGTGCGACTGCTTTCCTCAATATTCTCGTAGTGTTTTGTATCGCATTGTGACCGAGAACTTGAATTACCGGAAATTGTGTTCACGTTGGGTTCCGAAAATGTTGACGGATTTGCACAAAACCCAACGTTTAGGCAGTGCGACCTTCCTTGAGCGGTACCACAATGAAGGTGAAGATTTTTTAGACCAAATTGTTACTGGTGACGAAACATGGGTGGCCTACGTCACACCAGAATCGAAATAACAATCCATGGAATGGCGACATTCATCATCACCCAAAAAAGTGAAGTTTAAGCAAAAAATTTCTGCCCGGAAAATCATGTGCACCGTTTTTTGGGACAGAAAAGGAGTATTGCTAGTGGAGTTTCTGCCTCGTAATGAGACAATCAATGTAGCGTCTTATTGTAAGACATTGAACAATCTGCGTCGTGCAATCCAGAACAAAAGACGTGGCAAGTTGAGTAAGGGTATCGTTTTGCTGCATGACAATGCCCGTCCACATGTGGCTAATCGGACCAAAGATCTCATCAAATCTTTTGAGATACAGTACTTGAGCTGTGTGATCAGATATTAAGGTATTCACAACTTTTGCTCTTATAATAGCTACATTACAAGAAATGTTATCAATATAACTTTGACTAACAGCTGTTGTTTGTGCAAATTCGTTTATTGTTATAAAATAAACTACTAAATAGACAATACTAAGTAATGCCATTCCTCAAAGTACTAATTAATGACCTATTCTTGTAAAGCCGTTGTACTCCGTTAATGTTATTGTCATCAATTCTCTAAGCACTTATACATAAAGCCTGATGATACAAAGCTCCTCCAAGTATTATCGAAGCGAGCCAAACTGTTGCAACGTATTCTCCACTGTTATATCCAGTGAAGTTTAAATGTGAAGCATCGCCGCAACTCGCCTCACACCCTTAACGTCGGGTAATTTCCGTTCGACTTGTACAATGTGTTGAAACAATGGCCTGCTCTGAAGAGCCCTCGTGGTTCGTGGGTTTGTTTTGTCAATTAACGGGAACAATGAATGCAATCGATACGCCGTTGAGCTTTGACATTTTTTGCTTCAGTTCTGGAACGTTTGGTGATTATTCGTCGTAAGTGTTGAACAGGTTTTTTTCATCTCTGCAGTTTATCTATTTCCCACAGTGTTATTTCAACGAATTCAAAAGCTAGTAAGCCTTCATCGAAGGGTTGTATAATATGCCAAAAGTGAGCTACACTATTTACCTATCCCGTCTTAAAATTCCTAAGAAATACATATAAAACGTGGTCACGCATATTTTGTAGTATTTAGTAGCTAGTAGCGTTTAAAGGCCATTACAGGATAAGGGGGGTGAATGCTACCCCTAAAGATTTTAAGTCGATATTTATTTTACAAGTAGGTATGGTGGCGGGTAGTCTCTATGCACAATATTAGTTCAGCCAGTGGCGTAGATTAGGAGAGAAGGGGGCTTGGATGAAAAATTTTAAAAATTTGTATGTCAAAAACCGATTGTTGAAAAATTTTCAAAAAAATACCGAATATTACTTTACATATGTAGATATAGTAGGTACATTGTGCACTACTTTACTACTTTACATATGTAGATATAGTAGGTACATTGTGCACTACGGTGATAAAACTAACATACAAAATTACAGACCGATTGCTAATATTTGCAATATTTCGAAATTGTTTGAATGTATTTTATCGGACGTTCTCTATAGTCATTTTTCGTCATTAACTATTGCTGAACAACATGGTTTTATTAGAGCAAAATCCACTCTAACCAATTTATGTGAATTTGTACAAAATTTGTCAAGTGCACTTGACGCAAGGTTGCAGGTCGATGTAGTTTATACGGATATGTCTAAGGCATTTGATACTGTGGACGTGGATATTCTCCTGAGCAAGCTGGATACCATCGGTCTCTGTGATAATCTTATCAAATTGTTTCATTCAATGTTGCACGGTAGAAGGCAATTTGTTGAATATAGAAATGTTAAATCTGCACAATTCAATACACCAACAGGTGTGACACAAGGCTCAATTCTTGGTCCTTTACTTTTCAATATTTACATTAATAGTGTGAAGGAGCAGTTGTTATGTCCGTTTTTGCTATACGCAGATGATTTAAAAATATTCAATGTAATTAATTCGGAATCTGATTGTGTTGCATTGCAGAAGTCTATTGATTCCTTTGTTCAGTGGTGTAGCCACAATAGACTGACAGCCAATATCACTAAATGTTATGTACTAACGTGTTCTCGCAAAATCAGTAATTTTACTTTTGATTATAATATAAATGGCATTATTTTGGAGAAACGCTCTCGAGTTCGTGATCTTGGTGTCGTCATTGATAGTCAGCTGTCCTTCTCTCCGCACATTGAGAAAATTTGTGAGGATGCTTTGAAGATGCTCGGTTTTGTAAAGAGAAATACCAGAGGTTTTGTAAATATTGATACGCTCTTGTCTTTATATTATTGTTATATTAGAAACAAATTAGAATATTGTTCATTGGTCTGGAGCCCCCATTATGACAATCATGTAAATGCCCTGGAAAGAGTTCAACGAAGGTTTTTGAAATATTTGTATTTTGTTAAATATCACGCTTATCCTGTACAAAACTACCCACAATGTGTTTTACTTGCAACCTTTTCTCAATCTGCGTTAGCCGATAGAAGATTCTACTCTTCTGTTTTGTTTTTGTATAAGTTAGTTGATGGCACTTTTGTATCTCAACCATTGTTACAGATGCTAAAATTTCAGATTCCGCGACCAGCTACTAGATACACTACTCTGTTTAGCTATGAAGTCACTAGTACCATGCACCACTTTAATGCTCCACTATATACTGCTGTGAGAAACTATAATAAGTACAACCAAACCCTTGACCTGTTTTGTGGTAGTAGCTTAACATTTAAGAAAATTTCTAAAAGTGTAATAACTGGTATTCCATAGTGTTTATTCCTCGAATTCCACTCTGACTTTATGTACTTTTTTTCATTATTGTCTTTGTTATACATAAATTCATTCATTTTTTGTATTCTTTGAATTATAGAATTTAATTCAATTTGTGCATACATGAACATTTTTGCTGACTGTTTCTGTTTTTGTATTTATCCTGTAATTGGACTTAATTGTCTGCTGGATAATAAAGTATTATTATTATTATTATTATTACTACTTAACTTCATTTGTTAAAAAGTTATAACAAAAAAAAATTTTTCTTACCTCGATCCGGTTTTGGTACAACACCTGTTTATGCGTTAAAAAGCTAGCATCTTTTCCACTTTAAGTTTCTCACATTAGTGTCGTGATTCTCACCAAATTTAAAAATGATATCTTTTATAGTTCAGGAATAGTCTTAAAAATCATTTTTTTTTATTCAATTTCAACACCCTGCTATCAAAAACAAAGCGTTTTCGGGAATTGTTTTATTCGAAAAAAGTTATTAAAATGGCATTTTCTATCACCTGTCAAACGTTGCCGGTGTATTTCGAGGATACCCTGTATAATGAAACAAAACTAGGAGTATTATGTGATTACATAAAGTTAAGAATGTTACAAGTGATCATTGCTCTTCTTCACTTGTACTCGTATCATAATATGATGATCCGGACCTCTGACAGGTCGTCTGTTTAATCAAGATTTAAGTTTGATACCGACAGGTGTTGATCCGGAGTACTGCATTTTAGTAAATCAAGAGCCTCTGAATCCAGTGGTATTTATTATTTTTTGACTGATTTCCGCAAGGAAGCAACAACAGAGTCCGATGAAACTAATGATATGGCCAACAAATCAGTATTTGTTGCTATTCTAGCAGTAGTGCTAGAACAGATAACGGCTCAAACAATCTATATACCTTTTTATATTCCAAATTAAGCACTTTTTATTTCTGCAGTCTTTCGGACACCGCGTTATGCTGATCCCGCGACAGGGATTTGGCCTAAAACGCAAAAATGAATGCGGCAATATATAGTTTTACTATCTCAACAACATCCATAGTTAAGCGAAAACTATACGTGTTTACTGCAAAAACAATTTTGAACATAATAAAAGGACAGTACGTTAGCCTAATCAATTTTGTAAACAGCAGTTTTTTACTCATTGTACTGTGTGTTCAGAAATGTGGTAAGGCAGGAAATATTAGTTTTAAGCGACTTATCAATTAATAATAACAACGTCCACCACTCAGAAATTCAAAATTTTGATTTGACTTTTGTCCACCTAAATTGATGAATCTGCCCACTGTGCGGCGACTGAAATCCGCCATTTCGTTAGTGTAAGATAACAAATTTGTTTCCGTTTCAATTTTTTGTCTTTCTGATATATTATTGGTACACTACGAATAAAGACAACTTGTTATTATTATTATTAAAATACTAGCACCATGATTGTTTTAATGCCAAATAAAAATAAAGTGGCAGAAATATACTTAATTGCCGCAGCTATAAATCTATACCTAATTAACATTATTTACCACAGCAAACTTCACAACTCCTCATCATCGCCTTCCTCCCCTAATTTAATATACTCGAAATCCCTGCAAATTCAGAACACCACACCATCCATCAATATCAATCCATTCAAGTTCATAAACGTCCGAACTGCGGGCCTTGGTCAACTTGTGCCGTGTAAACTTAATTTAACTTCACATTATCCCTTGCGGGTTTATGTTACGGGATAGGTGTTTGGGCTAGTTTGCCCGTTAGCGTTTCGAGCACTCTTTAGCGACGCCTACTCATACGGACTGGGGACGAGCCGGCGCCAGTTCATGTTCGTTTAGMCTGACATTTGAAGCTGTATACCAATACGGGGTTATTGACGCGACCTGTTTTCTAAAGCAGTTGAAGTTGAGTTTGTTTTGTTTCGAATAACTTTCGTAACGAATTAATAGTAAAAAACATTTTTAAGAACAAGCTTTGAAGTGAATCAAACCTTATACAATTGGGTATTATCACTTTTTTTGAAAATTACGTAAAATGAATCTTGAAGTGCATATATATCATACGCCATGTAAAAAAAAACAAAAAAAATATTTGTAGGTAGAGAATTCCAGGTCTGAAATTAGAATCTTAGGAGTCACCGCCAAAACGCTTCTATCCAAGGTTATTCAACTCGTGACGTCAAGTGTCATGTAAACATTACCGARGAGCGTGCTGTTTAATGGTGTAGTATCATTCTTCTATTGGAAAAGCTTTTGTGTGGTGTTTATTGAAAGGACGGTGTAAGAGGTCGCACCAAAAAGTGATTTGTGTAGTTTTACAAGCATCTACTACTATGGAAAACAAAACAAGTGTTGTTTTGTACATGGTTAAAAAAGTACTTCAGTCAGTACAGCTAACAAAATTTTTGTAACCGTTCCTCGAGATTATCAACGTATGAAAAACTTGTTTAAGGCCCCTAGACGTGATATGCCGAAATCGCAATGTTTGTTTTTCTGTTGTGAAGATCATCTTAATTCTTACTGTAAGTTTAATTATATTTTTGGGGTTATAAGTATTTACCATTCAGTTTCCATTTTGTTATAGCTTGAAGGGGATATCAAAAATTATATGCGTTTTAAGTTGATAGAGGGAAACATTATAATAAAGAACGACGTTGTTCCCCATATATTCGACTGTTAGCCAGATCGGAAATGAGCCGCAAGAGCCCCGAAAATAAATGGCAATTTATATTTATTCTGACCTCTAAAATAAATGTCAAGTTTAGGGTACATTTTTGATTCTTACACTTTTATGTTTATAAATAGTATGTTTCCAAAAACCCACTGTGATCAAATTATCAATGCTACGTTAATTTGATAAAAGGTTCACTTATGATGTTGCTTTCACGTTCCTCATCTCCGTCGCGTTGAACCGCTCGTCGCTGTATAAATTCCATAACAATGAAGTCATTACTCATAAGTATTTCATCTTTTCTTGGCGTATTTAAATTCGCTTGTCGCAAAAAGAACGCAAACAACAAACTAATAAATTGACGGGCTGAGGCTGACGCGTGGGGCGCTGACCCCAGATGTAAACAAGCGGCCATTTACGAGACACCCGACGTCACAGCCAATATGTTCGCGTTTTGGCGGTCCCTTTAAATATTCGCATTTTTAATATTAAAAATACACCTTACGATTAATTTTTTCGAATTTATAAGCTGTCACAGCTGTTTTGTGGATTAAATACTACATATTAATATGCAATTTAATGAAATATAAATAAATGGCAAATACCCAATTGTATAACGATATAAAAGCTTATCACGAGATTATAAATAAATAGGCTGTGCGCCATAATACAGCAATTTTCCTAATTTCTTGTATTCCATTAAAAGTAGATAAATTTGTACCAAAAAATCTCGCACAAGCTTTTATATTTACAGGAAATTTAGTGTGCATACGTATATAAAATATTATGTATTTGATAAAAGTTTGCGGTCGCACAATTTTTATATAAATATTTTTTTTAAATTAAGGGGTAATCGACCTTGTTATTATTTATAATAGAGTGAACTCTTTAATTATTGCCAAGCTTTCGACTTTATTAGTCTTCGTCAGGGCTTCTGTAAAAACAGCACTTATAACTTACAGACTATTTAACACATCTAACTTACAAATTCTGATATTGCTATAAATCAGCCTTTTACAAACGCATGCCACGTTCTCTAACATACACCTATATTTATATATTAGTAAGCCTTTGGTAAATTTCGTCCTTGTAATTTATATTAGATGACACATTTCAAAAATAAAACCATACCAAATTTTTTTGTCAAACTTATAATGTCAAGTCACAGTGCAAACGATCAAAAAACATTGCATTTAACATCCATTTCTGTTCATATTTATAGATGGAATTTTAATGAAGAAGGTCAGGAGACAGTAAATATGTGTAAATGTTACTTAATTGATTTGTGTCTGATTTTTTGTTTAACTTAACAAATAGTAGTCAAATAGAAGTCATTCCGAGTACGGAGCTTATTAATTGTTTTAGTATAATTTTGAAGAGTTGATATCCTTCATCTACAAATTTTTATTGTTAGATGGGTATAGTAATAAGCGTGCACGATCACATTTCGACTCCTAGTGTATAAAAATTTGCCGTGGTCTGCTAAGATTTTTTTACACCTCCCAGTTTTTGATTTGTGTCTTAGGACAGCAGTACAGTGTCAATAAAGTAACGTACATAATTAAAAATACGGGTTATTTTGAGATGATTGAAATAAATCAGTTTATTACTTTGACTAAGACATAATATTCTTTAGATGTATATTACCAGATTCTCCAGTACAATACAATACAAACATTCAACGACAGTTTGATTATGATTATCTACTTGCCGATTAACGGGATAAATTCGCAGGACCTTTTTCAATTGCAGATTTGCCAGTCTTTTTGTATACTAACAGGTGGTGACCATTTTGAAAACATTACAGAAATGAGTATTGCATAAATTGTCACCAGAAGTAAAGGGTTTTTTTCCTTCGAAATTTCAGCAAAATCGGTTAAGGGAAACTGGTGCTAATTCAGCTTGCACGATTTGACCTAAGCAAACTATAAAACATTGCAAATTAAATAAAAGCTCGTAAAAATACGAATAAAGTAAGTAAAACTACCAGCGTCAAGAATAAATTCGATGACCGCGGTATCAAACTTGGAAGTTCTTCTATTCTAGCTTGTAACTATAAGGATATTTACCGCATCAGATTTTCACGTGCATTGCTTTTCGAACAGTAGTTCTACTGATCTTCAATATTTTTTAATTTTCTCATGACCACTCGACGGAAGATTAATAACGTGTAAAAACATTTCCAATATTAACGACGTGATAAGGAGTTCCGTACTGGAAGTTGATAAATTAGATCGGAAAAGTAAGGTGTGGAAGTGGAAATTTGCTTCAATCGCATTGCGTATTAAATCTACAGATAACACAAGCTCACTGGTATGTTTTAAAGTAGCAATAAATTTTAAGAAAACACTAGAAACGGAAATATTCTTATAGCACTTACTTGTTTTAAAATGTGGAGACCGTGGAATGGAGTGGATGTTTTCCTCCCACAAGAAGGTGAAATCAACGTAGAGGTTATTGAAGAAATCGAAATGGCGGAAGATGTTTTCGACAATAATGTTGAAATTTATGTACCCGAAGAGTCAAATAGCTAAACAAATAGTTTTGAATGTTAGTTAGTTATGAATACATGCAGAGGAAAAAAAAAGAAATGACCAAAATTTAAAATAAGGTATGATTCATGAGGCATACAAAAATAATTGACAATTGAAGAATTACACAAGGAAATTGAAACTAAGCTAAAATTAAAAGTTGTAAGGAGAGTTTACGTATTTTTTTTAAGAAAATTAATAAACGCCAAGTGCTTATGGAACAGTGACTTCTTTAAGTGTCTAAAATCTTATTTAAAAAATGTAATACTTTTTAAAAAATAAATGGTATAAGCTTTGTTATTGATTATTTCATTCTGTGTTTATTTATTCTTTAAATTTCAATATAACGATTAAAAGGCTTCAAGTATGGTCCTGTAATTCGGCAGGCAAATAGTTTCACAGGAATCTATGGTTGAGTGTAAAAGTTAGAGAAGCTCAAATAGACCATTAAGTTGTGTTCGCAGAATATTTCTAGTCCCACAATACTGTTAACTAGCAATACTACATTTACGTAAACACAGTTTTATTGGCGTACTAATAAATTATTCGTAACAAATATTTTTTAAAGAAGACGTCATAATTCTAAAAAGCACTTGTAATGCGAAATCATGGAAGCATGGGAACTGACAAGCTATCATAAAGTGTCATCTGTAACTTCGTGTATATAGTTTTGCATCCTACAAATTGCATCTGTAAATAACTGCTATTGCGTTCATCTTTTCTTATTACATACTACTAAATATCAGCTGGAGATCTTTGGAAACCATGAAGCTCACTGAACCTATCATCAGTAGGGTCCGACACCAAACGCAGCAACTGGCTAATTTGGTAAAATAACTAGTTATATAATAAGATATTTCTAAATTTTCACGAATTTACACTACAATATTGATCTATAAGGTCTAAAATTCTAAGCAAGAGAATAGTGGATACTACTAATCTGCAGAGAATTTTGGAATTAATACAATGCTATTCGTCCAAATTGAGCTGGTGATAGAATAATTTAAAAAAATAATAGAACGTTGCATGCGAACCTTTTTTAAAGACATAAAACACATATATGCATTATGACATAAACTTCTTTATGGTCAAGTGTATATTCACATTCTGAAGAAAAGGACAGGTTTTCTTATTTTGACGGTATACGTAAAATAACGTTATGGTTTCAAAGGAGAACAGTTCTTTATATTTCCAATTAATATTACACACAAACTTTTTTGCAATTTTGTTGTAAAAGAAAATGTCTCCGACAGCAAGTATGTTTATGTAGGGTCTTTGATTATTTTTTCCTAACCTGGTGACTTTGTGTATAGTATCAAATAGTACGATGGTAAGAAATTCCTTTTAGAATCTTTATTTAAAAATCGTTTAATCGTTCAACTGCTGTCCTCGTGTCGATCTCACATATATTTTCTATCTAGTTGATACTTCTGTAATGGATTTTTTTGTTAATCCAGCCAATAATTGTTGGCATATGCGAGACTTTTTGACTTCAGGGCTTCTTTAGGTAGTAGTTAGTAGGTAAACATATCAAAAGTCGCCGTCCCTGGGAGGTCAGTTTAGGGGATAGGGGAGGGGAAAAATCACACGATCATATCTTAGCTCATTCATTAATTTCCTATATAATTGTTTCCATACATGAGAAATTGTCGATTATCCATATCTGTTTGTCCAGCATTTGCTTCTAGTGCCTCTCAGGATCGTTTGTCAGAAAAATGCCATGGACTAAATTGTAGTGCTTTAAATTAAGTTAAATTTGATATACATTGCTACTTTATCACCAACTACTTAATAAATAATTATAGCTTTCTAATATAATATAACCTATAACCTATACGATTGTCTCAATACATATCGCTTTCAAGGAATAGGTACATCAATTAAGATCGATAATTTAATACACATTTTCATGGTCGCTGGATTGGCGGTGGGAGCCAAATACGAGGCATGTTTTTTAAGTAAGTACCGTTTTGCGATTCCGCCGCCTCAGCGCTACGGTCGGCGTTCCGCGCATGCGCGCTGGTTACCTACATCTCTTGTCTACGCACTGACGCCATTACAGTTTGATTCTTCATTGTATACGTTGTTTACTGAGTGTTTAAGATGCCTCCGACAATCGTGAGTCCCGTCGATTGTGAAGTACGGGCTGTTATACGATTTCTTAGTGCTAAAGGCGTAAAACCGATCGATATTCATCGTGAGATCTGTGAAGTTTACGGACAAAACATTATGAGTGATGGAATGGTAAGGAAATGGGTGAGAGCATTTAAAGATGGCCGCACAAATGTGCATGATGAAGAACGGAGTGGGCGTCCTTCGGTCGTTAATGAAGATTTGGTGCAGAAAGTGAACGAAAAGGTGAGAGAAAACAGACGCTTTACAATTTCATCATTGTGCGACTGCTTTCCTCAATATTCTCGTAGTGTTTTGTATCGCATTGTGACCGAGAACTTGAATTACCGGAAATTGTGTTCACGTTGGGTTCCGAAAATGTTGACGGATTTACACAAAACCCAACGTTTAGGCAGTGCATTGACTTTCCTTGAGCGGTACCACAATGAAGGTGAAGATTTTTTTGACCAAATTGTTACTGGTGACGAAACATGGGTGGCCTACGTCACACCAGAATCGAAACAACAATCCATGGAATGGCGACATTCATCATCACCCAAAAAAGTGAAGTTTAAGCAAACAATTTCTGCCCGGAAAATCATGTGCACAGTTTTTTGGGACAGAAGAGGAGTATTGCTAGTGGAGTTTCTGCCTCGTAATGAGACAATCAATGCAGCGTCTTATTGTAAGACATTGACCAACCTGCGTCGTGCAATCCAGAACAAAAGACGTGGCAAGTTGAGTAAGGGTATCGTTGTGCTGCATGACAATGCCCGTCCACATGTGGCTAATCGGACCAAAGATCTCATCAAATCTTTTAAATGGGAAACTCTAGATCATCCTCCATACAGCCCTGATCTGGCGCCCAGCGACTACCATTTGTTCCTGCACACCTGGGTGGTCAGCGTCTTCAAGACGATAMCGAAGTCGAAACATTTGTGATACAGTGGTTAACAAGTCAGGCGGCAGAATTTTATGAGGAGGGTATTCAAAAACTGGTACCACGTTATGACAAGTGCATCAATATTCACGGAAATTATGTAGAAAAGTAGATTAAGGTACAGGCTTTCATGTAAGATAAAATTATTGCGATATCTTTGCACGTCTTTTTTTAATTCCAAAACGGTCTTACTTAAAAAACATGCCTCGTAGCTTAGCTTGCGCAAAGCCCCGACTTAAATCCTATGGATTTTTGCGCATAGGGGCACCTAAAATCGCTTGTGTACACAGAAGACATAAATAATCGAGAGGAGTTATGGTAAAGGATTAAAAATTCTGTGCAATCTCTCCGGAGCAAAGATTTTTCGTTTAAAATTGGGCGATCGTTCAACAAACGGATTCGAAAATGTATTGAAATAATTGGAAACCATTTCGAGCACCTGCTGTCAAGAGCAGACCTGTTTTTTTATTAATTGTTGTCTTGTGTATGTGTTTAAAATAAAATTACCTTTCCATTGTTGTCTGCTTTTGACCTTGTTTTAATCAAAGCCTATTTGAAATGTTGTATACTATTAAATAATTGACCTGCATTACATTACTGAAATGGTAATATCTGGAAAAGGGTAGGTGATAGCGACTTCTACAAGGTATTCATTTTTTGTGGAAAAGGACAAATAGATATTTACATCTGTCAAAAAGTATATACAGGGAGGCGCAAAAAAGTTGTGACATTTTTAACCCACGTGAAGTACCGTAGATGGTGTCGCATGCAACTAATAGTCAATCTATTAAATATTTGAATTCCTCGCCTCAAATAAAATTTTGGCAAAAGTTATTATAAACATTCAAAAACCAAATCTGAAGTTTAACACCGTGTATCTTTGTTAATACCTATTCACTTTTGTATTAAGATAAATTTGGTTAAATCTTAATATTTTTACGCTATGGTACTGTAAATTTTGTTTAGATATTTCATGCTGAAAGATCCAACCCAGTTTGTATCTGCTTCCAGATCCGCAAAGCCACTGCCAATTTCTACGATGGAAAGAAGCAGGAGCGTAACGCCACTGCGGGGAATTCCGCAGTACATGCCAGTCAGGTACTTCCTGGACCAGGGAAGCATCTGGGGCCAGTCCCAGGAATACCCCAGCAGGATAAGGTTCGAATTTTGGCAGCCACCGGTCAAGGTGATCGACTACATGGAAACAAGCAGCAGGAAGAGAAAAAGGAGCACGCCTGATGGTGTAAAATACAGGGACGAGATTTACTATTTTACTGACAAATGATGATCTTACGAGACACGAATGTTAATTTTTAAATGGAGATTATTATTATGTTGTAATTCGATAATATTAAAGTTTATTTATTTTTGCATACAGATGTTTCCATATTGAAGCGAATAAAGAAAGCGTTCGTAAAAATAAAATAATAATAACACATATTATGCCCAAACAAGAAAGGATACAAAATATATTTAAGAAAAGTTAATTATAATTGCTATACATATAAGGATAAAAGACAAGATTCAGCTGAAATATAGCAAGTATATTCCTCTGATCTTCCCTCTAACTGTACATTAATTAAAATGAGATATTTCTGAAGCAATAGTACAGAAAGACATAAACAACAGTAATACAATGAACCTAAATCCAAAAAAGTATACCACTGGACGATTAAATAGCAAACAATAAAAAAGAAAAAAAATAGGATTATTCGCATCTAAACAACATACCGAACAAGCTTGACTTAAACAACACCAGGCGATCGTTTATATCTTTCAGATATACAGGCAAACTATTATAAACCGATCTGATATGAAAAGCAGCGGCTAAACAGGCTAGTACGATGTTTTGGTATACTAATATTACCCGTATTCCTCAAATTCAAATGGTTAATATCGGTTCTGAATGATATTTCATATACAATTTTCAGGAGACTTGAATTAACTTTAAGGACAAACTGGCCACCACTGAAAAAGTCAAGAGAAAGACCAGCAACACTCACAGACAATGAAATTAGAGTATTGCAAATGATTGACGAAAATTCTCATATTAGTCAAAGGGTAGCCTCAAGAGCAACCGGTATTAGTCTGTCTTCAGTACACCGAATAATTAAAGCCAATCAATTTCATCCGTATCACTTGCAATTGGTTCAGGGCTTAAAGGAAACAGATTATCCTAAAAGACTGGCTTTTTGTAACTTTTTTCGGGAACACCAAAATTTGAATGTGAGATTTTATGACAACATTTGCTTCTCAGATGAAGCAAGATTTTCTAATAATGGTGGAGTTAACAAACATAACATGCATTATTATGAGCAAGAGAATCCACGTTGGATTCGAGAAGAACATTTTCAAACTATCTATTCGACGAATGTCTGGTGCGGAATATTGGGGAATCAATTTGTTGGGCCTATTTTKTTCGCGATAGTTTAAGCGGCAATACTTATCTAAATTTTTTAAGAAACATTTTACCGGTACTTCTCCAAAATATAAATTTACAAGTAAGACAAGGTTTATGGGGCACTTGCGCATTATCATAGTATAGTGCGAAATCATCTTGAATTGGGTTTGCCTAACCGATGGATAGGAAGAGGTTCAATTAATCATTGACCACCGAGAAACCCGGACCTTACCCCTTTCGATTTTTTTCTGCGAGGAATGGTAAAAGAGTGTAGAACATTTAGAAGCTATAATACGTGATGCATGTAGATCCATCACTCCAGAAATGTTAATGCATGTTAAAAGATCGTTTTGGGCACGAATTCAAGCTTGTGAATACAGCGGAGGGCGACATTTTGCGCATCTATTACATTAATATTATTGAATAAACATTTTTCAAAAATAAAATTTGTTTTACAATACCGAATTTACTTAAAGCAAAGGATTGAAGTTTATGTCAAAATTTACGAATTTAGACAGCTCTCTACGTTTTATATTTTTTAAGACGATGAACAATTATCAATGTTACCTCTGCAAATGTATTTTGGGTTGCATTTTTGATTTCGTCAGGGTCATCATCATTCGTGAAACATCCTGTATGCACTTGCTACTAAATCTAGGCATTTTTGATACAATATTTATATGAACCGATTGATTTGTACATTTCCCTGGTCGATAATTCAAGAAAAATTTGGCATTTTCGATAAATCACTAAGCAATTAAAATTATTTTTTCTGTCACTAGTCAAAACAAAAGAACGTAGTTTGTAATATATAATGTACGCGCCAGGAAAGAAGGCAGAGGTGGTGGAGACGAAAATTGCATCCATGCGGTTCGCTCCGTTCAAATTGTGGACGGTGTTACATTCCTAGGGTGTGACTTCTTTTCTGGCACTGTATCTTCAATATTAGCGGTTTTAAGATTTGCTAGCTCGTCAAAAGTATAAGCGCCCTTATCTCCCAACATCCCTATACAACAATCTTGATTAGCAAGTAAATTTCTTCGTTTTCTTAGTTTGATAGCCTTTCGAATTGCTTTTTAAAATTGCAAACAAGGCCCTATACCTACAAAATTGCGTATATGGTTACAACCAGTAAATTAATTACTAACTTACTTCTTTATATCCTTTTTTAAAAACAAATAAGGTGGATTTAAGCATCGAAAATGTAGACCATAAGGAAGGGGTGGATATTTTTCTATTAATTGATTACAATAAGCTCGTAATACTTCTTCAGTCACAACATTTACGTTTCAGTTCTGCATCCACGACAAAATTTTGCAATTTCGTGTTTCTAGATTTCTGCGGGAGTAAAGTAAAGGTGGCTGTATTAGCTTCTATCAGAATGTCGTGGGGTACAAGTAAATTGCTTTCTTTCTCTATTATCTCTATACATACTTTTGCAATGAAAAATTATAATCTGTTTACAAAACAATGAAAATTTAATTGTTAATTATAGTCGCATCTTCGTTCGACAATGATGGAATACAGGTTGAAGTTTACTGTCATGTACCTTAGCCGAGATATTATGTCTAGTAGCCTACAGCCTGTCGAGTTTATTGAAGAATATGCAAAAGACTATCCGATAGTATTTTTAAAACACTAAATGATGGCTTCCGGCGTATGAGTTGGATGTAATACTTTCATTTTTTAAGAATTCCGTGTGATTAAAAACAATGTGTATTTATACACAATCAATTTTCAAACTAGAGTGGTATCACAGATTAACTGTTAATAAATGTTCTTGTTCTTGTTTTACAAATTAAAGAATAATTAGGTTTTAATTCCCTACTTTATGAAGCCTTCAAGAAATTTGATTTATTGGATTTATTTCCAAAATTTTATACGTGACACCACAAAATAAGTTATAATTTCATAGGTAACATTTAGAATAAACGATAAATCCGCGTTATAAAGTCTTCAAGCTCCTAATCTAATAAAAGGCCCACTATAAAATTTCGTATAGACAATGTGCATATTTTAACTCATTTTTTGGGTTGTTTTCATTTTTTTAATGGTCCAAGTTTGTGAAAAGATAATGTTAAATATTAATTTTGGGTTTTTTGCCGGAAAAAAATTAATTCCAAATGTGAGTCCGTCATCAAAGGGTTATTAAATTTCCTATAAGGATCACCATACATATTTGTTTTGTTTCAAATTGAGTAGCGGCCTTTTAACTATACTTCAGCTTGAAAAATTTAAAAAAAATTTTTTTGGGAGCGTGTTCACATAAAGTGCCCAACAACAGCATTAATAAAGTTTTTGTTGAACACTGAAAGTTCTTTAAAGCGCGTGCTCTGGACAAAACATTGCATGGACCTTACTCAGCAAGCTCCCGTCCGTACCTTCGATAGAGGAAAACCCACCGTCCACGTTCACAAAACACCCACAAAACTGCAAAACTGGCGCACCGCGAACGGCGAAAGAACAACAGGATGCGGCGATAAGGAATCGCGGACCGCACGATACTGACACAAACGCGCGCGACCGACAACTAGGACAAAAGGTGATAGCGTGGCACCGGTGCCGTCAGTACGCGAACGTCCCTTGCGCTGGGCCGGTGCTTCGCCGTCGCGACGCATCCGCAACTGACGGCGATCGGACGGCCGACGTCGAGGGCGCCAACCTGCAGGAGGCGCGGGCCATCGCTGGAGGGCCGCAGTTGAAATATTCGTGAGGGTCGCGGGATCGATCGTGATTGACTTTTCAAGGTCGTCGAAAAGTAGGAAATTGTCGGAAGCTATTTCGTAAAGAAGTAATGTTGCTTTTGTCAGAAATGAGCGATGTATTTGGATTTTGCTGAAAATTGAAGCATAAAAGAAAGCTTTCGTGTTCTTTATCCCCGCTGGTTGAAGTCAATTAACTCTTTATTTTGTTGTTCAACGACTAATCGAATACATCAAAGAGACCGATAAAACTTTTCGTTGATCCTACACTAATGATTTGGTTGTTCCTGTTTTTTAAATGTAGATAAAGATTTAGCCCTTAAAAATGTTTGTCTAGGTTATGCTGTCTGCACCGCAACCAATTACAAATAGATCTATTTCGCGATCATTACAGCTCATCAGTGTAGTTTAGGTCTAATGCAAACAACATGGCATAGAACTGGATTTGCCTATACAGGGTAAACTATAAGCTCTATTCCAAACTTGAACAGATGAATAATGTTGATATTCTAAGTAAAAAATGTTATATAAACATATGTCCTTTTTCTTTTAGTTCAGAAGTTATAACCATTTGAATTAAGTAAGAATTTAGGATGGCAATGCCATCTGTCAGCATTACACTGACATGATGACAAAGCCACCTAGCCGCCTTAACGGGTACTACTTCCTACAGGAAGTGACCTGTAGCCTGACAAATTGGCATGCAACTGCATACTTCATTTTGACAGCAGGCCCCCACGGCACTTTTTGCTAGCGGGAAAGAACCGACATACATTAAAATGCATGTCTATGCTGTGCTGTCTACACCTCAACCAACTGCAGATAGATCTATTTCGCTGCCATTACAGCTCATCGGTGCAGTTTAGGTCTAGTGTAGACAGCACAGCATAGAACTGGTTTTGCTTATATACCAAAGGAAGTAGTACCCATTAAGGCAGCTAGGTGGCTTTGTCATCATGTCAGTGTAATGCTGACAGATGGCATTGCCATCCTAAATTCTTACTTACATCATACCATTGATTTGGTATATAAGCAAAACCAGTTCTATGCCGTGCTGTCTACACTAGACCTAAGCTGCACTGATGAGCTGTAATGACAGCGAAATAGTACTATCTGCAGTTGGTTGAGGTGTAGACAGCACAGCATAGACATGCATTTTAACCATTTGAATTATTTACATTTATCTAATTTGCCTAAAACATTTTTAATAAAAATCTAAATATAAATTATAAAAACTGCTCAAAATAGCCACCTTCCGCTGAAATACAAGCTTCACATCTTCGAACTAAAGACCCTGTTATGTGAGGTACAAAATTTAGATCGTTTCTTATTATATGGCTTGCATTTATTATTATTAGTATTAATTGCTCGCGACTGGTAATTTCCACCTGATAAACCAGCTGCTTCATATGACCCCACAGATAAAAAATGGGCAGCAAATTATTATTGAAAATGCCACCCCAAACATTACACTAAAACGTCGCTGAAATCATTTGGATCTAATGGCATGGGGATTTTGCAAAGACCATACATGTTCATTATGGATTGTTATGCCATCCCTAGTAAAGCATGATTCATCTGACCAAAGTGAAATAAAATTAGGGTTACGTGCATTTTGCTGAAGAATCCATTGGCAAAATTCTGATCGCTGCTGGTTATCTTCAGGATGTAGTGCTTGTACACTTTGACGATGATATGGATATAAGACCTCTTTATTTAAGGTTCGCGACAAAAAAAAATTGTGATAACTGTAATTGATTTGCTAGCTGGCCCGTACTAAGCGAAGGGTTCTCCAAAATAGCATCTACATTTTGTACATTTATTTCATGAAGACAAACATGTCTCGGTGCCAGATGACCCGTTTCCCTAAGTCGGGGAAATGATGCACTAAAAACTGACTTAGCAGGATGGTGTCGATTTAGAAATCTAATCTAAGAGGACGTGTACCCAAATATGCTGACGTGTCTATAATAAAACTGCACTATAACTGTCATTGTGATAGCGAACGTGGAGCGATTTATTGCTTTTGCACTGATATGCGGAACGCCAGAAAAATGGTACCACGATATTATACACACCTGCTCAAGAAAGGAACATTATGCTCAAATTGGCTCTGACGAAATTTAGTTAGGCAGACACTACTAAACCCACGGTGGGACTTGATTTTGGAAAACGTTTTCATATTGACGATACATAGGTATTTACAAACAATTGGAACTTATTATGTTCTGATAATCCCCAATAAAACAGAACAAAATTGCAAGGCTAAAAGTAGCGGTCACAAACGTATGCAATTTATTAGTATTTATACCTAACCGTATAATACTATTATGTCTTAAAAACTGATCCAACTATTTCCGTATTCGTTTCTTAGACTTCAAATGATTTCTAAGATTTACACTATGTAAGTATATCTGGAAAAAAACGTAGCTTAAAAGTAATATATAAAAAACAACTAAACAATTAGTGCAAACAAGAAATAACACCCGTGCTTTTTAACGTTCTCGATAATCATCACTATAAATGTAATAGATTTATTAGGTATATTAAAGTTAAAATTCTTTAAATGAAACAGTATCGTATGGCGCTGAATATGACAAAATAAAGCCGAAAAGTTATAATTTTTTATTAAAATAAGAGAAATAATTTAAAATGATGCGCGTCTTGCGCACCTGCTTCCATTATTTTATTTCAAATTTTAGATGTCACATGTAACCGGTTAACAAACATTTTGAATACTGATAGTTAGGTACCAATAGAACTGAAATTGATTGCGTAATACGATACATATAGGTAAGCTCTGCATAGTAAAATGTAGACATTTTTGATGTTGTAAATTACAAGCACGTAAATAGAATCGAACTGGGTAAAGATCTACCTGTTCTGCAAAGCACTCGTTTAGTGCGAAAACTGTCCCCACAGTGTTTTTTTTAGCGCAGAACACATATTCAAAAACAGTTTCAAAACTTCTGGCAACTTGAAGACTGTCAGTATTCTAAAACTTTATTTTTAGAAGAACAAAAATGTGAGTCGTTTGTTGTAGGGACAGCATTGGGCGATTAATTGTTACAATTCCATTAAAATATTCGCTAGAAATATTGGGTGACTCAAGATCATCTGCATTAAAAAGATTTAA
This sequence comes from Rhyzopertha dominica, assembly GCA_025024175.1. Taxonomy (NCBI): domain Eukaryota; kingdom Metazoa; phylum Arthropoda; class Insecta; order Coleoptera; family Bostrichidae; genus Rhyzopertha; species Rhyzopertha dominica. The sequence goes on from QCXZ01000075.1 coordinate 5,381,605, forward strand.
AAATCTTGAGAAACGCTTTTAATCTAAACCAGCTTTTAAAMGATCGTATGTTAGATTTATGGATGAATATATAAAACTTGGGCATATGTCTTTTATTAAACATCCAGATGATAGTAAACCTCATTTCTATATGCTTCATCACGAGGTGATAAATGAAGCTAACAGAACAACAAAGTTGAGAATTGTTTTTGATGGTTCTCATCGTTCTTCAACTGGCATATCTTTTAATGACATTCAGATGATAGAACCTATTTTACAGTCTGACCTGTTCAGATTCTGGTGAAACGTGAACGTACATGCTTTCAACACATACTGACCCTTCTCAGCTTTTAAGTAAATTTGAATTAAATACAGTCACATACGGGACATCGTTAACTACCAGGTGCTTAACGCAAATTGCAGATGAGAATGCTTCCCAATATCCTGAAGCAAGTGAAGTCAACAAATCAGATTTATAGGTCGTGCACAAAGGTTATAACAACTTAAGATCTAATAAATTTTACAGCCTGAAGAAATCCCATCGACGATGAAACATTGCTAAAGAGAATAATAACAATAAATAGCCTTTATTTCCTTTATAAACAGTAAGTTAAAAAACACATWCTAACAATGTTCATAGGCACAATTCAGTATACATGCTGGTTTTCAGCTGAATCTACAAAATAATAATAGAAAAGTACAGATATAATTTACACCGCAAAGTAAGTAGCAAACAAACAAAAATGAAATAGAAATTAGAACTATATAATTCATATGGACTATATGGAGCCCGAGAACATTGTCAAAGTAAGCCGTGAGTCCAAAGCTTAGCCTTCAGTCGCTTTTAAAAATCTACCAACGACAACTCTTTCAAATCAGTTGGCAGTCTATTATACTGTATGCACGCACAACAAACAAACGAAAATTATTGCTTATAATTTTGGCATTTTCCAGGTTTATATGTCAAACATAGTAAGTGCGCTGTAGATGCAAGTTTTCCTAGCATTCGCACTTTCCTACTAAAATCCGTATACAACACCCGCTGCCTTATTCGCTGATCAATGCTACAAGCAACTCGACAGGCAGTTAAATTGGTTAAATCATTTCCCGTCCCAATTTTCAACTAGCTACCTCGAATTTACGTTCGTTCGACTATCAGGATTGTAAAAGGTTCGCTGAATAATTCAACGCGTTCGGGGCGCAATGTCAGGTGTACGCCGTTCATCAATTCGGGCCTGAACTAATCGCCTTCGAGGGCCCTAAACCCTAAGGCACAATATTCTCTGCATAATGTTATCTTCGCTACTGCAGTCCCTAAGTGTCCGTTAAGTAGCCAACCGTGAAATTGGTGAATGACATAGGTATAGCGAGTGGCCCACTGTTAGCAAGACACCCGAGAACAAGTCATTTTATAATAATATAGAAAACGGACATGCAACAGAGGTTAAATAGAAATTCATTTTAAAKTACAGATTTTCTCTTTACAATAAGTATTTCTTTTTTTAATTTGGTGAAATAGTTAGTATCAACCTATATTTTTTACAACGATGTCTTATTAAAAAATATAAATCTATGCATTACACCCTGTTATTTATATAATCAGTTTCCTTTTTTATCACAGGGTGTAAAGGTATGCAGTGTCTCTCACTGGTTTACTGTCTTTTGTACTATTTTCTTCCACTAAGTCCTGTCCTTTGCTATTTTTCTAGCTTCGTCCCAGGTGAGGTTTCTCTTCTTCAACGCCTCGGCCACTGTCATGTTCCATGTCTTCTACGGTCTTCCTCTACTTTTCTTTCCTTGTACTTTTGCTTCCCACACTAGTTTTGCCGGTCTTTCCTCGTTCATTCTCACCAAGTGCCCGAACCACTTTAATTTAATCTCTTCCATCGTTTGTTTAATCGACTCTATTTCCAGTTCTTCTCTGATTCTGTCGTTTCTTATTCTGTCCATTCTAGTCACCCTTTTAACACGTCTCAAGTATTTCATCTCTGTTGCCTGCAGTCTACTTAAAAGTCTATCACTTAACACCCATCTTTCACTACCGTATGTCAATATTGGTCCATAAATGGTCTTGTATATTTTGTCTTCTCACTTATTTCCTTTTTACTTATTGACGCCCTATTTAGTGAGAAGTACACCTTGATTGCACTAGTGACTCTTTCATTTATTTCTTCATCCATACTTCGATTGCTTTGTATTGTAACTCCTAGGTACTTAAAACTTTTAACCTGTTCTATTTGTTTCCCATTGGTTGTTTTGTCTATTTTTTGTCCTCCTTTCCTATGACCATTGTTTTAGTCTTGCTCGTATTTATTAACATTTTACGTTTTGTTAGTTCATCCTCCCACAACTCTACATTTTGTTGTAACTTTTCTTTATTTTCTGCACAGATCATCAGGTCATCTGCAAATGCGCATTTTGCTCGMTTTATCMMCTTTAATTTTCTATACCCTAATTTGACTTCGTTGGCCTTGTTGTGTAGTTCCCACAATATATCGTCCATTACCATGATCAACAGTGTTGGGCTAAACACCCCCTCCCTTGCCTTAATCCATCCACTACTTGAAAATCCTGTGATTCTATGTTGCTGGTTCTGACATAATGTTTTGTGTGACTGTATAAACTCTCTATGCTTTTTCTGAGCTTAGTATTTATATGTAGCTCTTTTCTTCATACACCTTGTTATTGGTTAAAAAACATGACAAACATCACGGACACGAAATGAGAAACACATTTAGTTTGTACACAATTTACAACAGTTAGAACGTGTACTATAATACCCACTTCATTAAAGAATGAGCTGAGCCTATTTCTCTTTCTTCAAAAATGAAAACGTACAAAGACGACTTTAAGTCACAATCGACCTGTTCAGGAAATTTTAATTTTGCATGAAATGTACTCACATTGATTATAGGAATTTACTGAAGCAAAGGAAACTGAAAGATTTTAAATTATTGTATTATAAAGTTTGTCTGCCAATACGAGCCTAGGCATGTGACGTAGAATTATTTATTTTCAATACATTAAAACATTCAATTGCTTCCCATTTTATTAAATGGAACGACGAGGATCAATTTTATCTGATTTCGTTTAAAATTGCGCAAGTTTTATACATATACCATTTATGAATTTCTACGTCACTCACTAACATCGTGGTAAGATATCGTTTACTAGCCTCTCTCTTTGGAAAGTACTTGATTTATTTATATATTACTCAAAATTTTTTTATTTTGTGTACACCGATGCATATGTAGGCGTTTTCCCACCAAAATAAGCTATTAAAATCAGTACTGAATTCTGAACAGTCTTATTTCGAGAATAAGTTGTAATTCCTAAAAAAACCTCAAGCGTTCTGAAATTAAAGTCGGAATTCGGAGAACTTCGACTTCAAAAAATCATAAATCTATAAATAGAACTCACTATCCTTTTGTCTAATGCAGAGACAACGACTAATCTCGTAGTCAAGTTTTTCATGTCATCACTACAGTATATGCGACAACACATCTTCTCTTGTAAGGTATATCCGGACTTAAAATTCCAATTTTCACTTTAATTTCGGTATTGGGATTGGAGAAAGAAGTCGGAATTCTGATTTTAATATACAAATTCCGACTTCAATCACAAAACTTTTCTCGCGATTGACACTGTTTTCCGAAATTCCTACTTTAAAGTTTAATTTAAGAAATTAAAAATAAATATGGCTTTTCCATGCCTTCGTAAGAGTATGCTAGAGTAAAGGCAAATGCATTTGATGAAAGACATCCAGTTAAACTTGTATATCATAGGTATCTGTGTCTTGGAACTAGTCCACAAATTTATAGCAATTAAAAAAAGAAAGAAAAAGTTGATATTTAGGGCCACGTTAACATGTCTTCCACATTGAGTACCAGAACATTGTCTAAAGTTTCGGGAGCTTCGCGAATTGTTTTCCAAAGAGCCCTTCAAAATTACAAATTTTGCCCATTCAGTCATAGATTCATTGCTTAGATTGAGCTCTTTGGAATTATGGGAAATTCGACGTTTTTATCTCGGGGTTTCTATAAATATTTGCAGACATGTAAGTAGAATGAGAACAGGTAAGTGACAACTTGAGGTTTCCAATTTCCATGTTATATTTTGTATGTGTAATACGATTTTGAACGCTGAAGTATGAAGTGTATTACAGACTGTTTAACGACAAAACTTAAGGTTGCAGCAAGGCCACCATACTTTTTTTAATTTACCACATTTTCGTTGAAAACTATCGTGTTTTGTATATTACCTCAATTTTGTATGCTGATTTGTTACTTATTGTATTTATATCGTTATTTATTTGGTGCATTCCTAAAATTAAACGTTTTATTGTAATGCTTATTTATAAATCTAGATTGTATACCAATTTATTTGGTGATGATTTCCCATTAAAGGTTCAGCTAGTGAACGTTGATCTCTATTTTTCTTAATATCATTTTTACCAAGGGCAATTACATATTATCGCAAGCATCATTTTCAAATTTTAAACAAAAAATAACATTTGATTGATATTTTAGAGCAATAATTGATTTTAATTTGCTAAATAGATTTGAACCTTATTTGACATTTTTAGAATTTTTTATATCCTCATTTCGAATACTTTGTTGCCAAACCTGTAATGTTTGTAAAAATTATTATTATTATCCTTATTTGGGAGTGTTTTCTCAGGGATAGTATTTTTGGTAATCTAACAAGAGTAGGTCTTAGCATTTACAAACTTTACATTACATATCTATATGATTTTATTTGTCCTTATCACATAAGTATATATCCCTTGCAACCTGATGCAGGTATACTAAACTATCTTCCACAAATTAACGCGCCATAGCGTACGCACAATAATCCCCTAAACATACCCTTGCAAGTAATTCTGCATTCAATCAACTACACCGACGCAATTCGACGTAGTAATTATTATTTCAGTCCAATTCTGCCCGACTGTACATTTCGCCTACTCGCGCTATAGTGTATTGTTCCGGTCATCAGCACAGCAAATTGATCAGCAGCCCACCTGACATTCAACAGCTGAATAATTTAGGACCTGTGGCGATGGTCTGCTGCTGCTTCAGCCATCTCAAGAGGGCAGTAACACTTTCACCCTCGCGTACAAGAAGTATGTGGGCGACGTGCTCTATCACGTAAATGTGCTGCATGTAATTTTCCTTTTTAATTTTATACCGTGACCAAACGTTGTCTTTGGAAAAATATCTCTAACCAGTGATTCGAAAAAATAATGCTTAATTGGCTTTGAAGGGCACATTAATTATAATTAATAATTAATACCAGTAGAAGCAGAAAAATGTGGAAGGCAATAAAATTGTTGTCGAATATTTTTAATTCCTACTGAGAGCAAAAATTTTTGTAATAAAAATTTAATTGCTAAGAATTTATATACACAGAGATAACAATTTGTTATGAAGAAAAAAAAACAAATTATTTGTTTGTATATGGCTAAGTAAATGATTTGTTTGTTTCAAACCCTCAAAATTCTTGAAGCGGCTAAAATAACATTCGTTTAACGTAATATATACAAAGCTTTAAATTAACTTTTGAAACTATTGAATTAAGAATTATCATTTCCTTTGTAGAACAAAGTATTTGTTTCACTAAACCATGAAGAGGTTTGGAATAAACATATGATTAAATTTGACTGAAACAAATATTTGTTTGGAAATAGAGAAGAGGTAAGTGATTCTCTGCATACCAAATAAATATTTCTTTGCAGTAAAGAAATCACTGATTTAGTCCTACGAAACAGCTATTTCCTGGAATCAAACAATTGTTTGATTGAAAGAATTCATATGCTCAATTCATTATCTCTGTTATTGCAGCAAACTGCATGTGAGTTTTAATGAAATATATATTTTTTAATTAGATTGTATAAATATTGCATTCAAACAAGCCCTTTATACATATAAATAAATTGTTTTTAAGTTAAAGAAATACATTTTGATTAACCCACTTCGATATGTCTATGTATTTTATGCAAGTGTATTCCTGTGACTCCCCGTTTTTTATAGAGCGTATAAAAGTTGTTACTTGTAATTAAAAATGCAATATGTCACTCAATTCATTTCCGCAAAACTGTAATTGGTTTAGTAAAAAAACATCTGATTTAAATCAGCCTAACCTAGACAAGTCCATTGACAAGGTAAATTTTGCTTCTTATACCTACGAATATAATGCAGACGGAAAGTATGATATTTAATTTAATTTAAAGGACAATCACAAATCTACTGCTTTCTATAGCGTGATAAATGTGTTCCATTTTAGTATTACAAATATACTGAATAAATAACGCATTATTTGTAATAGTAGTTTGATACAAATAGGGCACTTCATTGAGCAAAGTTCACTAACATATACCTACTTCAAGATGTAGAGAAACAACGCCGTAATTAACATTCTTACGAATCATAGATGGTCATTTTGTAACAGAGCTTGCGTTAACGATCATGTGCTTGTTTGAATGCCTTATTTTTCACATCATATTAAGCAAATACTTTATTTAGGCTTCATACTTACTTTAAAATCTGTGACCATCTTCCTTTTTTGTTTCACCATTTAATGAAATAAACTGACAATAATAAGAAACAAATAACGGCGGCTTTTCCCGATTTACCTTGATACATTCTGTCCAGTGTCAACCATGGCTAAAGAAGCGGAACCCCAAACTTCCACTTTGCTAGTGGCACGCGCAAATTCAAACAATTATTTCTTTGTAGGTATCCAAAAATAGATTGTTGCATTAAAGCATCATTTATTCTGTTTAAATACATGTTGTTTGCCGTAACAACAGGTGTGTTTGAGTTAAACATTTATATAGTTGAATAACAAAAAGAAACATTGATTTAACGAAAGATATATTTATTAGAAACAAGCACTTACTTCTGTTGATATAATTCTTCAAAGCATTTAATTTAAATATTTGAAACTTTAACTCATTGGAATAAATTGTTTGGTCATGAAAAATAATATTTTATTCGCTCAAATAATTATTAGGGTACTTGAACTCGCAAGTTCTATTCGATCTCAAATAAATGGTAATATAGTTACAAATAAACTGATATTCTTCCTACAAATAAAATTTGTTTGTTTGAAGATAAATTTGTTGGACCTAAAGAAATGTAAGTCAAACAAATTGATTTTATAAATCCAAACAAACAGTTTTATCTATATAGAACCCTTCTAAACATCTTGTGATTAATTCATCATTTTTTGGTGTTGTTTGGTGCATAAAGCTATAGTTTGTTTATTTTTTACGTTACTGTGTACTCTAGGCTTTCTTTATTTCCTGTAATTGGGAGTGTACCTGTAGGAAATTAAATTTTATGACTATTATTATTATTATTATTGTGATTTGTAATATTTTTATCGATCTAAGTTCAGACCACAGTTTTTTATAGAATTTCCCATTGCAGAAATATGTTGAAAGTAAGCTTTTTTTTCGTTTCGAATTGTCATGTATGTAGTTTCGAAAGTTTGTGTAGGAATTCTAATCTGTAGCGATTTTTATCCTTTGCTTTAGCCTTATCTTGCAGTTTTATTAATAATTTCAACATTATCTTTTATCTTAGGTGTTCTTGGACTGCCTACGGGTACTTTTTTATGGGAGCCTGTAAATCAAACAATTTGAGCGATTTTTCGGAAAATATAGCTACTTTTATATCATTGTAAATATTATGAAGCGGCAAAGATCGAGATCCGAATAAAAATAATCTAAATTAAAATGCTTATAATTTCTGGACTGTAATAAAATTTATTTTTATTACGCATGCATCATAATCAACAATTATCGCACGCTGCAGCGTGTGTAAAATAATGATTATGATGCGCCTACTTTTTTATTACCTAGATATTTACCTGCCGTTTAAATTACTAGGTATACCTTTTGTACCCATATCAAAATGAACGAACACTTTTAAAAACAACATTTCTTTATTCTAAGTAACTATAATACTCTTATTTTAAATAAACATTGATTGTACAATTTGTATTTTTAGATATTTCAATTCCCGCATTTTTAAGTGCATTATTTTCTGAGAGAATCCGGAAATTATTACCTATTCCATTAGCAGGTAATGTAGACGCACAAGGTAGCATCTCAGGTTCTGATCCGTTGACTAATGTGGCAATTTTTCTGGAAACTTCGACTTTGTTGGTAGTAGAGTCCTCGATGTATGAGGCAGCAACCGCTGATGATTTCCACCCTACTTGTCGCTTCATCTCATCAATTGTCATCCCACTGTTCGCCATTATTGTGGCCGAAGTCCTTTTAAATGAACGCCCAGTATATTTGGCAGCGTTTGCCAATTTTAAATCATGTGCCACTTGGTAAGGGCATTTACCAAAGGTATTGATACCGACAACTTGGCGAAAACATCTACCATTAGAGTACTTTAAAAACACTCTGTCTGTTTCTAAATTTCCTGGACGTAAAGACAGGTATTTTTAAATAGCTGCACATATGGAATATTCGAATCGATTACAGCAAATTTGCGTCCTTTGTCAGTCTTACATGGACGTATGGTAATCAACAACGCAGCGCCTTCTTGTTTAATGTCAGACATGCGTAAGTTGCACATTTCAACTCTTCTGCACGAACCAAATACGCCACAAATAGTAACAACCTGCGAAACGTAACGAATTACTAAACTTCTAAAATTCTAAACTAGCGCAAAACATTACCTTTAAGAACAAGAAATTGTCGTCAGAAGCTTCAGTGAAGAACTTTTGGATCTCTTTCTCAGTAAAAACATACGACTTTCTTGGTTCAACTCCTTTGTTTAGCCCTTTCATAAAAGCATTCAGTTTATGATAGGATGCCAAGTCAATTCCGTGTTTAATCCTTAGCATTGTTTGTAACTTCGAATGTATACACCACATGGAGGAGGATTTATAAACACAAGACTGAAACAAAGCGTAAAATGAGCATAGTGTATTTTGTTTTGCGTTACAATAAAATTCAGGTATATCCCACCTAACACTAGCAAATTTTGAATAATGTCATTGTCATTTTCATTTCTCGCCAAATATCCAAACAATTTTATGTTTATTCCTTTTTTTCTCATTGAAAAACTTTTAATACTATAATATAGGTAAAGGTATATTGCTTACCATTTCCATCATGTACGCCAGCATCACTGTTTCATCGATATTATTACATTTTTTCCGCTTCATCCAAGCAAGTAACTGATCATATTGTTTATAGGTAATATAAATTTCTTGATTTTTCTGGAACCAATCTTAACTCTGCTTTTTCTGCAAGCTCACCAATTGACACTAAATCTTCCTCTGATTCCTTCTGGGTCATTTTTTTACTCCACATTCGCGAGAACGACGATAAATAAATTGATTGGACTCAAAACACGCAAATTATTTATAGCAACGTTAACAAATCAACAAATCCCTATAACAACCAAGTTTTATGATTTAAGCCTAGTAAAAATAATTACAAAATTGTAAAAGAGAATGTTTAATGTTTAAAACATTTTTGAGCTTATGATGCATTCGTAATAAAAAATAGCGTATGATACGCGTGTATAAATAAGAGGCCTTTAAAGCCCTTGCGACTTACAAAACACTCCGCTGCGCGTCGTGTTTTGAAATATGTCACGCGTGCTTTAAAGGCCCTCTTATACACTTGTATCATAATATACTATTAAAAGTGTGCGGTGTCTCGTTTATATTACAGAATACGAGACCATGGTCGGACAACCCTGTGACCCGTAAATAAATAAGTAAGTAAGTAAATACATAACATTCTCCTTGCTTGTATTGTATAATCCACTTACTACGCCACTCACATTTGTAGATTGGAAATATCAGAAGAAAATTTCAGTTTTCCTTGCAAACTCGATTTACGCAACGTCATCGTTAGTCATGCATTTCAATTTAACCCTCTCCATATACGCCTCGAAATTTAAAGCCCGCAAAAAGCTGTACTGATTGAGGGTGATTGATAGAGCACAGCTCCGCGCAAAATGGGCCAAGGCTTCGGTTATTTTTATTTCAAATAACTCCCCAATGTTCGCACTCAGTTCAGAGATAATTAACGGTCAAGGAAGCAATACCAGGGCCCCCGACAATCGAATTCTGGGATACTAACAACATCCAAGCAGCATCTCGCGCCTGTAATTTGATCAGAAGCGTAGTACCTACGCACATCAGGTTTGGTCCTTCATAGCAGCGTCCCGGGTGTAAAATACGACATACGAAATAGAATAAAGCAAAGGAGAACATTCTAAATGAAAGTATGTGCATGAGCTAATTAAATTACCGCTAATTTTTCTTCGCAATTGACGATGAAATTAATATAAAAATGTGTAACAAAACTGATGGTGGAGGTCAGCCCAATACATCACGAGATTCATCAGTTCATTATGACGATCATTTCAACCATAGTTCTTTGTGTTTTAGCTTTATATAGTTTTTAATGTATTCGAATCACAATTTCACATGGGTATACCAAAACTTCTAGATTCTTAAGCATCAAATGAAGTACTTTTTCTTGGAGTCTTGGAGTCGGGTCACAAGAAATAGGAGCGTATGAACCATTTGCAAAAGATTGTTGATTTTATCCACATAATCGGAAGGATTAAGGACTGCAGTCGCGTTACCTTTAACGGCCGATTGGACTTGATATTTTTGAGAGCAATTTTCTCATGTCTGAAGAGACTGGATTTTTTTAAGAACATTGGCTGTATCAAAATTATGTCCTTTGGCCAGCAAGGTATTTTATGACTGAGAGAGGGGACAGGAAGACAAATTAACTATTTCTGGTTTTAATATGGTCACATTTGACGTAGTTCTATAATCAATTTCCTAAAGTTACTGCTTTAGTTTTTTATAAGTTGCTCAATGTTCAGTAGGAGCGATAAAAAACTTCTGATTTGTGCTTCGAAATATCTGACAATTCTGTTGGTAGGGCTCCAGCTCCCGATGGCATTTTTCTTGACAACCGATTCTATCGAGAGCCGAAATTGGCAAGTGTTCCCAACCACACCAAGTAACTAAATGAACAGAGTACTGCTGATTATGTAGGTGCGGTCCCAGCAGCTTATATAAAAATGTAATATATTTAATAACAATGTTATTTTGGGTGTTAATTTAAATCATATTTTGAATGTTATTCATTACATTAAACATATACAACCAGCTTATATAGGTACACGTTCTAGTTGGCAACACTGGCAATCGCTGCCATTTTCTAATCTCGAAAGAATCAGCCGTCAAGAGAAGTTGCCAGATATTTCGAAGTAGGAATTAAAATGGGAAAATTTAAAACATTTTTATGTACTGAATATCAACCAACTTATAAAAACTAAAACAGTGGAACTTGTTCGCAGAAAAATTAAAATGTATAGTAGTTCGTAATTTATAAAAAGCATTTTAAAAACGCCAAAAATTGTTTGACGCATTTTTATTTTAACATAATATGGTATAAAGTCTGGCTCTGCTGGCTTGAATAAAATTAGTGTTCCATTCTTCTTAATTCAAATACTTTGTTATGTAATAAACTGTTGTATCGAATCTAATACGGTACCTTTATTGTGGAAACGTACTGATGTCGTGCCGTTGCCAAAGTTAACGAATTCCCTTGCGTTGAAAGATTTAAGACCTGAGAGTATACTGCCGACACTATCAAAAATTTTAGAAAAAGCATTAACTAATCAAATACCTACGGGAACACCTTGATAAATTTAGTATACTGTCAGCTACCCAATCAGGCTTCAGGGCTGGGTATAGCTGTTCCACTACGCTTCTTGCTGTCACCGACGAAATTTTAAGATCTATTGACAATAACAATCTACTTGTTTTAATCTTGTTAGATTTTTCTAGAGCCTCTGACACTCTTAACCATGATACCATGTTGGCGGTGCTTCATTATCTTGGTTTTGACACTGATGCTGTGGCCTTGATAAAATCCTATCAGATAGAAAACAGCGTGTAAAAATTGGTAATAATTATTCTAATTTTACTGCTTTAAAGAGAGGTATCCCACAAGGTTCCATTCTTGGACCGCTATACTGTTCATAATGTATACTTCGAGGTTACTTGGATGCTTGAAACATTGTACTAGTTTTGAATATGCTGATAATACGCAGTTACTTCAGAGTTTTCCTCCAGAAAATGTTACCACAGCCGTTGCCAATATAAATGAAGACCTTAGCAGATTGGCAGTCACAGCTAATGCACACCATTTAGAATTAAATGAAAGCAAATCCTGTTGCATGCTGTTTGGTAGAACTAAAGTTTTAAATAATTATACAGGTGTAGTGGACGGCAAAATTAAAATAAAAAATCAACCTTTAATTATGGTGACATCTTATAAAAATCTGGGTGTTACTATAGATCGTGAGTTAAGATTTAGCGAGTTTGTAAACAGAATGATAAAAAATGCATTTGGATGCCGTAGATCGTAGTAGAATTCAACGTGTACAAAATTCATGTCTTAGGTTAATTTTCGACATAAGAAGACGACATCATATTACATATAAATTAAAGGAAATCGGTTGGCTCAACATGAACAACCAAAGAGTGATCACGCGGCGCGCTTGTATTATAGAATTATGCATACGTTCACTCCAACGTACCTATATTGCAGAATTAGTTTTCGTACGGATGTTCATAATGTTAATATCAGAAGTCAACAATAGCTACCACACCTTTACTATATTGTCCCCGGCATAGTTTTTATTATTTATTATATTCAAGATACTGTTTTCTTGGTTGCATCTGGTCATCTAAATTTTCTTTTTGTGATTATTGTTATTATTTATAATGTATTTAAAATTTGCGCTTTGTTGCTCTAATTTTAAGTTTGATTATACACATTTACGGTTAAGTTGTAAAGCAGCATGCTGATTTTTCAGCAAAGCTGAACTTCGCCGTTTGACAACATTTTGTTTTTGGGAATCTCAAACCTTAATGTATCAATTTTCTGTTTATTATGTTGTCAATAAAGTCTATTATTATTATTATTATATGACGAACTCGACCGATCTAAACAAAACAGCATTCAAAATAACCTTTAATTTCTGCAACTTTTTGATAAGTTTTTAAGAGTTTTGTCCCATATTTACCTAACGTATGCCCTTTCAAGTCTCAACCTTTCAAGGTATGAAATTTCCATTTCATTTGTTTTTGTTCTGTTTACGATCAGTTAAAAATAGTCCAAAAATTTACATTTGTAGTTTAAGGCAAAAACCTTGTGCCAGATGGTTTTATGTATTTTATAATGTAAATTGCACAATTACAAAAGGGCATATTCTATAGGTAAGTAATGCCTAGCTTTTACTGTAGTAAAATAATGCAAAGGGGAAATGTGATACCTCACATATCACAACGATACCGCTTACTACTTGCTATGCACACGAAGGCGTTTTTCAGTGATAACCCCCGAGGGCAGAGGTTCGTTAATTCGCACACGGGCGCATACCCGACAAGGATGTAAAATTAATGCAGCCATCCATAATACCTGCCCGTACGGTTCCTGCAGAATAAATATTTATAGGGGAGTCCCCATCACCACAACTCGGGGAATTTAAAACGGTCCTCTAATTACGGAGCGCAGTAATTTATAAGTCGACTTACAGCGTACATTTTAATTACGAACCAATGCCAAACTTCATTATTTCACTAATCCTGCTCTCGCGGGACGCGAAAGCAGTGGCGTGTAATGAAGTGATGGCCTACTTATAGTTCCGCAGCTKAATCAGGTAGCTGCTCACTTGTTGTAAACAAACGCGTAGTATGAGAAAGCGAAAGCTGAAACTGAAACTCCAATACAGGAGATAAGCACTGGCGGACTAAGGGGGCTCAATTTTCGGCTTAAGGAATTTAATAACTAAATTAAAATGTGGTAATCAAATAAGCCCAAAGCGTTAGTCCTAAATAAATCTACCATCAAATAGTAGCATTTATAGAAAAATCTACAAATAACCCTGCTATTTAAATAGACAACTTGGCCAACACTATTTATGTCAACCATTAATTAGTTTTGCAAGTTATTGTGGGTGAAATTTAAAAATACAAGCTAAGCCTGGAGAGCTTGGGACATCGTTTGTATGTAGTGGCAAAGTGTAACACAAATATAGGGTTTTCCAATAGGGATGGGTCGATGTTGACAGGCTGTTACGGCTATGTTGTTATAGCGACCGCTGTTAAATATGTTGTTTGTTATTCAGACACAGATGCCAAATCATCATGTCAAGTTACATGATTGAGCAACATGTCCAAATGATAAAACTCTATTATCAAAATGAGTGTTCATTAGTGAAAACTTGGCGAGCGTTGCGTCCATTTCATGGCCCTTCAAAGTCGACTCTTCAACGTTTGATGGCCAAATTTGAGACGGCCAGTTCCGTAAACGATCAACCAGCACCCTTACGTACAAGCAACGCCAGATCGGTCGAAAACATTGCCGTTGTCAGTGAAAGTGTGCAGGAGAATCCGAGGCAGTCAATCCCTCGTCGTGCACAAGAACTCGGCCTTTCCCAGACTTCAACTTGGTGGATTTTGCGTCGGGATTTGGGCCTGTACCCGTACAAGATCCAACTGACCCAAGAGCTCCAAGTTAACACACAGACAACGCCGTTTGTTTGCTAATTGGGCTTTGGACCGTTTGCAAGAGGATCCTAACTTTGGGCGAAAAATAATTTTTAGCGACGAGGCGCATTTTTTGACTGAATAGCTATGTTAACGAGCAAGATTGTCGGCGTATATGGGGCGACGCCAACCCACACAAAGTTCAACAGATGACAATGCATCCACAAAAAGTGACTGTTTGGTGCGGATTTTGGGCTGGCGGCGTCATTGGTCCGAACTTTTTTGAAAACAACGTTGGTGAGGCAACCAGAGTCACCACCAAGCTCTACAGATCAATGCTAACAAATTTCTTTTGGCCTGAATTAAACAATATGGACTTGGATGACATGTGGTTTCAGCAGGACGGCGCTACTTGCCACACTGCGAACGCCACGATAGACATGCTGCATGATCGGTTTGAGGGTATGGTTATCTCTCGTAGAGGTGGCGTGAATGGGCCACCAAGATTGTGTGATTTGACCCTGCTAGACTTTCTCTTGTGGGGTTTTCTTAAGTCTCATGTCTATACCCTTAAGCCGCAATCAACTGACACCCTCAAGATCAACATAACCCATGCCATTGCTCAAATTCAGCCGGATCTATGCAGCAGAGTAATTGAAAATTGGACCTCTAGGGTTCGTGCCACCGTGAGAAGCCGCGGCGGACATATGAATGATGTAATATTTCATACATAATGGCATACGTGGGCCTTTCGAATAAAAAAAGAATTTCGTTAATACCTCACACACAGCTTGTTTTATTCCATTTCAACATCGGCCCGTTCCTATTGGAAAACCCTATAGTTTATGCGCCGATGGTTGTTCCTATTCTCCGTATTAAGCTAATATCAGAATCCCGTCATTTAAATCTGAACCGTCTGCCTTACTTGAAGGCGTTGTATGGTTACCGGGAACCGGCCGTACGACTTTGTGTTTTATTGAATTGAAGTGAAGTGAGTTGAATGGTCCCACCTGTATTAAATTTATTGTATACTGCATTCGTGATCTAATGGGAAAAATAAGTACCTAATGCATAAATTATATTAGCTGATATTAGATTAGTAAACTAGTCATAGTGTTGAGACACAAAACTCCTAAAATTTAATGACATCGTATCTTTTGAGTATCAAAATTACTTGTTTCTATTACTAATGCAGTTGAATAGTCAAATAACAAATGTATAACCATCAGAACATAATAAGCATACTATATGTGGGAGCCGATTCAGCATTTATGTTCCGACGATGGAACATAGCAAGATGAATGACTTTTTTATTTTCCAAGAAAAATGTTTGATGCATGCAGTTCCAATATTTTTTTAATAATTAAACACCAAGCACCAGGGACGCGTGATGTCATAGAAACAACACTACAATAAAATCTAAACTGATCAAAACCACCCACACTCAAATCTATGTAGTGTTTCTATAATCGGTTTAAATATTACTTCTACGATGTCTCGCTTTCTAGGTGATTTTTTTATTGACTTTAAAAACTAGTTTAAAGTGTATGTTTCAAAAATTTTTTGGAGTTCTTTGACAAATATTGCTGAAATGATCGAAACATCAGAATAGGAATTTTTGTCAGTTTTTAAATCAGTGATAGGGTTTCTCCTTCTGTATTCTCCTACCCTATTATACTTTTTCCCATTCTTCTAAGGTTATATTGCCGTAGTAAAATATTTTAACTGCAATAATGGAGGATTACTTACCACTTCAGTTCTTTTTAAAAAATACCGACAAACAAGTCATAAATTAGTCGCAGGTACCCCGGAGAGGCATTGCTTCAGTACCAGATTTAGCGCTCTTGAATAAGGGTTAAGCACTTTATTGCCAATTCTGCTTAAACCCTAATAAACAAGTACTTATACACGTAAAAAAACAAATATGTGTAACGAATATTATTCAAATTCATATCTAAAACTGTTCTAAATGGTAGCACATCTTCTTTTCTAAACCTGATGATAATTTCCAATATGGGACCGGAAATTATGCAAATTTATGGTAGCGACACGCGTCTGCAGTAAACTCATTGTGATAGCGATTATTTCCTGTACAAATTTACGATTGATTTCTACACAAAAGGACCCTCCATATAACCTTATTCCAATGGGAAAACTATACTTTTGAATACTAGACTAGTACTAAAAACTACAGTTCTGAAAGAAGATAAAAATTAATCTTTTGTGTATACCAATTTACCAATCAAGTGATATTTAATTTTTTAATGTTAACTATGATCTAAAATTGACTTTGAAAAAACGAGTCGTCTCTGTATCTCTGCAAGTATAAGTAATTATACGCTATGGGTGACCATTCTTGACCAATTTCGATGACTTTTAATCGTTTCGTAACTATAAGAATAAAACCGTGTTATATTCACAATGATTGATCTGTAATCCTAGAGCCTCCAGGAAAAGTTCGAAGGTGTGAGCAGGTGTTATATTGTTTATTTAGTGTGATATTTTTCTACATATACTGAGGTGAGACTTATAAATAGTGTCTAGATACCATGCTTTATTTTGTTTTCGGTTATAGACATAGCTTAAAAAAACTGACAACAATACTTAGAACTTATAAAAAAAGATAGGTGCTCGAAGGGCTGTTGAAAGGTTTCATCGTGGGACAATAATTAACCAAGGTTGATATTCAAGCGATCATTCATACATTTGTATCCAAGCAAGGTAGAAACATCCCTCAGTGGAAAAATAACAGGCCAGGTTATGAATATGTCTCTGACTTCGCATCGAGAAATAAACTTACCCAGAAACTAACCTAAAATATAAAAAATCAAAGTGGGACACATGGAAATCTCAGAATACTTCAAGAACTTAAGACCTGCATTGGAAGGAACGCGCCCAAAAGTCATTTACAACTACGACGAAACTAACATCACGGACGACCCCAGTGTGAAAGCAGTTCTTGTGCCAGGAGGGTGCAATTTGTTGAAAGAAATTCAGAACCTTCAAAGTCTGCAGCTTAAGATATTGTAGCACTGCTGGCGGTGAAATTTTCCCTCCGATGGTTGCATACTACAAGTCTAAAACCTTTATGAGAATTGAACCAAGGGCGACCCACCAGGAACAATCTACAGAAACAGTATTTCTGGTTGGTTTGACACGTTAAATACTTCTTCCTCATATCCGTACGGAACACAGAATAGGAGATGAAAAAGTTATTGCAATTGGGGATAACTTAGCATTGCACTTTACGCCCGAAGTTGTCAAAATTGCATTCATTTGACGCACTGTCTTCAACCCATATGTTTCAAACTCTTAATGGCTTAAAGTGGATGCAAGAATCTAAAAGAAAAGGGTCAATACCCAAAGAGCAATTGCCTTTGTTATTGCAAAAAATGATGGATGCAATTGCTCCCAGTATTGCAAAGAATCTGCAAGGCTGCTTTAGAGCTACAGGAATTTATCCATTTGATCCCTAAGCCGTTCTTCGAAAGCTATGATCAGAAAATGAAAAAAAACTCAGCACGAATTCTTGATAATAGTCTGATTACATTCCTTAAACAGACAAAAAGGTATGATGAGGACAGACAGCGCCATAGAAGAGGAAAAATATTCTTCAAAAACCAGGAGCTAAAATGTGATGAAGAGAAGCCACGGGCTATAGTCCAAGTGACTCTTCACGAGAACAATGATATCTAAGAAGATGCTGAGTCAAAAGACCGTCCCTCAATATATAGTTACGTGTCTGAAAGCCCAGACGCCACCCCTAAGTGCATGGACTAGATAATAGGAACATTTAGATAACACCTACGTATTTAAGCCATAGGGAGTAAACATCCCTAACTCAGTATAATTCATGTGATAGACTTGTTATGCTGCTGTTCATTTCTCTGTAACTTGTAATAAAAACTTTTTAAAACACACAAATTCACGGAGAGATCATTTAACTATATGGACCAGTGAAAAAACGAGTACGTTTAAGTGAAGTGAAGTGCAGAAGAAGTTGAAAGGAGACGATGATGACCTGTTCAGTATTTATAAATGTGACTACCGGTACTACCACCTGAAAAGTGACTGGATCTGCTGCACAATGTGACAACAGTGGGTTTGTGGCCAGTGAAACAAAGATTCTCAAAATCCTTCGTATGAGTGTAAGAGGTGTGAAAACGATTAGTAATTTATAAATACATAGCAAAAAGTTCCTTTTTAGTTATTCAAAGAACAGTATTTATTTTTTGTTCATTTATTTGATAACTATTATAGAAGATACATTCATTATGTTTGCTACCAAAGTTTGAAACATTTTGTTATAAAAGCGTTGATTAATAGACGAACTCATTTTTTACTAAGTGTTTGCTTTATTACCACATAGGTTTTAATACATCTCCAAATTTAGGATGTGAAAGAAACCCCCTATAAAGTATTTTTTGACTTTTAAGCAAAATAAATGGTATGTTAAAATAACCCTGCATCTGGAGCAACATTTACACCTTTTAAAAATATACAATATATATGTAACAATTTCTGAAAAAATAAGGTTGTTCATTTCGTACACACCAAAAGTCCAAGACCTCATCTGGTAAGATCAGATAAATAAAGTTTGGATGAAGTAGCCCCAGATTATGGTTTTCGTAATTTTGAGATCAGTAAATGATAACTGCCTTTTCCTAAATGAAATACCGACTCCGAACTGCCCCAAACTGCGTAAGCCAGGTATTGCTCGGTACAAGATAAAAGCCAGTATCCCCCGAAATTAAAAATAACTTAATAAGCGACGGAGCCAACGGCAAAATTTAAGTTCCACGGCCCAGCTGGTTACGACGAAAAAACACAGGCCCACACAAGCTTTTATTTTTGGGAGCTACACTAAATTATTTCTAGACCGTCGCTGGAATCGATAACTTGCGTTTCTTGTGGATGTTATAAAAAATTAACGGAGTTTGAGCTTGAAAAGTCGAATAACACAAGGAAATTCAGTCCAATACTATTATTAAAGGGTAAATAATAACCAGTAATGTATTATACAATATATTTTACGAATGATACTKAGCCCAACAAAATGGCAAATATGAATATATCCAAAAAAGTTAAATATATTCAAACGGGAAAGCAGATATAGTTTTAATTTATGGTGAATGCAATAAAAATATTTCAGCTTATAGAGGCGTTTTTCAAATAGCAGTGCTCTTGCCGACACAATTGTGAAGAGATTTGAATTAACTTAATGGACAAACTGGCCACCATGGAAAAAGTCAAGAGAAAGAACAGCAACTGACATTGAAATAAGACTTAGAAATGATCGATGAAAATCATATTCAAAAGGTAGCTTCAAAAGTCTGTGATCACATGCATTTAGTTCAAGCTTCAAAAGAGGCGCATTATCCTAAAAGACTAGCTCTTTGTAACTTTTTTTCGAGAAAACCATAATCTTCACGAAATATTGCTTCTTGCTAGAGTTCATTTGTGAAACAACCTGTATACGTTGCTATAAACAATATTAAAACATTCTGAAAGATCAGTACATAGTTATACGTACTTATGATTGATTTTTAAGTGCATAAGAAAGGTTCATTCTTATTGCTTTGCATGGATTGCGTGGTAGATATAAATGATTAGAATGCATTTACGTAGAAAATAAAAATAAAGCTAAAACCCATCAGCAAATATTAAATATTACAAAGAAATTCTTCTGATTGCAGACCACATCAATCACGTTAGTTCTGTAGATCAGGAAAGGGCAGTATACACAAAAGAAATTCTCCGATTACATCGTTTTAGAGGAGTAGATAAAACTGTGTTTATTTTGCTTAGACTATCTCAAATTGTGCAACTAAAGACTTTGCACGTTATAATATACAAGGTCGGTTTCTTTTTCAACCTGCTGTGGGTTATAAAAATAAGACTTGTTTATACATATTAATATTAAAAGTTGAGCAGTCTTACCCATTTCTCTACAAAATCGCCAAAACCATTGAAGCATTTATCATATCGTGACACAGGCTTTTAATGCACTTTTCAACGGACTGTGCCTCCAAATCAGTCGAGTACGTTTTTTGGAGCTTTTTGTTGGTGGGAAAGCGTTAATTGTTTAACCACGAAACAAATGACAACAACAACAAAAGAAGTTTATTTTGAAACATTTTGTTGCCTGCGACGGGCGATTTACCAGTAGAATAAACGAAAAGGCATCTTTTCTACAATTACATTAGGAATATCGGAAGCATATACAACTTGAACATTCAGGACATTGACTATGAAGGAACATTTATTGTTCTTAAAATTTTCCAAACAAAAACGAATATTCTGCGAACATTTACTATTACCAACAGAGATAATGAAAATATCTACGCAATTATATCAACTTTTGGCTCAAAAAAAAAACAAAAAATTTGCTGCCACAGCCAAGTAATGCAGAAAGGAACAATTGGAAACTGGCTGTCGAAGATAGTTGATAATTTAAAACTACAAAATCCTACAGATTATTCGTTTTACCATACTTAATCCAGCCTTTCAGGTTACTTACGGGGATGGAAATTCTTGACGACGTAGAAGAACGAAAAGAAAGAAATCTGTAGTGCGCAGAAAATTTTTCACGATAATGATAACACAGCAACCTGCAAACGATTGTCTGCTACTGCAGCGTCTATTCCACTGGCCTCAATAGGTAATTTTATTTAAATAGATGTGTGAATACTTGTATTAGCTGCACATATAATAACAATATCAATAAGCAAAATTTAAAATTATACCTTTCTTTTAATTCAACTTGCGTGTACTTCATAAAAAAATTAATCGAATTCTGAAGAAGCCATTCTAAATCTAAATCAAGATGTACATTTGATAATCTGAGGAAACTACAATCGTGTTGTTAGACTTAGCAACCAGTAAACGCTTCCTACTATGTAAGAAACAAAATCCTCAACGGGAATATAATAATCAAATTTATTAAAAGATAATAATCAATCAGATTTCAACTCAACTACAAACCTAATGTTATCTATTTCAAATAAGCACGTATAGTTTTCGTCATTTGGTGTTCGATTACTACCATCGGTGATAAAAGCTGTATTATGAGGTGCATGAATGTTAAACGTGCGTATTTCCACTTTAGTGAAGATGAGAATGTGCTTTAAGTAACCTTTATTCTTTCATAAAACTTATGCCCAAATATTATTCCTCTAGCAACCCTTACCAGCTAGGAATGAACACACGAAAGACTGAAAGACTTAAAACTTTGAGGATAACACATGTAGGTTAACAAAATTGTTTTTTTTTACCAAAGGAAAATATTTTGCTCTATAAGCTATATATTCCTATAAAGAAACTCCTATTGCATTTTCAATCTTTACCTGCGAGATTACAAAATACCGCCAAAGTTTTTAACCAGTTTACTAATTAGGAAAGATACAAAGGCTCCGGATAAATTTAGATGCAAAGGCCCAAGAAAGTTGTTGGCGTTTATTGTGCGGCAATACAAACTTTTCAGACATATTTCAAGTACAACATTCAGCCTTTGTCCCGCGTAGGAAGTGTAGTTCTCGAAAGATTAATAAAATTCGAGGGCAAATCACATATTATTTTTCCAACATACAAAGCGTTGGCGCAAATACAGGGTTTCTATAAATGATTCATGCATCCAGGGCGCTTATGGAAATTATCGATTAAATCAATTTGCCGCCTCTCAGAAAAGTGACGTATACTTGTCATCTGTCGATTTTTGAATTATTTGATATAGGTACTTTAATATGAGAAATGCAAAGAATTCAGAAATCAACGCCGCCCGTGTTGCATGAATCATTTATAGAAACCCTGTATTTGTCACTAATTTCACTTGCAGCTTTTCAGTAGGTTGTACTGAAACTATTCTCAGAAAGATTATTTCTCTGAAAGTATCGAAAATGTTAAATTTAAGTGATGCTTCAGCTTCTTTCTTTGCTGGAAACACAACATACGTAAATATTCAAAAACTGTTCATCTACTAAGCTGGGAAGATTAAAAATTTTAGTACAAATGTACGCTAAATAAATAATTCGCTATAAATGAATGATATAATGAATTTGAGAATTTAATATACAACTTTAGAAGAATGCCGTAAAACGGTTTATGAACTAACAGTTACTACAATATATTGGTAGTTAAATTGCGGTGTTTACTATTGAAACCATATTGTAAAATATCTTGGTGCACTCGCTGCCATATTGTTAATAAGCGTTTAAGATTACAAAGTTAAAGCATTTATTTGTTTCCATAAACGCGTCTAATCTCTTTCACTTTGCATATTATATAGCTACAGCTACAACAGATATTTAGAAGTTACCTACCTCTCGTCATTTTTAAAGAACGGAGGATTCTTTTCATATCCCGATCGATGTAATTGCAAAACAAGCAGTCGTGAGATATCTTTACTGGAAATCGATCACTAAGATAAATAAGCCTTCATTAACAAAGTTTATGGTATTCAATGGTTAATGTACTATTTACAGTTAGTAACTGAAATGGCGTAACATCGGCAAGACCAAAACATGCTTTCAGCTCCACACCACAATTATTTTACTACTGTATGTGCCTACTCAAAACCTAGCATAATAAAGTTCGTTGCAAATGTGACTTCTAGCTCTACTACAAATGTGCGCACAAGGTCTGTGTCCAAGAAGGAAACAAAACGACTGAAATAAGCAATTTCGTCATGTAGACTACAAATAAACATTTTCAATAATAAAATACTGTATCGAAATACTGCAAACTTACCGTACTTAGTGTTCCTAAATACTGAAGAAAAACGGAAATCTTCAAAATCAAAAGATCGTACACTTGGTCTAACTTAACCACAATGGAAAGTTCACAAAACACAATCGCTGTATTCTAAAATTGTTAACTAACTATGCATCACGTCTTCATTTTATCGAAGCCTGATTTACAAGTCGCCGGTCGTTCCATTGGCAATGGAAACCCAGAGAAAAGTATTTCTATATGTCGTTAAAGGTGCCACGCTATTATATTTGTGGAACAAAACCATTTTCAGTCTTACAGAATGTAAAAGTCAATTGTACCACTATCAATTTCTTATACGAAAAATCAGATAAATTACACAATGTGGCAACTTCCGAATTTTGGACGCCAACCAGATTGACCAGTAGGAATATAAAATTAGCGGTTCTGCGCTGGTCTGACCCTTCAGAAAGTGTACTTTCTGCATTATCCATCAGGATCTTGTCAATATCGGAGGCCTTATGTTTAATTTAGGAGAATAGTAACAATGACAAGAAGCTGAATATGATTTGTTGTTTATAGATGTTCCCTAGACAAGAAGAAGTTACGATTAAAATAATTTCCGTCCTACAGTCTTTAGTGCATAAACGTTTTATTACTAATCCATAGCAATTAATTAAAGTAGTTGAAACTGTATGAAAATGTTTTGAATGAAAGAACACTAAATTAAGTGCTTTAAAAGGTGATAATATTATTAAAGATGACATACTCCCGGATATAACAGAAGTAGACACTAACTTCGTTATTTTAAATTAATCAACTTGTTTATTACTACATTGAAATTTGCACTGAAAATAATGCCAGTTTGTTAATTTTATCATCATTCCCAAGTTATTATATACAGGGTGGGCCATCTAACGTTTGCATTTTGAAGTAGTGGTTATTTCATTATTATTTCACGACAATTTGTGGATCAATTTGTCAAGCGAGTTCGTGAAACTGGATCGTTATTGAATAAACCAACACATTTACGTTCTTGTCCAGTGCGTACAGCTGAAAACATTGCTGTTGTTGGTCGTAGTGTGCGTGAACAACCATCAACATCAACTCGTCATCGTTCTCAAGAATTGAACATTTCTCGCACTTCTCTCAGGAGAATTTTGCAGAAAGATCTCGGTATGAAAGCCTACAAAGTTCAATTAGTCCAAGAAATAAAGCCTCATTACCATCCAATGCGTTTTCGATTCGCAGAATGGGCTGAAGATCGTTTAGCTGAAGATGAGCATTTTTACCGAAAAATCGTGTTTTCAGATGAGGCTCATTTTCACCTTGCAGGCTATCAATAAGCAAAATTGCCATATTTGGGGATCAGAAAATCCACACGTGATTGTTGAGCAGCCAATGCATCCACAACGAGTGACTGTTTGGTGTGGATTTTGGTCAGGAGGCATCATTGGTCCAATTTTCTTCGAAAATKATGAAGGAGCCACCGTTACTGTCAATGGAGATCGTTACCGTGCCATGCTCAACGAATTTTTGTTTCCAAAAATTGAAGAGAATGGCATGGATGATGTTTGGTTTCAACAGGATGGTGCCACTTGCCATACAGCCAACATAACTATCGATCTTTTGCGAACTGTTTTTGAAAATCGAGTAATTCGCCGAAATGGTGATGTGAATTGGCCATCTCGCAGCTGTGATTTGACACCGTTGGACTATTATTTGTCGGGTGCCGTTAAAGATAAGTGTTACGTGAACCATCCAGAGACTATTGAGGCTTTGAAACAGGAAATCGAAACAAACAATCGAAAATGTACTGAAAAATTGGGTTGATCGGATGAGGTACTGCAAAACCAGCCGTGGTAGTTATTTGAATGATGTCGTATTTCATTCATAAATGTAAAGTTCAATATTTCTAATAAACTTATAACTTTGAAAAAATATTCGTTAATTTTTTATTTATAGCCGATCAAAAATGCAAATTTTATATGTACCACCCGTTATAACCTTCGAACACTGCAAATGTCAAATTTTGCACAAAATGTGAAATAACTGTAATGGTGCTACTTAAACCGACTATATTTTAATTGTAATGCATTAATGCCTTATATTCTGTAAGTCCTGCAGCTATAAAAGTAATTAGAGTAAACTTATTGAATTAAAGTATGCAAACTAAATCCAAGAATGTTATACCAAACTCTCGTTGCAGTTAGACAAAGGACAAAAACCTTGTGTTTAAATGTGAGCATGTTCTGAAAATATTGAAAGAATTGAGGAAGCACGAAAGGTATTGATTTATCGTTAAAGCCTCTACGTCATGTGCAAGACGTATACGCTTACCAAACACTTACAGCAACCCATAGTTTCTACTTGGCATAAGATATGTTCATTAGCATGACAGGAGTGTGAATAATGTGTGGTGCTTGAGAAACTGCAGACGTGGTTCGTGGATGCACATGACGTAATTAGAGAATCTGCATACGACGGTTGCGAGTAGCTTATACAGTATACTACATATGCAACTGTAACTACGAAATTTACATTTAAACTCGTTATTGATTTAGTAGGTAAAAAGAATTAAGTGCTCTGGTAAGATCCTTAAACATCACATTAGCAAACAGCCCACATCGTCTCCAAGCTATGGATGATTAAGCAAAATACATGTTCTTTTGCAAGAAGAAGCGTCGAGGAAAACGCCAAGGTTTTTTTTCAAATTGCATTTTTAAACCTACCACCGTCAGTGTTACTTTCTATAGCTAGTAGGTAGAGATATATGTTTGAGACAAACGGTCTGGTTTGAGTAGGGGAAAAGGGGAGAGCCTTAACAAGAATTACCGAAAATAGGTGGTATCGACCTTTGGGTTCACCTAAACCTATTTTCAGTGCTAGCTTTCGACTATACCTTAGTAATCTCTCGAGCTACTGCATTTAATTTACAGTTTTTTAAATATAATTGATTATTCAAAATTCCTACTGGAAGTATTAGTAAAATATTACTTATTTTTTTGTGTCTGACTTTTTATATAGTATATTTATACGTCCATTTATTTGATACGTCTCTAAAATTGATCTTTTATTTATATTTTTACCTTTTTCTAGAATTTTAACTTCTTCCCAATCTATTGGATGTTAATTTTGTATTAAATGTTCAGCTAATGAGCTGCAATCTATTTAATTGTTATTGCATCACTTTTGTGGAGAGTTACCCTGCTTGATAAACCTGTTACGTTTGTCAGACACAAAAATTGTTACATAGCCTACCCAATTAGAAATTTAGAAAGCTTTCAATACTTGTATTAAGTTACTTTCTAATTGTGATTGTCTGGTTATTTTTCAGGACCCAAACATAACGTTGTGTTTGATATGTAACTCTGTAACGGAAAGGTAAACAAAAACACATAATTTGGTGTAACATATATTTAGTATATTTTGCTCTGAATGGTGTGGAAAAAACCATAGGAAAAGCTCCAATTTGTACATAGTAAATATATGTTATATTTAACTATAAAAAATTAACTTGTATATTTGTATATTTACTTAAATATCGCATATTGCGTCATAAATCGTTGGAAGAAGATCCTCAAAAAGACCAGGTACTCAGCAGGGACCTGATTGTGTTTCCTGAGAAACAAACACCATTGTTTAATTGGTTTGTTGTTGCAGTAAAGAAACAATTACAAAATAAAGCTGCAAAGAAATTATTAAACATATAAAACAAGTAACAAGACGGGGATTTACGTAAACAATACATCACAAATGCAAAGAAGGGGAAATCTCAAGCCAACACAATAGTACAAATAAAACGAGATAAAAAAAAAACACATAATTCAAGGAGGAACGCATACAATAAAGGTAGCCTTGTATGACTTATTCCAGTTGACAATGATGGAGGTGATGTGTCATCTAACGTAATGTCTAATAATTATTACTCTAATGATGACTAAGCAGCAGTATTTTGGAAAAAAAAAGTTTAATATTTATAGCAAATAAGTTATGGTTTCTTAATAAAAAAGATTGTTTGTTTAACATTATTATATTCTATTTAATTTTATAATAAAAATGTGATTGATAAAAATGATGGTGTGACTAAACTCATTTTAATAAAATCATTTTAGCACATATGATAATCAAAGTCAGTCTCAAAAAAGTGATGTTAAGTAACTGACCTGAAAAGCATATGACTATGGAAACGAGGTTCTGTTTTTATAATCCAAACAGTCAAGGCTAACTATTTATCAATAATTCCCTAGTATTAAATAACACTCAAAATTTAACATTCCACCAACGCATGACGTATGCCTATTCCTTATCCAAAATCAATAACTGCAAAATGCCCAAGCACTTTAAAGATAAGCCGTTTTAATCAGGGCTATTTGAACAGCACTACACCCTTCTCAAATAAAGTCGAATTGAAAACGTTTCCCGTCGTAGCAGTCCTCCCTCTGGGAAAACTTCCTTGCAGTCAAACTGCTTGGGGAAGGCTTGAGTACGAGGCAGGAGCACCATCTAATTGCGCTTCTCTCGTTACAGAGTCAACTCGCACTGAAAGAGACGCTCTCACCTCTGAAAGGTTTACTGCAGCTAATTTGGATTTAAGAGATAGAAAAACTCGATCGATTATTTAACTCTTCCGCATGAACGTACTCCTGGAAATCTTAGATATGTTTTTGTTTGAACCTATTATGACGTTTATTTTAGTCGGAATTGGTGCGCACTATGGATGTATTAAAATTTACATCGTCCGGCAGGTTTATAAAATGTAGTTTTCAGGTAGCAGTTCATTTACAATTTCTGTTCCTAAATCCATTGAAAATTATTGTGAAATAAAATCTCCCTCATTAGTGCATTCTGAATTTCATCCTGTTGATTGTTGAAGATGTTAATGTTTCCTAAATGCTTTCTTTCCTCGTTGTTCCAGATTGGTGTAGTTTTTAGATGAGTTTATTTATTTATTTTAGACACAAGGCAACTTAACAGAAACAATACGTTCTCATTTAAAGAGTTGCACAAAATACAAACTCCTATTTGCAATTTTACTATTTGCAACAAAATATAAAATGAGTTAAAACAGTAGTAAGGGAAAAATCAACAAGTAAAAAGAAAATGAAAGAGGTCAGCACAAAAACGGTCAGATATATAAGGAGTAGGTACTCACTGAATCAAAGACTATTCAAGGAAACAAAAATGCAAACATAACAATATAAATTCTTCTTTAATATAATAATTCTTGAAGTGTAATCCACTTAATTCTTTAATTGTAAAGCGCTTTCGACTGACAGGTAGTCATCGTCAGTACAATATAGGTCAAAACATAGAAAAAAGAAACTTTTATAATCCGATTAACAAAGTCAAAAAATTTAGAAACAAGCAAACTTGACTACAAACCAAAAGTAACCTACATGCCAGCAACACAAACTTAATATTAATTTAGATCAAATAAATAGTTTAAAACAGGACAATTGAAATTACAAGAATCAATTAAAATAGTAAAATTTTGTTCGCTAACAATTATATAGATTTCTAAAATTTCCAAAAAATTTAATTTTGAGGATTTACTGCACAAATGCAATGACTTTAAATTGTCTAGCGTGGCAGTGTGTTTATTCAACAATAAGTGGTTAGCTAACGAAGAATTTGTTGTTACAATATCTGTATTCTTATACTTATCGAATTGTTTTTGATGTTATTTACCTCTAATTAAAAAAATCTTCTCGTTTGTCCAACATAAACTGAATTGCAATCATTGCATGAAAAACTATAAATGCCTAATTTATTTAAATTGAAATTTGGTCTTTATTGCGGACAAGACAGGAAAACACACTGCCTACTGTAGAAAAAGCAATATTTATTCCATGAAAAGAAAATAATTTAGACAGGGTAACTGAGACTTGACCAGCAAACTTAAGAGGAAACCAAACCTTAACTTTTTCATCAGAATAAGTTGTACAGAAAGAATATTTAAATTTTGTCAAATACTTAAAATAGGGTTTTTCTATTAAATAATTTGGGAAATTGTTATTGAAAGCAATTTCGAGAATTACACCCAATTCTTTTTTGAAAGCATTTAATGACAATGGTATTGTAAAAAGTCGATTAAAAAGTGACAGAAAAACAGCCATTTTGTGTGAATAATAAGGATAAGAATAATAAGGAATAACATTGTCTGTACAAGCGGATTTTCTAAAAATTTCGAAAGCAAGGTTAGAAGAAATTTGGTCATGTGTAATTAATAAATCTAAAAAGGAAATCTGATTATTGCTTTCTGATTCATAACTGAAATTTATAGAAGCATGTAAAGAATTATAATTATTTAGATCATCCTGTAAATAGACACAAAACATCATCTACATAACGGTACCAGAGTTTAATGTGAGAAGAGAAACAAGTGTTTTTGAAAATACCTTTTTCTAAATTATTCATAAAAAGTTCAGCTAGAAATGGACTAAGAGAAGAACCCATAGCTAAACCCGACTTTTTTTTATTGAATTTATTATTGAAACAGAAAGAAATTTGATTTAATACAAACTCCGTTAAAGAAACCACATTATTTTTATGTATTAAAGATAAAGTATTACAGTTCTGATTAAGTAGGTTACTTAAAATTTTAAACAGTCTTTTGGTGGAATGGAAGGAAATAAATTGTTTACATCAAAAGAAACGAAGAAGCTATCTTTAGGAATTTCGAAATTTTTAAGTTTGTTGGTCAAGTCGAGTGTATTTTTAATAGCAAAGGAATTTTCAAAATTTAGAGTTTCACGGAGAATCAAATTTAACCATTTTGCCAATTTATAACATGGAGAATTTATGTAAGAAACAACAGGTCTGATAGGACAACCATCTTTGTGTATATTAGGAAGTCCATAAAGTCTAGGAGGTAAAGGGTTCATACATAAAATGTGTGATTTATTGGAATTAAAGAATTTTAATGTTGGCTCTACCTTGTCTAAATGTTCCTTTAATTTGTTTTTGAATTTTTAGATATAGAAAAGAGCCGTGCTAACTGGACTTGTAACTTCTAGTAAGTCCAATGTATCGCAAGAGTAATACATTTACTGAGAAAAGGTGATGTTGTCGGGAGCAGCCAATTCAATTTTGCAGTTACTTCGCCACTAACTGTTTGGTTAGCAAGCACAGCTTTTCAAATATTTACCATAAAGTTTCTGAAAGGTTAACTTTATAGGTCACGTGCAAAACAAAGTCAAAGCTTCGGTAATGTAGCGGTAATTTCCACCACTTTTACAGGCAAGCGTATTAAACCCCTTTATATATATACGACATCTGTTTCTGATTTCTGCGAAAACATGATTATTTCATACATTCCTGGGGCAGATATGAAATAATAAACGGAGCGTTGCTATGTATAGGAAAAAATTCATGCGAGCATAATTTCAGTAGTTAATGCAAAATAAACTGCGTATGAGCATTTGAATCTTTTTTCTCATGTAAGGTAAATTCTAAGCATGGAACAAATAAATAATGTAAAACTTTTTGTTCGTAATCAACAACTTTCTTTAATAGTAAAAAAATGTTTTTTCAATAATTTCGAAAGTTTGTATTTTAGAAAAAGGCAAAGTCTGGTCGATCACAAACACTTGACATAAACTAACGTCTTTATCATCACATTACTTTTACACCTGAGACACGTGATGCATATTGCTCATCATACTCACGTTTTCAAAACAAAATTTAATAAGAAATGCTACCAATTCTAATGTGTATCCAATTGCTCTATTTGCAAAACTGTAACAAGATGTAATTTATACTGCATCTCAGCAATCAAGTTTGTCTTGATTGGATTTCGCACCTCTTCGTTCACGTAATGCTTTTCACGCCGTTTCTCTTTTAATTAAAACATCTTGCACTGCGAACGAAATTAATTAGTTCATTGCTTACCTAACAGCTGCATTCCGGAACTGAGCCTTTAACTTTGAAGTTTAATTAAACGAAGGTTACATTTCCAAATCGGGCTAATGCAAACGATGCATCTAGATGGCGTTGAAATATTAAAATTTATGTACACATTCCAACGTTTTTAGGCTTAGTTGATTTTTGGAGAATGTAAATGGTTTGGATAGTTTGATTATTACGCTAGTACTGATATTATTACTATTTAGTTTTTACAGTGTTTGTTAGAAAGACGTTTTTAACTTTATGCCCAAATACAGTGAGCAAGTTTCCAAATGGTCAATCGCAATCATTTTTAAATCGATCAATATTTGGTCCTTAATTCTTGAGTAATTTGATTTGATTAATTGCTCTAAACAAAATTTGACTGTTTTAATTTTGTCAGACTATTCTGGACACAAACATTCACAGTTTTGTCACAAATGAACTTTTCGGTGGCACACTTTGACAGGTTGTATATAAAACATCATAGTTGTTACTTATTAAATATTGTTTACTGGAGAATGTCCAGACCAACTAGATATCAATATGCCCTCCTATATGAGTCAAATGATTGAGTACGTATACCTTTCCTTATCGAAGATTTGAACATCCCATGTATATGAGTATATGTACGAAATGTACTTTTAACATACTCAAAACTTTTTAGTAGTAAAAATAAAAAACTATGGGAGGACTTATTTTTGATGCCGAAGCTGTGGTTAAAATATTTAAATTCCTAAATAATTTGGATGATAAGACTGTTTCACCTATATTTATGAAAAATGTCTCCAGTTCACTAAACTAATCTTGTCATCGATAAGAATCTTAACAAATATAATTACGGGATAAAGAGCTTTAATGATGACATGTAGTAAATAGTTTACCGCAATCTATGAAGCATTTAACCATCATACTTCAGTCTTTGCACATACTCAAGCCATAATTTCATTTACTTTGATACCTGCTTACGGAACATTTCCCTTAGAACTTGCTAGACTTAGCAAACCGCGCCTTCAGTGACAAAACATGTGCGCTCGTGTAGTTTGACGCAAGTTTCAAGAACGCAAGCTTGCTTTACTCGGCAACACACAGCAAAGGGAAACTTTCCCCAAGTTATGGCGTAGAACTTACAAGTTACATTCCCAGGACGTTAATAAATAGTCGGTACGCGTGTTACTTATCGGGGCTTCGACATTTAGGGAGGGGTATATGACAAGAGATTGTATCTAGACGGATGAGCTCTTTCATCGTTACGGGTAAAATAGAATTTCTCAGGGTGCTGTTTAAGATCGTTTTTATACAAAATTATGTATAAAAAAACTTTTTTACAATAACCACCGAGAGGTCAGAAAAGAGTACGTTGCTCCATTCACGATTTCCTCAATTTTGGTGTGCCCAAGCAAATTGAGAACTTGCCTTCTATGGTCTATGGTTAATAGGAGACCAGTTGCAGTCCTAACGTATGTCTCTTAAGTTTTGGCACAAATTTCTTGATGCTAACACACGAAACGTGTGATGCAATTTCGAGTGTGCCTTAGAAACAAAAGTTGTTTAGTGATCTGTCAACAAACTGACGGTTTCATTTTGCATATTAAAAGCGTCGATGTATCATACAAATTAGAGCTCTGCTAAAATATCTATAACTTAGTTGGACAAATGCCGAAATACCTATCACAAACTGGACAAAATGTGTATCATTACTACTATCCTGAGATTAAAAAGTACCCAACAGACTCTAACAGAATTTTTGAACAGAGTAGAAATATCTACTGGTTTTCAATTTTCTGTGATCTACATCTCTGTTCTCCGGATTACACCCAAAACTCAAAAAAACCATTAAAATTTACATTATGTCGAAGAAATAAAATTGTTTTTCAAATTTTATTTTTCCTGGATGTTAGGCACATTACTTGTCCGTATTTTTCCGTAGTCCATGTTGGTGTTTTGAGAAATAGTTCAACAATAACGAGGCAAAATATCTATTCGAGAACGCACAAGCCTTTGGCGTTCGAAATACAAAACAGCAATAAAATGAGATAATTCTATGTATAACAGTTTAATTTATATTTGAAATMCTTTAAACTACTATTTGAATCAAGACATTTCAGGTGTGGTGGCGTTGCCTGTCATAACGATAACAACATAATAAACAATAAACATTGTCAGAAAAGGATGTGAAAGTATTTAATTAAAAATGAGCTCGGAAAGTGACGAAGTGCATTTATCAGGAGAAGTATTGGAAGCGGCACAAAGTGCTGTTTTACAATTAATCCCTAAAAAAATCGTCGAGACAGTACGAGATGGCCTACAACGAATTTAAAGTGTGGTGCAGTTCAATTAAAATTCAAAAAGTGTCTAAAGCGGTATTACTGGCCTATTTCGATCATAAAATTAATAAAGTTAAACCTTCGACATTATGGTCAGTATATTCAATACTAAAATGTACACTGATTGCTAAATAAAATATAAATATCAGGAAATTTTCGAAACTAATACCATATTTGAAAAGCAAATCTATTGGATACTGTCCAAAAAGTCCAGAATTCTCACGAAAGAGGAAATTGAGAGATTTTTGCAAGAGGCACCTGATAGTAGATTTCTGCTAGAGAAGGTAATTCAAATTAAAATAAATCCATTGACTTATCTAATTCTGCGCAACTTTTCAGGTCATTTTAATTATTGGTGTTTGTAAAGCTTTGAGAAGGGACAAGCTACTGAAAATAACGACAAAGACAAAAATTAAATTATTATTATAAGAATTCCTTCCTCATACTCCGAAATGTTTTGTGATTTCAAGTCCAGACCAAATGAGGATATGCCGCAAATACTGTGCTTTACGTCCGGCAGTTACTACAAGTAAGATTTATTTAAGTATGTCAAAGAAAAATATGTTACCAAAGTGGTAGGCGTCAACAAAATAAGGAATGTGTCAAAAGAAATAGCAACGTATCTCAATTTGCCTCATCCAGAAACTTATATACAGGGCACTGCTTCAGACGTTCTTCCGCCACTCTGTTAGCGCCGATATTACCCCGATTAAACGACATGGGGGGTGGCGTTCTAGTAGGGTAGCGGAGACTTATATAGAAGATGCTATTCAAAATAAAATTTCAATCGCAAATAAACTGCTACCATCTTCAGCAGAGCCTACAGAACTTACCAATAATACAACGTGCTCAGTAAACTTAAACAACTATAGCAGCAGCCTTATTGAACACCCAGAACTAAAAACTACGATAACTGGTAGCACTAGATCTAGCAGACCTTGTTACTGTTTTCTATATAATAGTTAGTTTTGTTATTAAAATGTTATGTAAAATGAATATTAATAAATTCATAAATTAACATTTGTTTTATGGTTTAGACCGACAAATACTTTGGCGTTCTAGAACACAAAGGTATTTCGCAGCTAGGTGACAAAAAAGGTTACCTTTGTCAACTGAAAATTTAACGAAAATGTCAGCTTTTGATGACAGTTTTCGAAAAATAGATTTTTTCGGCCTTAATATAGGAATCCTTACTATCTCAACTACAATAAATCTTTTATGGTTATTCTTGTTGCCTTAAAATCTTATAATCACTGACAGACCCGTAAATTCAAAATCCCTTTATCTGCAATAAAAGCGTTCAGATTTTCTAATTAGCAACATCCAGTCGCTGATATCTCCCGCAATTCACGACCTGGCTGCGCTTTTATCACCTATAAAACTGAGCGTCTCGGATGAGACGTTACAAGTACGTCCGCTTATTTGCTCCCTTGGAAAATTTGCGCGAAATTTTCTTGCGCTCAGATAGGTCTGAACAATATTGATGTTACATTCATGCCCCATTGAACATTGCTCGAGTGGCGTACATGCATACA
Organism: Rhyzopertha dominica; assembly: GCA_025024175.1. Classification (NCBI taxonomy): domain Eukaryota; kingdom Metazoa; phylum Arthropoda; class Insecta; order Coleoptera; family Bostrichidae; genus Rhyzopertha; species Rhyzopertha dominica. Next base: position 5,416,601 of record QCXZ01000075.1, read on the forward strand.
CTTCATCTGGGTTTTTTGTTACGAAGTTAACTTAATAACGAGTCACTCGACTACCCTGGAACGAATATCGAGGGATGTTAATGAAAAATTCCTGTGCTAATATATCGCGTAGTAGGGGGAGGGCAAATCGTTTAGATAGCCTACATGCCTGGGTAAACAAATCCTTATGAATAAATACTTATCTGACCGCTAGTATACGTTTAACATCTAATCGAAAAAAATTTCCATATCGTTTGATTACTTTTGAAGAAAATGCAAATACAAATATGAATTCATTATCAGTCCTAATACGAGGCATGTTTTTTAAGTAAGTACCGTTTTGCGATTCCGCTGCCGCAGCGCTACGGTCGGCGTTCCGCGCATGCGCGCTGGTTACCTACATCTCTTGTCTACGCACTGACGCCATTACAGTTTGATTATTCATTGTATACGTTGTTTACTGAGTGTTTAAGATGCCTCCGACAATCGTGAGTCCCGCCGATTGTGAAGTACGGGCTGTTATACGATTTCTTAGTGCTAAAGGCGTAAAACCGATCGATATTCATCGTGAGATCTGTGAAGTTTACGGACAAAACATTATGAGTGATGGAATGGTAAGGAAATGGGCGAGAGCATTTAAAGATGGCCGCACAAATGTGCATGATGAAGAACGGAGTGGGCGTCCTTCGGTCGTTAATGAAGATTTGGTGCAGAAAGTGAACGAAAAGGTGAGAGAAAACAGACGCTTTACAATTTCATCATTGTGCGACTGCTTTCCTCAATATTCTCGTAGTGTTTTGTATCGCATTGTGACCGAGAACTTGAATTACCGGAAATTGTGTTCACGTTGGGTTCCGAAAATGTTGACGGATTTGCACAAAACCCAACGTTTAGGCAGTGCATTGACTTTCCTTGAGCGGTACCACAATGAAGGTGAAGATTTTTTAGACCAAATTGTTACTGGTGACGAAACATGGGTGGCCTACGTCACACCAGAATCGAAACAACAATCCATGGAATGGCGACATTCATCATCACCCAAAAAAGTGAAGTTTAAGCAAACAATTTCTGCCAGGAAAATCATATGCACAGTTTTTTGGGACAGAAAAGGAATTGCTAGTGGAGTTTCTGCCTCGTAATGAGACAATCAATGCAGCGTCTTATTGTAAGACATTGAACAATCTGCGTCGTGCGATCCAGAACAAAAGACGTGGCAAGTTGAGTAAGGGTATCGTTTTACTGCATGACAATGCCCGTCCACATGTGGCTAATCGGACCAAAGATCTCATCAAATCTTTTAAATGGGAAACTCTAGATCATCCTCCATACAGCCCTGATCTGGCGCCCAGCGACTACCATTTGTTCCTGCACTTGAAGAAACACCTGGGTGGTCAGCGTCTTCAAGACGATAACGAAGTCGAAACATTTGTGATACAGTGGTTAACAAGTCAGGCGGCAGAATTTTATGAGGAGGGTATTCAAAAACTGGTGCCACGCTATGACAAGTGCCTCAATATTCACGGAAATTATGTAGAAAAGTAGATTAAGGTACAGGCTTTCATGTAAGATAAAATTATTGCGATATCTTTGCACGTCTTTTTTTAATTTCAAAACGGTACTTACTTAAAAAACATGCCTCGTATATGGCCTCAAAAGGGCTGTGGCGTCCCCATACGCTATTGTTATCTCTCATTCATCATTTAGCAATTGCTTTGATGCGCAGTTGTCACCACTATTATCATATGTAGTAATAGATCTGCTGGTTTTCAATACTATGTACTACCTCCTTAATCTTCAGCAAAAATGTATTACCTACTGCTTTAAAGATACCACAAATACTAAAAGTACAGTTCATTCCTATACCTCTATTATACGTATGTGTATGAATTCATTTAATCGTGGCAGATAGAACCTTATATTAGACAGTAAATTGAGTAAATAAAATCGCCCCTACAGCTTACAGTGTAGACTGTACGTTGCGCTGATAATAATAGTAATAGCTAAGATAATATTTTGTCGGATAGATCGCTGTCTCTTGAAAACACTGACAAAAAATTAATAGTCTGACGTTTCGATTACACCTGTAATCTTTGTCAAAGACGAAGAACCTCAAAATTTGCCTTAGATCAAACTAAAGGAAAAGTARGTACGCGTTTGAAAGAACGCATACGAGCTAATAGGTTGCAACAGATAGATAAATCTTCTGTAGCTGAACACTCATATTTGACTAAACAGATGATTGACTTTGATAAAACAAAAATTTTACATAGAGAAAAATATCACAAACATCTAATAAAAGAAGCTATAGAAATTTGTGGGAATACTAATAATTTTAATAGGGATTGTGGAATTTATGAGTTAGGTGACATTTGGAAGGCTATTTTATAGTTACCTTTTATCAAGTAGTTCGTATATATCTAGTAGGTAGGTAGTTCCTTTTTCATCGTTAGGTTCCTTTTTATCAGGTTGGCACGTTGTTTCTATGACGTTTCGCATCCTTGATGATTTGTTTATTTACTTTCAAAATTTTGTTTGAACTTGTGTCAGGCAAATTTTGAGGTTCTTCGTCTTTGACAAAGATTACAGGTGTAATCGAAACGTCAGACTATTAATTATTTGTCAGTGTTTTCAAGAGACAGCGATCTATCCGACAAAATATTATCTTAATTTATGGGCGCTGAAAGCATTCACCCTCGAATAGTAATAGCAATAATAATAATAAATATTTTCAACAAGTTTCACCTATTTACAAAAAAATACTTAATTAACAATGTGAAGTATTACTATATAACAACAACACGACTTTCCTTATATGTAGCTAAGTTTACATCACATCTACTGAAAAGAGGAGATCTAGTTTCTAAGTTACTTCTGTATGCTTTATTATAGCAAGTTAATTATAGACGTGAATGTAATCGCTAGACTAAAAATGCAACCTGTTCAAGTAATAAAGCCCAGTCTATTTTGTTGTATACGAGATAAAAATCTTAAGGAAAAACGATTTCTTCTAACCTCCAGTGTTTCTAAATCAAATACGTCAAGAAGAATGTTGTAATCATATCCTCTTTGAGGATAGTACCACCAACACCTCAAATATCTTCTTTGCACTTACTCTAGAGAACACCACGGTTACGATAAATTGGGCCCCATATGATACAGGCATATTCAAACTTAGGTCTAATAAATATTCCACGCACTAATTTAGATGTTCTGCTGTCCTTAAGATTACCTCAGTTTCTGGCACAAAGGCCTAGCAGTGTAAGCAGACTTATCAACCAGCGTAATGTGGTCTCAAATGTAAAACGCCCGTCAAACACTAATCTCAAATCCTTTATTTTTACAGTTTTGTCTATAACACTATCATTTATGCAATTGTCAAATGCAAACGGATTTTGCTTTGTACTAAAAGATATGAGCTTACACTTAGACACATTCAATTTTAGGACATTTTCAGCATACCATTGAATAACCGTGTTTAAGACGATCTTGAAGTTAAAACAGTCAGTCAAATTTCCAAATATAGCTTCAAATAGGCGGAAAAAAAGATCATAGAATCTTAATGTAGTTGATAAATATAAAAGGAGCCCTAGGTTTGACTAAAAACTGCCATATTACATACATATTGCGTTCTGTTTAGTAGATATGAGATCATTAAGGCCAATTTGCCTGAAGAAAAACCCTATCTGTTAAATTTTGCCAGTAAAACAAAATGATTAATCTGATCGAATGCCTTATCTGGATATCGATATAAATCACGTCAACCTGTCCCCGATCAAGAAACACAATTTAGTAAAGTAGTAAATTATAATCTCGAACAGTTTACAAAAGTTGCAAAGGATAGCTATGGGTCTGTAATTAGTAATTAATGAGGAATCGCCAGATTTTAAAATATGGTATATCTTAGTAACTTTCCATATATCAGAATATCAACCAGCTCCCAGAACTAAATTGAAGATTATCATTAGAGGGGTGGAAAATGCGTGAATACAGTCTTTAACTATAAAGCTGAGGATATTATCAACTCCGGAGGTCATTTTATTTTTCAGCTTTTGTGGCCCGAATAATATCACTTTCTGAGATAGATGGAATATGCACATGGTCAAGATTTAGTGAATTAATCTGTCCATTGCTGGAAATATCGGATAAGAAATACACACTCGAAAAGTCGGCAAAACCGTCAACACCCTTACCTTACCTAGACACCTAAACTGGATTAATTGTCCTTTTATTTTATCTTTATATTTGCGTACGTTGGAAAAAAGTAAAGGTTTTTACTTAAAGTGGTGTTGTACACCTATTTCTAAGAACAGTTATAAAATATAAATCAATTGCTTTCTGCGAAATCTATAAACTTTTGCTGTACTTGCATGTTGCATTTGTATTACAAGCTACCTGGGCTACTACGCACATATTGCTCTGCCCTTTTCATCCCCAGAAATATCTGACGGTACCGGTAGTTTTATTTTATCGAGTAGTTCGCGTATAGTTAATTGGTATGGCTTTTTTAGTTAACACGTTTTTATTAATTGCTTTCTTGTCTGTTTGTCTAATTAGTATAAATTTTGCAAAAGCTAACGATTTGTATATACCTCAGAACAAGAAGAAAATGCAATATTAACTGGCTTTCTTTTCTGTCCGTTTGATATTTGTCGATAGGCCTAATAATCAAAGCAACTAATTGTTACGTAGTAAACAAAACTCTACATGAAACAAACAGTATTATCTCTACATTGCTGATATAAGCTAACCTACAGCGCTTTATCTATGTTTTTTTTGCCTTTTTAAGTATGTTTGCGAGAACGTATATATGCACTGCTTTTAATAATACCTACAAACACCGCTTTTAGAGCGTACTTATCCGTAAGTTACGTGAAAACTATTAGCATAACCATTTATTTCGCTAAAGTACAGATCACCATTCATTACGACCGTAAAATATCTAAGCGGTACAAGTTAGTTCACCCAAATCCCCACTATCTGAACGACAAAACTGCTAACTTGCTCATCTTGCCTTTATAGTGCTCGAAGCTCCCTTTTTTTATGATCAATAAAAACGGAGTAAAATCTAGTAACCCGGTTTGAATCACAAATTACGGCAAGTATGAGACGGCAACGCTAATTAAGAAATGTCTTTTATCAAGTATCACTCCAAGGACGTCTTGATGAGTAATTTTTAATTAAGAAAGAGGGAAGGCCAGTTAAAGTTTGCTTGGTGTAATCAATTTAGGAGGAGTCTAATTTTGGTCAGGCGTTAATAAACAATATCCACAGAATGAATTATTATTCTCAAAGAAACTGTATAATCGTGCGTTCAATGGCAATAATGTATTATATCTGAATAAGAAAATGCAAAGCTGTATATTGACGATGCCGATGCGTTACCTTTCTTATCTGCAAAACTAGAACAGAAAGCTTTCTACTTTACGCTGTACAAAATTGAAGTTTAATGACTTATGATTGGATTTATTAAAAGTAGTGGGCATTTGCTCCGGTTGTCTAAGAAACTAGATATATAGAAAAACATTGTCAGTTCTTGTCAGTTTGAATAGATTGTACAAAATAATTAATAACAACTTATTATTATTATTATTATTATTATTATTATATAATTAACAGATAGCGAGCCATTTTGGATTCCTTATTAGTGTTATCCAAACCTATAGTAGAATAGTTGCACACTTGCACCCATTCAACAGGTTGATTTATTGATAAATATTCTGATTTTGTTATTACCTACCTACATTCGGCATTTTCCAATATCTGCGTTTATTTTTATTGGGTGGTTTAGCCTTTAACAGCTTGTGACCCGTTGCAAATGTGAGACTGGGAATAAATTTTAGTGTATTCAGTATCCAATTGCTAGATTAGATTTTTTTTTATTTTTTATTATCAGTTAAGGGTGGCAGTCACTATCATGACACGAAAAGAATATTATTCATTATACTGCTTTTTGAATAAGTAATTAGCTACATGCTACAGATAATGAACAAATTACAGCCAATCTATGTAACTTCACATAACCTGTACAGGTGATTTGGAGTTGGGTTTGAAGCAGAGTAAGATTTTATTACAAATTTGTCCATTTTATAAGAGCCTGCAAAAAACAGCACCGCCGTTACAACTACTACATATAATTCCATTCGGTTTAAAGCTAAATTGTCAATGCACTATGTATTGAAACTTACATATTGGCATCATGCAYCCCGGAACACAGAACCACAAGACATATAAAAATAGAAGTGAAAACTCCATGTTTGCAAATGCACTACAACTAGCGCTGGCMATGGCTGTGAGAASTATGKATTTACGATATGGTGTGGAAACCAGGATTTAAATTCTATTGTAATGATTTTGTATTTGATGCAAAAATAATTTCGGTTGACATTTTTAATTTCCACTTGTTAGTCATTCAAACACTAAGTATCAAATATCAAAAGTTAGAACTAGTAACTGATGTAATAATGATTATATTTAGTTATATTGTAGGTAAAATAAACCACTATAAAATTATTAACGACTGGTATATTTTGCCTACATTGAATAATTATGTTTGTCAATTAGGGAGTTCGAAAACAAGCTGGTTGAACGTATGTGCTTTGTCTCACTTGACTTATCAAATAACTCTGACGATCGTTTCGACCAAAAACGGTCATTGTCAAAGAGATAACAGCATTATACTAAACTCAGATGAGCAGAATTTTGTTTACATCCCCTTTTTACAGGGGTTGTAAAATATAGTTGTAAAATCTTTCGCCTGGGTTTGAAAGCCGACTTTATAATTTCGGCAATATCAAAGGCGTACTGGACGTGGGAATTTCTATTTGTGTATTTGCCAAATGCTTTTTCTGATGTTGAGCTTTTTTAATTTCTAAAAGTTCTAAAACCATTGATTTGAAGAAGCCGGGATTGTAACATCTGACTGTTGGTTTTCTATAAATTTCAGTGTCTATTTTACTATTTTTTACCGACATTGATAAGTCCAGAAAATGAAGAACTCCATCCTTTTCTTTTTCTAGGGTAAATTGAATCTTTTTATTTATTGTATTTAAGAATTTTAAGAATACATTCAACTGCCTCTCAGTTCCCGTCCAAATACAAAAAATATCATCAACATATCTAGTCCAGAATAATACATTTTTAATAATTTCATTTTTCTTTGCAAAAAGCTTCTCTTCAAAATTTGACATGAAAATTTCGGCCAAAACTGGAGACAAAGGTGAACACATTGGCAGTCCATCATCTTGCTTGTAGAATGTGTCATTGAACGTAAAATAACTTTGATCTGTGCAAATTTCCACAATATTCAGTAGTTCAGTTTTTCCTGTGTTTGACAGGTGGCAGTTCTCTATTAAAATAGACTTTGAAATTTATAGAAAATCAACACAGTCAGATGTTACAATCCCGGCTTCTTCAAATCAATCGTTACAGATTAAGCATTCCGTGTTTTATAGTTTAATAAACAGACTAATAAATATACTACTTAGAAAAGAAAGTTTCGGAAAAGAATTGACGACAATTAAACCAATAGCCTTTAACAAAGGATATGACACAAAAATTGTGGACCAAATACTTAAAAAGCAATATAAAATTAGAATATAAAGAATGCTGTACAATGCTAACACCAATGAAAAAGAGCATATTTTTACCGCAGTACATTATGTCAAAGGAGTTGATGTTTGTGTTAAAAATAGGCTGAATAGACTCAGAATAAAAGCAATAGAGGTTAATAACTGCAATTTGGGAGGTCTTCTAGTTAACAATAAGCCAAAATCCAATAAATTCAACAAAAACGGCATTTACAAAATAAAATGCATGCAATGTGACATGATGTACATAGGACAATCAGGTAGAGCTATTAAAAACAGAATTAAAGAACATGTTGCGAATATAAATTCAAACAAAAGCATAACAGGTTTTGCTGACCACTGCATAAGAAATAACCATCACTTAGATAAAAACGACGTCAAAATTTTGCATTGCGAAAGGAAAGGTAAAAAACTGAACCTTTTAGAACTTTTGGAAATCAAAAAAGCTCAGCATCAGAAAAAACATTTGGCAAATACACAAATAGAAATTCCCACGTCCATACGCCTTTGAAACTGCCGAAATTTTGAAGCCGGCTTTCAAACCCAGGCGAGCGATTTTACAACTGTATGTAAACAAAATTCTGCACATCTGAGTTTAGTATAATGCTGTTATCTCTTTGAGAATGACCGTTTTAGGTGTTACGATCGTTAGAGTTACTTGATAAATCAAGTGAGACAAAGCACATACGTTCAATCAGCTTGTTTCCAAGCTACCTAATTGATTCAGGATGTTTCACAATAAATGCACCTTTGAATCCATTCAACATAATTATGTTTGTACTTCTCTTACACTTTTTATATAGATAGGATAACGCCATATCTACTGTAAGTATTTTTCACATGGTGTTTAGTTTTTTTTTTTATATAGTGAATAAATAAGTTATTATAGGTTCTAAAGGTTCTAGGAGAAGCTTGAATTTGAATTTGAATTTTTTTCTATTGACAGGTACCCTAATATGTATCTATAACATTAACGGTTAATAATTCTACCTTTATATAAATTAAGTGTATGTAAATTCAAAACTAAATGGGTAACCCTTTTTCACTAGAGTGTATTTACGAAAGTAATAAAGGAAATCTTTCCACAAGGCATTCACAATAAAGTGAAACAGTACTATTTAGTTTATTGTAGCATTAATGCATACGACAATATACTGGTAAAGCCTCATCAACGTCAGACGTATACTGAACAGGAACAAACTGATTTAATTAACTCAAGCAAGGATTTCAATGTCGCGACGCCTTATGTTAGCCGACTTAACACCCATTTCACCCGTTGGATTTAATCAAGTATACGGTGACCTTATCAGTCGACGAACTGGAGTTTCATAAAGGATATTAGCTTTTGACTTGTTATCTACTTGAAGCCATCTACGAGGGGGCTGCTATTCCGAAAACTCAATTTCCTCCCCGGTATGATTCGCCTTTATGACTTATTCGTAATATGTGTTTTTGAAACCCCGATGTAGAATGGAAACGGTTGTAAATTTAAAAAGTTACACCTAAAAGAGAAATGCGTAACAGGGCGGAAGCACTTTAAATATTGGGGTTGGTGCATAATTTCCGGTATTCTTTTCTGGAATTAAAATGTTATTTAATAAGCTATCTAAAACGTAAATGTCATTATATATTTTCCCCCAGGAGGAACGGATGATGCCGTGTTGCCACTAGATGGCATGGTCCACACTGTAATTCTCGCAGACGTGTAAGTTTTAAAAAACGAAAAAAAACTTGATTAGAAAATAATGTTGTATTAAATAGTGTAGTACAGTTCCTATAAATAGTAAATGGGTTTGACAATATTTAACAATGAAAGTGTAACTTCTGAGTACTCAGGAAAAAGAGCTGTTTTATCTTAACTACAATATCATATTGCCAATATGAATTATCCGTGATGCCAATCTGATCAAGCAATTGTTTATATGAATAATTAAAATTAACAAAACGTACGTTTCGGGAAACATAACTTTTTAAAGCATTTTATTAGAAGTTTCGACACCTTATAAAGAGATGATTTGTTACCGTGTTAGCGGTGTTAGAAATTGATACTATTCGCCATGAAGACTAATAAAAAGGTTTCCTCCAATGACGGAAAGCTGTTTTGATGCATTCATTTCGACTCCAGCAATGAACTGACATAGTGCTTCTCTCACATTTCAACTGTAAAACCTTGACTTGTGTTTCTATTTTGTCGTCCAGCCGTCTTTTGTAAACAAAGGWAAATATAGAMAATTATCAGCTGGAGATGGAAGTACATGTACATTTAAGATATTCATTGAAATTTTATTATAATATACACATACGTCATTTCCTGGAATATTGGCATATTAATTTCTAAGATTTTTAATATCGGCTGTCCAGAATAGACGCATACATGTGTGTATCTATTCTGGATAGAGTATTGAAGAAAAACTGTAGAAAAACTCCAATCAGATCTCGATTGCCTTAAGCCAACCTTCAACACTTTCATCAACCGATGGATAGACGCAAAACCACCAGGCCATGCTGTACGGAAGCATCTATTGACCATATGTTCAATTGTTTGGGGCGGGTCTCCACATTCACAAGAAGCGCTGATAGATGGGTCCCAATTATTAAGAAAAAAGTTGCATTTCTCATGACCAGTGCGAAGGCGATTCAGAGTGACCCAAGACTTTCTCGGGAGGTCAGCTCCGCCAGCTTTTCTGTAGGATCGTCTATAAACTGTTAATTGAATATATCATGTTTCTTAAGTTGCCATACAGAACACCACCCATCTTCAATGGTGTAATAAACACGAAGGAAATCTTCCGTCCACAGAGGTTTTCTGGAAGTTATCAAAGTTGTAGGTAGCTCTTACAGATCTCGAGAAATCAGAAACTCGTTGGGAGCTGATTGATATTTTTGCCCAGCTTTATATGTAGCAAACTATTTGCGAATCTCCGAAGGAGCAATGTTTGAAAGAATCAGAATGGAGTTGACTTATTTGTTCCAATGATTAGTCGCATTGCAGTATTTAGCTGAGTGTCAGTTTTTCCTGTGTGATGACTATTTCTCCAATCAGGAAAGCAGTACTCAGCAGTGTATAAAACAAGGCAGTTGCAGAAGTACGGAGTACACTTGCGGTTGCACCCCAACTTGTACCAGAAAGCTTAGGCAGGATATTACTTCTAGTCTGTAATGTTTTACTGATGTTCTAGATGTTTCTTGTACGTTAGAGATGTATCTAAAGTCACTCTGGGATATTTTGGCGAGAAGTTATCTTTGTGAATGATGTTATTTAACATAACTTGAAATTGTTTTGTCTGTTTGTTGAGATGAAAACACGTTACTTCTGTCTTTAAGGGATTAGGGCGCAAGCGCCTGGCTTTAAAAGATCAATTCATAATTTCGATGTCTCTTGAAAGGTTTTGTTCAGGTGCAAGGGCAATGCCATGTCGTCTGCATGCACAAATCTTATTTCCTTTTTTAAATACAGGTCCCACAATAACCAATTCGAGCTTATATGTGAATGCTGTTTCCAGTGATAGATTAATAATTCTTGACAATAGTGCAGATATATAATCAGCTAGATGTTTTAATACCACACCAAAACACTGTCGTAAAACTGATATTGTATTTTTAGGAACATTCTGATGTTTTTTTTTATTTCACTAACTTCAACAGGATAGAGGTAACAGGTAAACCAGCAGTGCTTTACTTAAAAATTACTTGTATAATTAACCCGAGCCAAGATACTTTACTTTTATATCTGGTATGTCAACTTGCCGCCATTTCTCACCCGAGTAGGGTGGAAGATAGGCTGTACGTATAAACCATTAAATGGCCATTTATTAGTTGTGGACTCTCAAGTATGTCAGTCAACTGACGAAAAAAGATTAACTTGCGTCTCGATTAGAAATAAAAGCTGGTCTACCATATAAAGGGGTATCTTGAATTTACTTAATTAACAACGGGAAAAGAAACCGGCCTATTGAATTTGTTAGAAAATTTTGCTTTAATATTTGCAGGCGAGAAACTTTTATTCCAACCATGTACAAACTTCGCATTGAATCTACAAAAGCAATCGTCAGACAGAAACCAGAGAAGCTCTCGAAACTGACCGTACTTCGGAACCGGGTCAGTAGATGCTCCATTATTTAAAAAAGCTGCCCCTGATAATCGAAACGCGTGTGCGTGAGGCCCCGGCGAGACATAAATTAAACAAAAGGGAGCATGTGTTCTTTTGATGCGCGAAGCAGATTCCCGTTCAACTGGAAAACGCCCGAGCTCCACGTCAACAACGAACCGCTCGCTGCGTGTGTGGATTTGACTAATGTGCTCACCATTTTAAGCCGAAGATGACATGACAGCAGCACGTGGCAGTGAGCTTTTTGCGGCTCTTTCGTGATCACAATAAGTAATATAAGTGTTGGCGGGCTAGAAATAAAGCACACGCGAGGCATTATGAGAGATCAGTTAACATTTTTAAAATGTGATAAGATTGAAAGAAATGATGCTTTGGAGAGGGCATCATCAAAATGCAGAATTTTTCCACCAGGCAGCTAACTAGCAAAGACGATATTAGTACTCCCCTCAAAGAACAAAAATTGCATTCTTTCATTCTCCTGTTTGAAGATAGTCCTAAGAAAACTCTAGAAAAGTCGAATCAAAGAAAGCATCCAGTTTTCTGGTAAATCAACGCTTATATAAAGTTCCTGTGCTGTCGAAAATTTTAGAAAAGATAGCTCCAAGGCAGATTTATGACTATGCCATATCAAACAACATTATATCTTCTGCCCAGTCAGAATTTCGTAAAGGACATACTACAACATCTGTTTTAGCTGATGTCACGGATGATGTCTTTAGGGTAACTCAAATGCTTCGGGTCTAGTACTGTTCGACTTCTCCAAGGCATTTGATACCATAGATCATTGCTTGCTGTGTGCTAAATTACGCTATTATGGATTCGATGATGTGGCTGTGGGTTTTTTTTAACTCATATCATCGTAGTCGATCCCAAATTGTAGTTTTCGGTGATAATATATCTAAAAGCCGCAAGGTTAAGTACTGGGCCCATTACTTTTTTTATATACACTGCAGACCTCCCAAACTGTGTTAAAAATTGTAGTATTCAGTGTTATGCAGATGACTGCGATATCCTGCGAGCTCGTGGACCGTGACCTAAGGGAGCTGATTATTCTCGAAACAATAATTTAAAGTTAAACCCAGAAGTGTGCAGCAATGTTGTTCTGTCCAAATCGTTTGCGGGAAAGCATATTGACAGATTTTAAAATTAATATTAATAATCAACAGCGTAAGAAACTTAAGTTTAACATTTGAAAACGATCTTCGTTTTATTACCGGTATAGTAAAGAAGGCTTATATAGCTTTGAAACTGCTGTATTGCAGGTATTTGATCAATTTCAGAATGTGAATCGTTAGTGTTTTACTCATGTCTGGATAAAATAACTAAGTTAAGATTACAGAAAATCCAGAATAGCTGTTGTAGATTCGTTTATCGCATACCCCGTGATGAAAGAGTGTCCCAAAGAATAGTGGCACTGGGTTGGCTTAGAGTAGATGATAATTATAGGTGTAGTTTGTCAGTGTTTTTCTTTAATATGTTGGTAACCTCCTCACCTCCATACCTTCGAGGCAAGTTTCGCTTTAGATCTGATGACATAAATGTTAATGTGAGGAATCTATCTTCACTATCAGTTCCTAGATATCGTACCACCTTTTTTCGCAGGTCATTTTCGTATACCTGTGTAATTATATACAACAGTCTGCCTGAAAATCTGAAAATGCTTTCGTTACGCCAATTCCGAAAGCAGTTACTTTCGCAGTAATTTATATGCCTAGGTTAGTTTGTTATTGTTATGTGATATAAATAAGTTTAGTATAAGCTATGTAGCTATGGATTGTTCGAAAGATTGTTCCACTACAATGTGCAACTACTGCTTGTTATTGTTCGTATTATTATAATTTGATTGTTGATTATGGCTTGTAGTAATGGAAAAGGTTGGGTTGAGTAGCCTTTGGCTAGACTTCGCCTTAATAAAGACGTATTGTTATTATATTATACTTATGGAGGACCAATGAATATCTGGATGCATTATTTCGATTTTCCAAGCAGATCAATTCGTAGAAAAAGAAACTTTACGTAGCATCCTTGTTTATTAGCTAAAGATTGGTAAGAAATTAATTTCTAAACTAGGGCGAAGTTGAATTTTTGAAAGATAGAATTAAACGAAAGTAACACTGTAATAGCAGAAGGCAATGGATAATGAACATATAAATGGGATATTTAGAGGAACTACTTAACCCAGAAGGTGGAACAAATTACTCAAAATAAAAGAAAAACGAGTTACAGGGGGCTAAAGAGGAACAACAGAATGATATAAAAGAGAACGAAGTAAAAAGGAGACCATTGCTAATATAAAATTGCATGAGAAATGTTGAAAAGTATGGGACCAGAAGGGAGGAAAGTGCTAACAAAAATATTTAATAAGGTATGGAATAAAGGGGCTGTACAGAAGGATTGGAGAATGACGATAATTGCACCAATACATAAAAAGGAGAAAAAAAGAATGTGGGAATTATAGAGCAGTTACTTTGTTAAGTATAGCAGCAAAGTATGAAAGACTGATGCATCAAAGTTACACTTTTCGTACTTGAAAACTAGGTTTTGTGAACTCTTGTCTTTACCTACACTACACTGCCATGTTCAATCGCTCTTTTACTTACAACTACGAAATATTTAATTCTAGTTCTCATAAAAGGGTGTAGATCTATTAAATTTGGATCGCAGTATGGGGGTCCAAAGCCTTCGCATTTATTAATTTTGGATTGAATCCATTGTTCTTTTTGCATTTTGTTTTCCCATGATTATGACCCGTCTATATTTTTTTTCCTTTTTTTATAGCGCAATCATGGAGACCGGCACATTGGGTATTTCTTCGAAAGACATAAATTTAATACACGAATTAAGATACAAATGAGGATTATTATAGGGTCCTTGTCATATATCATATTATGTTTACTTTATTAAAAAGAGACTTTTTTAACGCAACTGCAGGTATCTATAAGTGCCTATACGATTAATCTCTAAAAAATTAAATTCTATAAAACAAATGCTTTATAATTGTTTTTCAAGATAATGTAATTATATGACATAATAGAAACCTGTATGAGTCTATAAGAATAAAATGAAATAATWTTTCTCGCCACTCCCCACTAATGGTTCTCATTTTTTTTCTATCTACTTTACTCATGATATTAGTTTTTCAAACCATTCAAGAAATATTTTATATATTATTCTGTAGTGCTTGGACATGCTGTATAATTTTTTACACAGAAGAAAACAGAGTTATTTAATGTATAGAATTTATTCCAAGTACCGTACATTATATACACCTTAAAAATGTTATATTAGGTAAATTTAATTAATTTTCAGGTATGTGCCTCCCAACTCGAGATAAAAACCCTGAATTCCCATAAACACGTCATAGAAATAATCACATGCTGTACGTAAAATCATTAGTGTTTAAAATCAAAAAGCAGGTATTGAAGTAACTGATCAAAGATGACTTTTCCACGTTTAAATTAAAAAGTTCGATTCCATTTGAAAGTTGAAGGGGAAACCTTGGAAATAATTAAGTATTTTCCCCATTTCGCGGTTTACCCACCCGTAAACAGCGGAATGGAAAACAAATTCAAACCAATAAATTGCGGCGTGTTCATTTTTGTTGTACCTAGCTGGATCTGCTTTGTCGAGAGGGTTTAGACGGTAGAGAATACAGCCATAAATTTTGTACGTGATACACTGCGGAGATTTATCGCTCTAGGGTTCCTTATTCGATCCGATTTTTTTACAGTTCCGGTGGTGAGCTTTTTCTGACTATGAAACGAAACTGTGAAAAAGGAACTATGTTGTTTAAGTTATTTATTTCATAGGATAGCTATTAGATACAAGGAATGTCCATAATAAAGGTTCAAGTAAGTCGGTGATGGTTTTTGTTGTGTTGTACGTATGTCCATGGGCGTATCAAAGGGCGGGTAAGGGGGTAGCTGCCCCCCCCTGGACCTGGGTTGCCAACTCTGGACCCTTCCAATTTCCCATACATTTAGCTGGTTAATTATGTGTGTACACCTAAAAATTGTCTTACAAAATTGTAAATACAGTAACATTCATAGGCAAGTGTATTTCACAATTTTCATGCAGAACTCATATTTGACCCTTGCAAATGACCTCCTCGAATAAATCGTTGTCAAATGGTTTCCAAGCTTAATCAAAGCCGTGTGGTTTTGAAGTTGTAACTGCAACATTCTTGTTGTTACGAATCGTTGTCTTAGGGCCGATATAGCTTTAAAAGGCTATCTTGGTCAGGATGAGTCATAACATGATTTCTGCTTAGTTCAGCTCTTCTACCTTTCCCTGTAAAGATTGTTCAACTAACTAGTGTTATATGGAATCACATCAGAATCTGTCATATAGTCGATGATAACTCTAGCTTTTGGTACCAAATTTCTAAATTCACATTACAGTTTGACAATTAATACGAAAAAACAAAAAAAAACTAAAAATCCATCCGAACTCACGTTTATGAAAGTCAATTTATTTAATATAAGTTTTAGGAATCCAGTAAAAGCATTATCAGCACCAATTAAAACCCGGTGTGTTGTTAAAAATGCAATTAAATATATTTCAGTTTATTTAAATGAAGCTTAATTTGGTTAAAATATTAAGTAGTCGGTTAATTTTTGAGACCAATGCACTGGCGATCTAAGAAGGTTGGCTTGGCGCATAATGCTGAGGCATTTGTCATTCTGAGTTTTAATAATGTTAGTTATCCATCGAGTCTCTTTCCCTGGAGAGTAAAAATTACTGAAATTGTATCTTTAACACCTATACATATGAACTTCCAGCTTAAATCTCTAAAGCTTCTGGTGTGAGAAGTTGAAACTGTACTAAAAGCGCATCGGTTAATGCATTAGTCTTTGATATGTGTTAATTCTAAATCAAAAATCGTGTACCTATTAGTAGAACTGTTAAGGTGAAATTTATTTTCCTTTGGTACTTCGTATGATATCATTATACATTATGTGGATCAAGGATCTTTATTCTCCCAAATAAAATGTATTATCTCATTTTTTGTTAAACGCTAGAGCGATGCAACCGAATGTGCCTTACCTGAGTTCATCAATAACGCAATTAGTAATAAAGAGGCTTTGTATGATCAGTGTACATAGAAGACATATAAATAATTTGGGTCTTTATCTCAGAGAAGATGTTTTAAGTCACGTTGCAGAAAATCCACGAAGATTATTCATGGAATAAATACTTCATTAATTACTTAAGTACCTATATCTTATAAACATTTATTATTTCTATATATGTTGAATTATACTCTACAGGACGTTCCTGCATTGGATCCCCCTAGACCAAAAGCTGGGCACGCCCATGCGTATTCCTAGTACAGGTACAATTAACTGACTAACAGAACTCTCATTTGTGTCGATTACCAAAGTGGTCACACGAGCTTCGTTCCTTTTGTCTGCATATGTATCAATTCTTCCATTTTTCTCTAGATTCCCGTTATTACAGTGAGATCACTTCGAATTTATAAGTTATGACCATGAAGGAACAAGAGGAATTATTTAATTCTTTTTACGAATTAAGTAACTCAAAATGAATAAATACATTTCTTTTTACATACTACTGACGAATGTAACACCAAAAGACCCAAAACTGGTGAATCACTTAGAATATTTACTTTCAAGCATTACTTTAGTATTAATAACCACAGATTTACCAGTTTACCAATATTATCATTTGACCTCCAAAATGTAAGTAATTACTCTGACTATTACAAATGTAGGAAATTTCCTTTATCTGCAGAAATTAACATGTAACAGTTTGACAAGACACTTTTTAAAGACTTTAAACGTATATAATGGAATATACTGGGGGACGTACCAGAAAGGATACAAATTTTGACTAGAGTTATAAATGATAAAGATATAACAGAAATAATTACATGGAGTGATTCCTGTGTACCTCAGAACAGTAACAGCATTATGTCTTATGGAACTGTTACATTTATGAAGTACTCTCTTCTGGACATTCAGCAATTCAAGGAGTTGATAATACACACAGTCGAATTGACAAAAAATTAAAAAGTAATGATACTTTTGATATTTCTCCAGTAGGATTTATGAAAAAAAAACTATTCATCCAAAATTTCAGTTTATTCACATGCAACCAAACGATTTGGGAAATTCAGTAAGAATGTATAAAAGCACGCTTTGGTTATAAACAAATTTCGTATTCCAAAGCTATTGCCTTGAAATTAAAAAAAAATTATCTGGTATAGACTATAAAACAGAATATAATTCGGATATTCCGGTTGTTTCCGTTATATAAAAAAAGAGTTTCGCCGAGGTCAGTTGTAAAATTTATAGTTATATTAGGAACCAAAAATTATAATATAAGCCTCCGAAATAAACCCTGACAAACAAATAATCATGAAAATATTATAAAGTGATTTTGAAGCTAAATTAATATCAAATAATATTATAAAATTATTCTTTTGTTTGTTTAAATTTTTAAAAACTTTTTTAATGCATTGTGTTTAGAATAATAAAATTGCAATCTTATGTGCAGTAATAATACATCTCATATATAGTTGTTTATTATGATACACAAAAAAATATATATATTATTTATAGAAGTTTGTTTTTTAATATTTTGTCTTATCATCTTATGTGAAAAAGGTTAATTTATAAAGGTATTATTTTTAAGAAGTTTGAATCTGTTAAGTGTGTTTATCGAAATCTTAAGCGTTTGAAATAATAAAAATGTTTTTTTTAAACAATTTTGTTTTATTTAAACATACAATAGCGCGTAGAACTCAAAGGTTTCGAATTATTTATCTTCTTAAAGGTACAATGGTCCTAACTGATGACATTCGTGATTTTTTTATCTTATTAATCATTACACTTTCAAGCAGAAAATTGCCAGAAAAAAATTTGGACAATTTCTAAGATAAAAAATAAGCCATGCTAAAAGTTTAATCATTGTGTCCGCAAAAACACTATCAATTTTCACTCTGCTTCCTTGAACATTGTCCTAGACAACAGTTAGAACCCGCGATTTACTATCAGTATAGGTAATTCAGATGCAAATGCAACTGCTGATACACATTTAAAACGTTATGCCGAAAGCAACAAATTCAGACTATTTTCTAAGTTTCTTAGGAATTTATTACGCATAACGCAGTAAATACCATCCATTGACTAGAGTAATTGGAAAACTTGCGATTTGTTAGTTTTCGCAAGATTTACTTACGTATTCAAAGGTTCTCCAACTCGCCGCAACTTTGGTAAAGTGAATTAGGAAGTTTAGCATTAAACACGGAACTGGCTTTACTCGCAGGTAGTACTTGTTTATGTGCCCTGCATTCCATTAAAGATTAAAGTAACTTGAAAAGTTGTTTCACTAGGCCAAACCAGTTTAATTTCTTTCCAGTTAAGTCATTAATAACAACAAAATAAATATTTTATTATCGTTCGTTTTTGACTTGGAATCATTCCCGCTGCTTACTGAAGTCATGCACAGGGTGAAAAATTTTGCTTATCTAAATACATACAGGTATTATAGAAGAAAAGTAATTAATAAGTCATGCTAAACGGTCACAAATTCCATCGCCCACAAAGATTTCGAGATGTCGTTCGCCAAACTGGAAGAATTCACAAGAAAATTTCTGTTGAACGCATCAAATCCTGCAATTATTTTGGGTGTTGAAGAATATTTCTTTCTTAAAGGTAGTTACTAAGTCGCAACTCACACGGCGATCAGCAAGAGATTGCAAGTCAAGAGCCACCACAATGGCGCATGCCAGTATGCCCTTAAAGACCATACTCGTATAAACGACGCGTATTCCATAATGGAACGTCCTAAAGCCGTATATGTATAAGCTTTTTTATAGCAGAGACAGAAAAGCACCTACAGTTTTTCAACATAAAACCTAACAACACAAACCCAAACCAACAACTTCTGAGAAAATTTCTTATGACGCTTAAACAGCACCTCAGGATCCACGTCTCTACCTTTTTGCAATAGTAAGACTATTCGCTGTGTTGCTACTGTCCCATGAGAAATATGATTCATCATCAATAATCACTTCTAGCCCATTTGAAGGAGCAGCTAGGCGCATCAACTTTGTTTTTGTTCCACTTTTTGTTTTTCCGTACAATTGTGTGCTGTTTTCCTTCGTACTAATAAAACATTTTCGCTTTTCAAAATTTTGTTGACATCGTTTTTGTCGATGTCGTATTTTCTACCTAATTTTCTGAGAGAAACTCCAAGTTTACCGTGCGCAAGTTCAACCACAGCTTATCTTTTCTGTTTCGGCATTTTATTAGCAGGCCTTCCAGAACCTTGCTTCCTAACTCTACACGTTTAGAAATATCATACGTGATCCGCTGAGGAACCCCCATTGCATGGAAGTGATTGACAACATCCGATTTTTTATGATTTTCGTGTTGCTCAATATAGCCGGCAATAATTTCACGACGCTTATTTTCCTTCACTCGCTGCATAATCCTTTGGAATAAATCAAATAACTTTAAACTTTTTTTACTTATATTGTTAAGATGACGTTTAGGGAGATGTGAGTTCAATTTAGTAGCTGAGATCTTGTGCGGATTTTTTTCCCCACACCCTTATTTGMTAACGCAGTTCTTGAGMAAAGTACCTAGGAAAGCTCGATGTACTCAATCCCTTGMCCGGTGTAAATCTAGCTATGCAACAATTAACATATTCATAAAGCAACTCGGTAATTGTCTCAACATCAAGACCATTCAATAGAAGAGAATGAACTGCTAATAGCAGTAAAGTCAGTACGTCTAAAACGTAAGACATCCAATTAGTCGAACCTTATCATAGAATAATGAAAATGGTACCTAGTACAGCATAATTTTAGAATAATATATAGTTTTTCCATTTGCTATGTGATTGCGCCTATTTGTGGCAATTTTACAAACCTTTAAATATTTTCCACCAATTTATCGTGGCCGGTTTAGTGATAAATAGTATAGTATAGCCTTAACTCGATATAAACATTCTAGAACAGTCGGTTGCTGGAATTATTACAAATCCCTCAGAAATTTGGTAAACTAAACCATCAATTTAGAAAAAAAAAGCTTATCTCCGGTATCGCGTGTCGAGTTTGGGAAGGCACAAATTGTTTGCCGAGATAAAATCTTTGGGTGTCAATTTAAAAAATTCTAAGTCTAGTCCTATTCCTGCCAGTTTGGGTTCTCCTAATGAATATAACAAATTTCTTTTGGATCTACCAGCTAAAAACTTTATCCCCGAGCCTTCATTGATACATAATTATGCTAATAGTAAAATAACGGCATCTTCCCTAAATTTTGTATTCTCTAATGAAAGTGAAATAAAGAAAATCATATTATCATTCAAGTCTAATTCTACTAGTCTCGACAATATAAAAATGTCAGAATGCTGGTTCACGCTTTCCCTGTAGTTCTCCCGTATTTGACACATTTAATCAATGTCTGCATTGGTGAAAGCGTCGTCCCTGACTGTTGGAAGAGATCCTTAGCGATACCCATTCCTAAAAACAACACCCCCTGTGAATATAAGGATCTTCGGCCTATAAGCATACTGCCTGTGCTCTCCAARGTTCTGGAGAAAATAATATCGTTATCAAATTTAATTTGCTACCTGATCTGGTTTCAGGAAGGGTTGCGGCTGTGAGACAGCATTGTTGAACATAACTGGATGGTGGTCAAATGTGTTTGCTTGTGCTCCTGGATTATACCAGAGCATTTGACACGCTAAACCATAGCTTGCTTATCGCCAATCTGCACTATTTATGTTTGGGGTCTGATGCCTTATCATGGTTTGAGAGCTACTTCGCCGATAGATTCCAGACTGTGAATATCGAAAATGCCTTGTCCCAACCGTGTAGAGCATCTAGTGGTGTTCCGCAGGGGTCGATCTTGGGTCCTCTAGTTTTCACTTTGTACACATCTGTATTAGTCTCGACTGTAAAGCACGGAGAGTGCCATTTTTACGCGGATGACACTCAAATATTATTCTGTTTCAATAAAGAAAATCTTCCCGCAATGAAAGAAAATATAAATAGTGATTTGAATCAACTATCTAAAGCCTCGGAAGAACATTCTCTTTGCATTAATCCTTCAAAATCCAAGATGATCCTCTTTGGTGCTCCAAATCCTTCAGCATATAATAATATAATAGAGCATCTCGTCATACAAATTGAAAATAATACCCTGGAAACAGTAAGTTGCGTTAACAATTTGGGATTGTTGCTGGATAATAAATTACGCATTGTTTAACATATCAGCTCACTTATTGATAGATCTTTCTGCAACCTGAAAGCAATCTACGACACTTTTTAAATTTAAAACAAAATGGTTTTGTCTGTGTTTAATTTTGCTGACTCTGTTTTGGTCCGTGTTTAAATTTTGAGTGTTTCAGGAGAATACAGATGGTAAAGGAGATCATGTCACTCACAAACGCATTATGGTTCCGTGGCTGAGCATGTCCGACAGAAGAAGGCTTCACTTTGTTCGTGTCATAGAATAATCTCAAACAAAACTCCACCCTACCTTTGCAATAAAATCAAATTTCGGACGGATATACATAATATTAATATTAGGCGTAAAGATGTACTTTCGATTCCGGCACATAAACGTAGTTTCTTTAAACGTTTCTTTTCTTACAATATCTGCAATTTGTATAACTCTGTCCCATTACAGCTAAAGTCTAAGTCATGGAGTCATTTCAAAAAGAATATTTACTAGTTCAACTGAGCAGGAATGAACTCCAATTTATCAGTTACTGAGTCACTTTGCACATCTTCTGGTATAGTGTTTAATAATTTAAGCAATTGTACACTTAACATTTATCCTAATAAATGAATGAAGAAAAGTGTTGCTAACAGGAAAAGTCCCACTCTTATTAATTATTTTGTGGTTAACGATATTGCCCATTTCTGTCCAAATACAGGAAAAACTTTTTGACCACTTATAACCATTGAAAATGTGCTTTTCTCGAGGTTCATTCTAAGTGGCATCGAAGCAATGCAAGACACCCCATAATAAATGCACCAGCATCGCACAATCTCCGTAACTAGCGTCGTTTGCACCCTTTATTCGAGCGTATAATATCCGTTTTAGCCCCATATCCTCGCAGTGGAAACGCCCAATTTCTGGTCTTTAATAGTAAATAACACAAACTGTCGTGCACTAGCTGAGCCATTGTAGTGTAGTCGGTCGGGCCAAAAAGCATTTTTGGGCAGATCGATATCACCACACCCCCAAGGTCGGTCAAGGATAGCCCGCTTTTGTTTCTTATTCATTTTTCTACACGTCTCGGTGTGTAATATTTGGGGCGTGGGTGAAATTTGTTTTTCAAATCAGCTGTATTAAGATGCCCGGGGGAGTTTTATTCATGGTCGCCTCATAAATGCATTTGTCGCGCTAGTTTCGGGGTATGAGGGGATAATAAAATACAAATGAGGTGTAGGTATAGTAATGCAACTCTCTTACCGTTTTTACAACCCTGCAATACTATTTACTTTTCATTTACAGGCGCAGTTGGAACGGCACGCGACCCCTCATAAATCAAACCCTCTCTTTGTGATTTTGCGAATTTCCAGTGCCGGCTTTAAGCCGTTTTAAAACTCATAATTTTTAATCATTCGGTTGATAAGAGGTTTTACATCGATCGTTTTTATTTACGTCTCAAAATTAATTGTACGTAGTTTTAGATGAGTAGCAACATTATCTTGCACAAACAAAGTATATCTAGTTATAACGAAATTTGTAATCTAACTAGACAACATGCACATCTGAGCATTTTTTAATATGCAAAGAAAAATCGCGCATTCCTAAATATTTTTATTTTGATTTTTAACATTCCTGTAATATTTATATCCTGTGAATATGTTGAATGCTGTGCTAGCCGAAAATTATAAACAATACATTTTAATATTTTTACAATCTTTTAACTATTAGAAACATGCGGTTAACGGTTAACATAACTAAATATGTAAATAAAAGACAAGTATTTTAAAAGAAAATAATAAGAATATATGTTTTTTTATCTAAAGCTCTAAATACAAAATATAATTCCATACATCTATTATATTTTTACAAAAAAGTCTAACAAGTTTACACCGACATAACTTAAATATATTAATTATTATCATCATCACTACTGTCAAATTCTGAATCACCGCTAGCATCATCATTAACATGTATTATAACATTTTGAAAATTTGGGGAGACATAGCTATTTTCAATTTCAATAACATGCTTAATACAGCTTTTCCACAGTTCCTTCGTTATACTACTTACCTCTCTACGCACTAAATCTACAACGTAAACGCGAACATGTATTGCTTCTTTGTATTCCTTTTTTAAGCGTACTCCACACTAATTCATTTGGGTTTAGGACGCAATAATACGGTGGCAAACGCATAACTATATGTCCATGTCCTTTCGCTAGTTCATCAACTCGATATTGTTTAGGTATGTTGAGATTTTTTATTATTGTTAACAGATCTTTTTTGGTAACTTTTCCATCCGGAATTGTAATTTTATTCTTTTTTATGTAATCAATTATTTCTATTTTTTGTAGTTGATGTTGGCGCCGTGTGCATTAATTTTGAATGATAACTCGAGTTATCCATGACTATAATAGATCCTGGTAGTAGCMCTGGCAGTAACTGCTGCTGAAACAAAGTTTCAAAAAGTGCAGAGTCCATGTCGCAATGATAGCAGAACAATTTTGGATCTGTTTCGCTGCCAGTAATAAGCCATTTTCCAGCCATCCATCACTTCCTCCCGCATGGAGAATTATAATTCTTTTTCCTCTCGAAGTTGGTGCTTGCAGAACGCAGTTATTTGTCCCATCTGTCAGACCTTTTTTATCAAGTCATGAGTGTCGTACCACGTTTCATCCAAATATACGATATTACGATTTTCTTGGCGGTACCTTCTGATTTCGTTTATATAATCCCATCTCATTCTTTTTAGTCGGGTTGATTCCATTATGGACAAACGTTGGTTTAATGTACTATAATTAAAACCGATGCTCCTCAAATATTTTCTGAACCATTTTTCGCAATAACTTATATCATATTATCCTAATTCCAAAAATTTTAATTTCAGACTTGCCGTAGTTGGAACTTTATTTTCCTTATACATTTGCCAAGTCACTTTTTTAATTTCTATCCCAAGCTCTTTTGATATATTTAGAAATTTCTCCGAATTGCGTGATTTTCTTGAATTGCCTTTATTTTCAATAATATCTCTCACAGTCGTGTAGGGGACACCAACCATTTCACTTGTCACTTTTAACGGAGCACTGCACTCTTTTTTTATCAAGTCGTGGGTGTCGTACCACGTTTCATCCAAATATACGATGTTACGATTTTCTTGGCGGTACCTTCTGATTTCGTTTATATAATCCCATCTCATTCTTTTTAGTCGGGTTGATTCCATTATGGACAAACGTTGGTTTAATGTACTATAATTAAAACCGATGCTCCTCAAATATTTTCTGAACCACTTTTCGCAATAACTTATATCATATTATCCTAATTCCAAAAGTTTTAATTTCAGACTTGCCGTAGTTGGAACTTTATTTTCCTTATACATTTGGTAAATCACTTTTTTAATTTCTATCCCAAGCTCTTTTGATATATTTAGAAATTTCTCCGACTTGAGTGATTTTCTTGAATTGCCTTTATTTTCAATAATATCTCTCCTGTCGTATAGGGAACACCAACCATTTCACTTGTCACTTTTAACGGAGGACTGTGCTCTTTTTTTTCAAAAAAATTGTACACATTTTTTATGATTCCTTTGGCATCTTGGGTAAGGTAACGACGATTCCTCTTGTTTTCTTCAATTTGCACTTCCATGTCAGCGTCAGCAACTTCATTTGAGCGGTACTTGGAGCAGCTTTTTCCCAAGGACGGGACATTTTTCGCTTCTCTTGTCTCGCGCACAGAAATACTAAGACCGAATGCTAGTTTTGGTTTGACCTGTAGTGAACTTTAAATAATCCGACGCTGCTTAACCATCTTCCGAAAATCGGACCTAAATTTATGGTAATCCGGTTATTTGCGGTAACTTGTGAGGGGCCGCCTGCTGATCGAGATGAAAGATAATTTTTATTGCAGGGTTGTAATAACGGTAAGAGAGTTGCTCTACTATACTACAATTCAATCTCAATTCAAAATAATTTAAGCAATTCAAGTAATTCACTTTAATTGTTTGACAATTCAGTTTAATTCAGAAAAATTAAACAATTCATATAATTCAAACAATTCATATTCAATTCACATAATACATACTACATCTACAGAAACTAAAGACCATCTTTAATATACGGAGTGGGATAAAACAGACAGAGCGATCAAAGTCAAGCGATGATTCCATAAAGTGAGGTATCACTATACCCTGTTTTTTTTTTAATAGAAAGAGTGGCTGCTGAAAATAAATTTACATATCACGAATTTTAGAATGCTGATTTTTTTAAGAATTCTTTATATATAAACGTTGCCATTGCATAATAATTAACAGAAGAAGTCAAAACATTAGCGACAGCAAAAAAACAACACTTTTCTATTTAAGAGCAGCACAAAGTTGAATTTTAGCAACAAATGTTTTAGAACTGTTAAAATTTATTTAAACGTTAGTGGAGGCGTAAAAACGGTTTGCATTTAGCCAATCTAAGCAATAATTTTTGCAGAGCAATTTTTGTACCTATCACCCCTCTTATTAAAAAAAAACAGAGTATATAATTTCCATCGACAATTCAAATGCTATCATTGGTCAGTGTAATGTCAAAAGTATCTGTACACAGTCATCGTCATAGTGCGGCATATTAGTTATTTTTACAGGGCGTACGTTCACTTGACTTGGATCGCTCGGTATAGCCGTTACTATCGTCCTGTTATATACAGTTTGCCATAACAAACGCGATAGCCAGATATGTAACAGACTAAAAGGTAGTAAAAACTAAAGAGTAATTGAAAATTAATGTCTATAGTTAAACAAGAAACAGAAATGTTAAATGTGGAAAAGAACAGGGAGCAGTTTTAAGAAAAAGCCGAAAGTTTCAGGAAAACAAAATCATAATCAATAATACGTCGTAAAAACTACAAAAACTAAGAGCACAAAAAGCGGGCAAATACGTCAGCAATTAAATTGATTTGCGACACTCGATGTATGCCATAAAAACAAAAATTTAGCTGAAGCGTTCGCAGCACAAGTAAAAAAATGAGTTTCCTCATACATGTATGATAAATTCAGATCTAAGAAAAAAGTTGACAGAATAATTGTTTAGTTACAAATCAGTATTTTAAAGGGCTATAGTAAAACTTATATTCTTAATTTTTTGTCAAGTTTAAACCTCGTTGTTTAGTTTTTGTATAAAACTACTTTATTTATTTTCGTTTGCTGCTAATTTTGTTTGTTATATAATGTTGTTATCGAGGTTAAAACCAAATGAATGTGTATAATATACTATTGATATATGTAGAAACACTTATACTACTTGTGTTATATTTTAAATTCGCTAAACGGTCGCTTTTTTTTCAGAAGTTTCATTAGTGACCACAGCCGCTTAAATTTTGTTGTAGGGCCTCTTATAGATAATTTCTAATTTCTACAGTTTACTTACCAGATAAGTACTTAAAGTTTTCTTCATTAACATCTATTTACTGGCCAAGAAACACTTCTTTATTTAAATTTCCCTCCACAAGTTTTTTTCATGTATATATTTTAAGTATTCTCCCATTTCTGTGACAAAATTTTCGTCTAAGCTGTGCAATGTGATTATAATGTCACATCTACATTTCTTTAATAAATACTTCATGAACAATGGTATTTCACCTACACGTTCTTCTAAATTTACAAAAAGTGCCTCACATTTTCAAATAGCTCTTAGTATTCCGTTTTTTGACAATACTCTTATGCGTAAGATAAAAGAGCATGTAATACTACAAATCATTTGCTGGCGTGGGGCGTGCTTCATAGAAAAATAGCACAGAAAATTCTGTGCAGCATTAAATTGTTAGTGTGTTGGTAATGTCATATATCTATCTTAATTACGTAAATTACGAGATGCAAGTAATTGACTTTATTTAATTTAAGAAAACTACAAATTACTATATACCACAGGCGCGTATAGTATATACATTTACAAAAGTTTGATTTGTGTCCTTGTAAAACCTATACAATTTATGTACAAGTGGTAATTGAACTTACAACGTTTTTTCTACAGATATGACACAAATATTTTGGCAAAAATATAAGTTTGTTTTTGTGGCTGAAAATATATTTGAGATAAACAATGTTACAGAAAAGACTAAATAATTTGGCTTTATGCTGCATATTCATAAAAATCAAAATATTGATTGAAATTTAGGTAAAATTGCTAACTCGTTCATTAATAAACAGAAGTTAGGCGAAATACCTTATTTGTTGAATAAATAGGTACTTATACCAGTTTTATTTTTATATATGTTTAAGTAATAATTTATTTTGTTCTTGCTGCTAGTTTATTATTATTGTTTGTCACTGTATTTTATTGCATTAGCATTATGTTCTATTAATAAAAAAAATTGTTTTTTCCATGCAATAACTCATTGACCCTGAGAATTTTTTTTATTTGGTAGATTATCAAGTTTTTGACATTTAACAGGTTTATTATTTTATTGGTATTAACACGTCTTCAATAAAAAATGTAGGAGTGAAAAGCAAAATCATGCATAGTTAACCCGCAAAAGCAGTTAGCATTTTCAAAAACGCTTCGATCGTACGCCACTGAAGTAGACCTTCATATGCAGAAGCCTAATCTAGGTCAGTTACTAGTCCCTTCAAGATCACTCAGACTCAGACTTCTGTGTTACCGAGCTGTTTGTAGTCTTGATCGGGGGAAGAACAGGAGAGACCGTTCTTAACTTTTGAATTTCTGTGTTACCAACTCTATAAGTCTACCCAATTTTACTACGATTCTCAAATGAAAATTTTTGCATAACTGTTAGGTATGTTAGATAAGATGTATGTTTTTTTATAAATATTGTATCATTTATTTGGTATCTGTAATAATTGATCTTGAAATTCCCTAAAATATTAGATTTTACTAAAGTTGGTAGCACCGATTCACAGTAAAATATCTACCACTTTGGTTGACGTTGACAGAAGTAAGTAATAGTTCAAATGTACAATGGAGTGTGTTAGGTTATGTTACCGGCGATGTAGTAAGAAAAATAGTGACAAATTCAGTTAATTATTTGTGAAACACATTTAACAATTACAGTGATAATAATAGTTTGTTATTGTAACAAATGTAATTTTGCTGTAATCTATGACCTATTACTTACAGTCAAACCACAAGACAATTTAGAATATAGCAAAATCCCTCTTGACCGCATCAATAACTAATTATTATAGTCTTGCAGATTGTAGATAAGAACAGTTTAATCAGCAAATGACACAATTTCAACACAGGTTGGTAGCATGAGTTTTAATTGGAAATTGAAACAAAAATATTTACGATGATAAATTCAATTTGTTTATAAAATCAAGATGTATGTTTAAGTCGAATGTGCATCACTGTGTTTATGTGATCATAGATTTATTTTTTCAAAAATCGGAATTGGTTAACTTGTGCTTGTTTAATAGATGTTCAAAATCTCTACTACATATTAGTTATTTTTATATACACTGCCATTTTTCTCTGTTTTATTGATACAAGCTTACTTCAGTGAGCTTTCTACTTTAGCTTTATAAATGCCTTTGAATACAGCATGAAACACTTATGGCAATAAATAATTCACTACTGGTTCATTTCTTCTAAATTTGGCATTTCCAATGTAACACCCTAAAGGATCATCCGAGGGTTTATCTTTGTACTCATAAACTTGTGATTTTGGTCTTAAGGCCTGTCCCTATTATCAGTCTTATGCATATGATGTTACATACAGTTCTGCAGTTGTAGCATAGATAGTAAAGAAAAAACATAGCCACTTAACAATGCCAGTGTCTTTTCCACATTCAGCTTCAGGAATTGTTTCACTATACCACTGTGAAACATTGAACAGGTTCTCGTTGAAGAGCTCCACTTGTGATTCCACATTTGAAAAAAGCAATAAGCATATACAATTGTGGGTCATCAGCCTAATGGTGAACCGATATATTCATTAAGCTCTCTTGAAAGGGTCTTATATAAATAGAAAAGAGGATTGGTCCCAATGTAGAACCTTGTGACACACAACTGCACGACTGAAAAGCATGCTCCACTTTAACTATCTGAAAGTATATTGTAAAATAATTTTGAAACCAATTTATTGCATCTTGAGAAAAACCATATTGTTGGAGACAATTTAAAGCTGCTAACTGTTTCATTAATTCTGATACCTACTTACATATAACACTTTAGCATTTAGGGCAGTATGTAGTGTTATATGTGAAAATATTTTTACTTTGATATACTAAATTTGTGTAAAATACTTTTAAGATAAGTTCCAATTAGTAATCAAAGCTACTAATGTTTCTAGTCATGGCTAGAGCTGATGGAAAAATCATTAGAAGATTGACTAGCAGGAAAAGGAACAGGGGAAATATTGCAAGTCTTATGAATTATTACAAAATGCTGAAACAACAAGTGAGTCATACTTCGTTTCTTATATTATTTTAGGAAAGTTTCAAATAATTTGTTAAATTTTAGAAAACTTCAAAGGAAACAGATTGTCACCACGATAATCAAAACCATGTAACTACTACTATTAAGCAGGAAAACGAAATATTTTTTTCACAGCTACCAAATTCCTTGACTGATGTGATGAACTGTACCACCACTGTAACGAATGATGATGTTTGGACTACACATATTGGAAGTGATGACAAGGATATAATTTTCCATGGTTAGTTGTAATTGTTATTACTCAGAATCAATATCTATATCTCATTTGAATTTTTAGGCTTGACCGGTGACATGTACATAAAATGTGAGATTGACTTACAGTCGGGAGATTAAGCCTTGTACAAAAAAGTTGTAAATATTGCAAAATCTGTAAAGAACCAGACCTGAAGAATATTTTCTAGAATAATTAAACAGAGATGAAACGTAATGATGAAAATTAGACGAAGAAGCAAATGGTTCGAAGAGTGAAGGAATTACTTAATACATCTAATTTTGCAAGTTTGTAAAAAACATTCTAATAGTAGTGCAAAACTCTTCGAAATGTTCAGTCATACTTGGGAAAAAACATGAAAATCTAATTGAAAGAGAACCAGTGTGTCAATTTAAACCTGCAGTCTTTTTATTGGCCCAGTTTTAATTTTTTTTAAGCTTCACTGGATTATCTCGTATATGCAAAAGTAATGTATAAATTAAGCTCCCTTATAATACTTTTATATTATTACCAAAAAATCACATGGTAAATAAAATAAAATCACAATGAAATTTTCAATACGGAAATTTCACCCAACACGATATTGCAAGTATGTAATTCTGTCATTTTATACTCATACTTAATTTTATCGTAAAATATATATCTAAATATTAATATTGAATATGTTTCATATTATTGTTTTATACCCATCTGTTGTATGTGTATTTTCATAAGTAAATTAGAGACAAGTTAACTTTAGACTTGTAGTTTTATTAATTGAATATTGTTTTCACAGATGTAGTTTGCAAAATGAAGTGAATTATGGATTATGCCGTGTTTATGGAAACACCAAAAATTTTTTGAGTTACAACCGGGCTGTGTTATTACACCTTCTGGTATTTCATATATTTTAACAAGTCAGCCATTAATCCCCATTCTCGAGTCTGGGCTTAAGTAGCGACTAGCCTTAAAAAGTAAAGGTGAGTAGAGACACGAAGTGATGCGCAAATGCATGTTAATAACAGCATTTTTATCAATGTTTGATCCTCTTTTGTATCTTATAAAGCATTTGCTAGAATTTGCTCACGAAAGACGTCTGTGTTTTGTTTATGGGGGAAAAAAAGAGAGGTAAAATAGACGCAAAGAGGGGATGTTTATTTTATAGACAGAATTAGTTGAAACTTCCAGGTTATAGAGGGTGTCTAAATGGTGCAGAAAAATGCTACCACAAATTCCTAAGGCTAACATACAGTGTGACCTATTTGTTTTCGGGTGAAAAAAGTTTATTGTGTGATTTGGCTCAGGTTTTTTTAAATTGTAGGGCTTGACAAACTGCATATTTTCAGCAAAAATGATCTTGCTCATACAAAATGCAAAGCCTACTTTGCTAGTTTCTAAGAGCAAAATTTGAATAAAGAATGTAAGCGATTTAAAAAAAAAATCTGTGCATGCCGCTGTATTCGACATCTGTCAAAACTGGCCTCTACCAAGTTTTACTAGAAAATATCAAGTAATAACTATTTCGTGGAAAAAAGAAAGGGACACTAGCTACTTATTTATTTTCGAAAATTCAGTTAGCCATAAAAAAACAGAACAAATAAAATATAATTAATAATTTGCTAAAATTAACACTGGGCCTATACTTCTACAGAACAAACGAAAAAAATTAAAACTACTAAGTTTTTGTAACTTCTACCAAGCCACCATTTTCTTCTATGTACTTATCAATCCTTTTGCGTATATTCAAAGTTACATTCCGTATTTGCTGTGGAGTAATTTCACCACAGGCACTGATTATCTTGGCTTGTACTTCTTGTAAATTTTGAGGCCTAGATTTATAAACTTTTTCTTCAAGTAAACTCCAAAGAAAAAATCTAGCAGTGTCAAGTGTCAGTTTCGCCCTATCCAACAGTTTTCAAAACGTTCATTTAGCCAGTCTCTTATTAAACTAGCATTATGGATAGGACTAACCATCTAGTTGAAACTTCAAATTTAGGTGATACCTTAATGGTAAATCTAATGTGTTCGAAAACTCATTCTCGAGAAAATTTAAAAATTCAACTGCATTCAAATTACCGTTGAAGAAAAAAGGACCAATTGTTCTGTCCTTTAGTATTCCACACCAAACGTTAATTTTCCATTATGATTAATAATACAAGGACAAACTGTAACGACGTTTTAGACTGTAATGTGTCTTTTACCTTGAGAGGTATACCTGGGAAGAATTCATTTGAACAGCTGGTTTAAGCCCCAATAATTGAACACAATTGAAAACAAAAATTAACTGTAACTAAGTCTAGAATAAAAATTATTATTTTACAGTTTTAAAGATTATTTCCTGCTATGAACTGAGTTTTTGAGCACTCTTTTTGGGATATTTGGATGCATAAACACAATGGCAAATTAAAACTGTATTTCTTGAGAAAAATTAAATAATAAATATACATACAAAATATTTTCTGGACAGAAAAATAAAAATCAGTGGTACAGCAACTGCAGTTTCTTTTGCCACAGTCTGCTCCCATCAGAGCGCTGAATGCTGAATATTTATTTAGGTCACATTCAACCTTTGTGCCTACGCCATTGGTTGTGCGACTGTGATGCATAGAGATCCCACGCCATCTATCCATGTGAATCCTCAACTAAAATCATAGTTAAAAATATAATCGATAATGGAGCTGAAAGGTTATAAGACAGTCAATGAAAGTAGGGAAGAAACGATACCATATCGGTCATAGAGTATCGATACCCACTTGGATATCAAATTAAAAATATCGATACATACTCTATCGGTCAGTTTTATCTGTACGATTACAGGCAAAGAAAAACAACAGTAAATTATATGGTTTCAAGTAACTCACAAAGTTTGAGCTAAATTTGTAAATTCATTAAACTAGGTCGTGGAAAAGACCACTTTTCGAGAAATAGGCGTTTGCATTTGGAACTGTTTTAATACATGCGGTGTTTACGCATATTATGTTGTGTCACATCATTCTCTTCTACGCATAGCTTCACCCTTCCCCTCAAATTTTAGACGCACATCATTTAGGACATTTGAACTACGCATAGGACGAAAAACAATGTGCGTACTAAAACGGTTACAAAAGTAAATGCCCATTTTTCGAAGTAGCTTTTACGCAATATAAAATGATATGTAAAATAATATCATAATCTACATCACAACATGTCTGCTGTCATTATACGAGCACTTATGACCAATACCGGATACCTACTTTGTACTCAGTTGTAAAGTATTGATACCAAAAGTACTTGGTATCGAAAGCCAAGTCTATCGAGTACTTGTATTTACTTGTATCGTTTCATGCCTAAATGAAAGTATATAAAAATTATGAGCGTTACTATTGCCCTGTCATAGTTTTGTCTCTATTTGGGTAAAGATTTTTGTTAACTGGCAGGGTGATGGACAAATTACATTCATGTTTTGCTTTTTGGTTAAAATTGAAGTGGAAATATTTTCTAAAATGACATAATATGAATAATATATCTGAAAAAAGGTGAAGTTTCCAATATAGCTGAATTCAAGCAAAAAGTCATAAACTGTTGTCCTACAAGCATTTTCAACCCACAACAGCCTTTAGACCCGAATCAAGACAACAGTTCATCACCTGGCCATGAAATAATCATAATTTGACTCATTAGTTAATTTATAGTAGTACTTTATCTAGCAATTTTTTTAATTTACCTGATACCTAGGTTTGTAAATTTATTAGGTACATAGACTTCTTTGTTCTTGATAAGTTACTGATAAATTATAGAATTTATTAAAATTTGAAAATGAAACAGCATGAAAAAATCTAGCTTAATTGATAACTCGGTGTAAGAAATAATTATTATATACTATTTCTATTTTGAGAACTGGCAACAGTGTTATCATCTAAGACCATTTGACGGTTTCATTGTAAAGTTTGACATTTTTATGATATAAGTAATTTTTCAGTTTTGAATGTATTGTTAATTATTCATGTAATTACATTAAATAAAATGTTCAAAATACATGATATGCATTTAAGGCCATATAAACTTACCCTTCACACTATTTTCAGAAATTGCAAAAATACCCAATTGTCAAATTGAATTAATATTTGTCAACATTGTTTATAATTATTAATAGTTTATAGTAGTTTAATTTACCTACAATTATTATCTTATTTATACCCAGATAAAGCAGCTGTTTCAGTTAGGATGATTCCATCTCTATTGTAACTATTTTTCATATGGTTCGTTGTGCTTGTACTTGTAGTAAAGCTGTTTTAAAACATTTTAAGCACTAAAGGAGACAAAAATCTCCGAAATCTAGGGATGAGATAAAAAACATTTCATTCCTATGAAGATGGAAATTCATTACATTTAAATAATAGCTTGAAATAATATTCATGGAAGATTTTCTATTAAATTAAATTTATTTAAGTAAAACTGCAGTTTGTTTAATCAAATTGTATGTTTTGTTCTAATTTAAAATACTACCATAGTAGGCATACAAGGAATATTCTGGTAATTTTTAGTTAGCAGTTTTCAATTGCATTTAGATTGGTGAACTAGATATGAATGTACAATTGCGGCCGTTAAAAATATCCCGGTCTCCACGGGTTAGGGTTGTCGAATATCACCTGAAAATTAGGCAACCACTATAACGTGCCTAAGCATGCGATTATTTTATCGCTCGAGCATGTCTACGCTCCCAAACGGTAAATTTGGACGGCTCGTGTTACGTGGGACCACTTTATTTTTGATAACTTCGTACTTTTCGGATTTGAGTTAATAGTGGAATGAATTTGAATCGACCACCATTTAATAAATATGTATTTAATCGGTTTTGTGAAGGCCAGTACCTAATTATTTTAAGCTAACTATTATAAATAAATTAGCGAATTGTGATACATTTTTAGTTGCAAACGAGAGATAATAAAAACGTGCAGATGACTGGTATAGTATACAGAATTTTTATCCAAGTGTGTTCATTCGGTGTGACAATAGAGAAAATTCAAATTCGTTCTAAAGTAAAAAAAAATCAATACGATGACTTCTATTTGTTTGATTAGTAAAAAATGTAAACTTTGTATTAGCAAAAAGTAAATAACATGATCGTATCTAGCAACCGCATAATGATACAAATACGTTTGTTTAAAACTATATTTAGCGGTCTGGGCATTGCCGGTTTGCTAGTTATACACGATGAGAATGTATACTCAGCTGCCCGAGCCTTAAAAATTTACCTGTTTCCGAGCAAAGGTTATATGCACATTGCACCCTTGCGATTTTAATCGGTAGTTCCCTACACTTACCAAATTTCGTGGATTTCCTAATAAGCGTAATTTGTATCTTGATTTGTATTTTGAACGAAAATAGGTGTTAGCTGAAAAGTTAGTTGGCTAGTGACAACGCAAGGGTTTTAGTGACTTCTATACATGCATTGTATTGTTATACGGCATATTACATGTTGAATTTACAAGTATGTGCTTAGCAGTTACAAAAATAGTTTGTGCACTGAACGAGACCGATTCCTAAAAAAGGGTTGTCACTGTATAAACAAATGTAATATAAAAAACCGCTGCAAATTAAATCAATACTTCCACATCCAATTGTCAAAATGACATTTTTTCATTTCTTATACTATACGATTAGTAATCAGGTTTTGAGCAATTTTTCTTTCTACACATATTTTCTAAGACAAACAGTCCTCGTGATATTAGCAAAAATATATAAATTTTAAAATCGATTTTTTCCAAATAACTCGAAAATTATTACCTTTTTTGTTGCGTTTTCGACCATTTTAAAGCGAATAAACCAATAAAAATTTTTGAAAATTTTTTTTCGCGATATAATACTTCCCATCCGTTGGATGTGGAAGTAATTAATCAATCTACTTGTGTAAAATGTGTTCGAAGTACGGTAAACAAAGCTAAAAGGAAACAAACTAGTTAAACCAATATAAATAATAGTGGAGATTACGCAATTTTCATAATACTGCATATATGGCGGACTGATTACCCGTCGAAGTTTGCAAAAAAAATTGTATTTTACAGTAGATCGAAAAAACTTGAGCATAACATCACGAAGAATGACTTAGTAGAAAAAAATATTCATTTACACTAAATATGGCGTTTTGAAAATTTATTAAAACTCCAATGTCTAAATTATCCTCAAAATTATCAAACTATAAGGTTATTTTTGATACAACCTTTCATGCTTTTAAATGTAAATAATTTGATAAGAAGATTAGATTCATATTCATCTTAGAAGTATGACGTAATAATTGATACGATATAGATTCGTAAGTTGCTTATGCAATGAAAGACAATACAAAGTTTACATTTTTTTACTAATCGAACCTAAAAAGAAATCGTCATTTTGATTATTTTACTTTACAACGAATTTACCAATTTGAATTTTCTGTATTGAAACATCGAATAAGCACACTTGTCTAAAAATTCTGTAACTATACCAGTCATCTGGAAGGTTGTAATACATCCCGTTTGCAACTCAAAATGTATCACAATTCGCATTTGTATCATTATGCGGTTGCCAGATACGATCATGTTACTTATTTTTTTGCCAATACAAAGTTTATATTTCTTACTAATCAAACAAAAAGAAATCGTCGTATTGACTTTTTTACTTTAGAACGAATTGACGAATTTGAATTTTCTCTATTGTCACACCGAATGAACATACTTGGTTAAAAATTCTGTATACCATACCAGTCATCTGCACGTTTTCATTATCTCTCGTTTGCAACTCAAAATGTATCCCAATTCGCTAATTTATTTATAACAGTTAGCTTAAAATAATTAGGTACTGGCCTTCACAAAATTGATTACATACTTATTCATTAAATGCTGTTCGATTCAAATTCATTCCACTATTAACTCAAATCCGAAAGATACAAAGTTATCAAAAATAAAGTTATGTTCATTTGTATGTATTCCTAAGATGCATGCTGTAAATAAAGTGGTCCCACGTAACACGAGTCGTCCAAATTTACCCTTTGGGAGCTTAGAGATGCTTGAGCGATAAAATAATCGCATGCTTAGGCACGTTATAGTGGTTGCCTAATTTTCAGGTGATATTAGACAAACCTAACCCGTGGAGACCGGGACATTTTCAACGGCCGCAATTGTAGTCAATTACTTACTCAAAACCTTCCACCTTTATTTCGTCGAGAGAATAGCTGTCATAGCCATCTATGTATTGTGCTGCATATGATTCCCCATTGCAGGCATAATCGCTAGGTTCTGTTTTAACTTTCACTTCCAGGTGATCTACATTGGCTTCCATTTCTTGTTCGATAATTTCCAGTTTGATTTCATCTAGTTCCGGTTTGATAGATTCTATAGTGGCTTCTATCATTTCATCCTATAAAAATTATGTTTAACGGGACGGACGATTAAAGGGTAGTAATAATAATAAAAATGTTCCACCAAGTGTGAAGCGAGCATTCAATTCAAAATATCATAGTCTTACTTTACTAGCAATTACTAATGACAACACAATAAAAAAATGCTTTCTTCT
The DNA here is from genome assembly GCA_025024175.1 of Rhyzopertha dominica. Lineage (NCBI taxonomy): Eukaryota > Metazoa > Arthropoda > Insecta > Coleoptera > Bostrichidae > Rhyzopertha > Rhyzopertha dominica. The sequence continues at coordinate 5,454,624 of QCXZ01000075.1, forward strand.
TACGAAAATACTTAAAAATCAATCCCAAGAACGTCAAGAATGATTATGAAGCTCAATTCACAGCTTCAAAATTCAAAAGGCGAATCCAGAAATATTTTGGAAAAAGGCATTTGAATTGTTTTGAAGCTTGGTAGTTATAAGTTTTTGAGGTAGCTGATTACAAAGCTGAAATTCAACATGGTGAATCCAGTATGGCCGACAAATTTTGCATAAAGCTATATATATAAATCGACCAAAGTTATTTTGTTCACTTGTTCACTGAAAAGCACTATATCAATTGCTTAAGCATATATTATAAAGTAAATTTTAAAAATGTGCAAACTTAGCACTGACAGATGACACAAATATTAACTGCCAAGCACCCTCTCTCATTTGTTAATGAGCACAGGGGATCCTGCTCTAGCAACTATAACAGTTCAAATTATAATAAAAAAAAAAAATTTGGTCAGATGTACACCACTATGCGTTAAGTTAAGTATTGGTTCAATACTCTCAGATTAGGTTGGTTTACATATTATTATCTACCTTCTAGTACTAGTACTCACTGTTTTAGTTGTAAAATATGGCACAGCTCCACGTTTAAGGTGCTTACATTTTAATTTTACCTGAAAACATACATAAAGACAAATCCTTAAGATTATTGTTCAAATTTATTTTTGAGAACATTTATAGGAGTCTGTAGAAAATTTTTCAGACTGATCTAGAAAGTGGTATATTTTTAAAATATCCATATTTTTCTAGGAAGTTCTGGAATATTTTGGAAAATTCTAGAAATAATAGTTAAAGTTTAAGAGATTTCTATTTGTACTACTAGTGGTTACAAATTTTTAACAGCAGTTAGTAAAATCTTGACAGAGGTTAATGTTTTGCCTTTAAACTGTGATGCCATTTAATTTGCAAATGGGAATAAAAATAAACCGAGAATGGATGCAAAAAGGTTAAAATAAATAGATAAATAATAGAAGATGACATAACTTCCTATCTGTTATCAAATTATCTTTTATTATTTCATTTTGCTTACTGCCATCCATATATTCAGCAATCAGCCCTTTTACTTCATGATATTACAGGAAAGCATTTAGGACCTTCATTATAGAGTGAACAATTTGAAATATTACCTGCATTACATTTTAATGATAATAATAATAATAAATTTATTTCCGAGGAATGTTTTACATAAATATTTACAACAAAATACAAATAAATATATGACATCCTGCTAGAAAAGGATTATGATCAGATTCGAAGGATCGTTATAGACATCAAATTCTGATCTTTCCCATAATCCCAAATACATAATAAGATAAATATTCTATGAGCATACAATTAATCAAATATGATAAATAAAATTTGTTTCGTTTGGTGTCTTGCATCATAAATTAAATGTATGAATGTTAAACATACAAAATTATACTTTAATAATACTAATTGCTGATTTGCCTTAAAAGATAGAGAGAAAACAAAAAAAGGACTAACACTAACTAGTTGGGAACGACTTTCGAAATCAGTTATAGAATTTAGCTAACCGCGTTAGTCAGATGGAAAATGAGCGGTTGAACGGCTACGAATGGAAATTGCTTAAAGGAAATGTAAGCAATCCGTCTGTTCTCTCTTAGGTAGATTGATGAAAAGTAAAGCCGCTGACTGGTATGCCTGGTTTTCAGTGTAATTTAAGAATTTCCAAAAACTTAAAACTTTTAAAAACATTTAAGAGACATGCTAGTATTATACTCACTCTTTGAAAAATTTTGCCAGTTGACTCCGTTATATCACGAAACGCGACGACATCTGATTCCTTAAAATGTTTCTCACAAATATTCAGAGTTTTGCCCAATACTAGGTTAGGATAGGCATCAGTGACTGCTCTTACCCACTGTTCACGAGTCTTTTCATTTTGTGGCATTTGAAAAACAGTATAAATTGTTTCTTTAGTGCAATCTGGAATTTTGCACTTATTCGGCATAATTAGGTATTTCTTTAAAATTAAAATATATATCACTTCAGTTTCTAAAAAAATGTTTGTTTGTAAACTCAAAACTCACGTGGGTTTTATGCAGGGTTGACAGGTTGCTGCCCACAGTGCCAGTACTTTGCAACTACCAGGGTTGCCAACACTGCAATATGGTATTAGTACACACCACCTCTAAAATTCCTCATTTTTTTCCAAATTCTCCAAAATAATAATACCGTTTAATATATAGGATTTTAATTGGTTAAAAGTTTTTTACATTGTTATTAAGATGTAATAAAGTGTATTGATAATCGTTTTAACATTTCAAAAGAAAAATTACTATGGGACAGTTTCGCTTCTCTTTGTTAAAGTTGATGTTAGCTAAAATTAATCCAGTAACCAAGACAACACCTTAAATTGAAGTAAGTGATTGGCTTAAAATAGAGAACAGAAACCGGCCCTATATCACCATAAGTGCTATTTACCTCTGTATATTCTTGTAGAAACAACAGGAACTTTGCAAAAATTATTTATTTAGGATTTTTATAACATTAAATAACTAAACAGCACAGTTGTCAAACTAGTATTATGTGCACTATTTATGCAATGGATAAAATTGGAGGTACGGTTTAAAATTATAAAATGCATGAAAGTAAAATTCCTCAAAAACTTCACAAATTCTTCAAGATCAGGTCAAATTACTTAAGTTTTGAGAAATTACACACAAATCGGCAAAATATTAAACAGAAAATAGAAAATTAAAAATTTTGTGCAGAGCTCTGGGATTCAATTATTATAACAAATATTAAAAACTGCTTTTCATATATTTTAGATTTCAATTATTCAGAAGACGATACATTTAAGCAATCGTTTTTACCACAGTTTAGATTTAACTATTATAGTTTGAGAACTCATCCGAGTCCAAGAACGCTTCTTGATTCAAGTTATATAATCACTAAAGCCCTTGAAATTCACCTCCAGAATGTACAGGATGTCCTCGAAATACATCGACAACGTTTGACAGGTAATAGAAAATGCAATTTTAAAAACTTTTTTGAATAAAACAATTTCCGAAAACGATTGATTTTTGATATACAGGGTGTTGAAACTGATTTTTAAAAAATGATTTTCAAGACTATTCTTAAACTATAAAATATCAATTTCAATTTTGATGGGAATCTTTATGGCATAAGTTAAATAAAAAAATGTAATCGGGGGGTTTCTAAAGCACCGGTGATGTGCACTGGGGTAATGCACACCCCTCTTTTTTAATATAACAAAATAGACAAAACTAATAGTTTTGTAATCTCTAATCAATTCTAAACAAAACATGTCTTAAAATGACTCATTCATCCCTAAAAATTGATTTTTTAATTGAAAAACACTACACCGCCATTATTTTGTGAAATCACAAAAATGTTATTGAAACTGACAACGCTTAAAAAGTGGTAGAAAATACAATTTTAAAAACCTTATTTCGAATAAAAAATATCCAACAACGCTTTGTTTTTGATATACAGGGTGTTGAAATTGAATTTAAGAATATGAATTTTTTTAATAGCTTCTCTTCAAATGGCTTATTGCAGTATGTGGAACAAGTTACCAACACCGAGCTGTGATCCAATAGTTCAAATGTGCAAAAATGTTGACTTATAGGTTGTAATAATGTAATGTACTTTTCTTTTAAATTAGTGCTCAAATTAGAGATGCAGTGATGTGTCTTAGGAATAGCAGAAGCCCAGATGTCTTTGGAATAAATACTGTTGTTGTAAAGTCAATTATAGATGTACATAATTATATCCCACTATCTAATCTTATAAATGCTTGCATCAAGACAGGGGGTTTTCCGATTGCTTAAAAAGAGCGGTGGTAATACCGGTATTTAAAAAAAAGGGGGACTCCAACGACACAAATAATTACAGTCCAATATCACTGTTACCTGTCTTTATTTGTTTTGTAACAGTAACTTTCAAGGGACATTGAGATTGTGAATTGCTATTGCAAAGCCTGGTACTTACGGCCTAATGGGGTATAAGACACTTTTCTGGAAAAATATGTTTTGTGAAGCTAAAGGTATGCTAATGCTAATTCCAAAATATTTCTTTCGTCTGTGGAGTTTTAATGCCCTAAAAAAATTATTGTAAATTGGCGGGAGACAACGCCCCTTTTTAAACGCGGCCAGTACATACGTCATCATGACGTATGTACTGGTCGAACGTTTGACAACAGAGAAAGGCAATCAGCTGACGGACATGCCCGTAACCAATGACAAATGACAGCATGACAGTGAAAGACGAAAGTGCACGTGTTGTGTTTGGTTATGTATAGTACTCGCAGATTTTGCTATTTGTATTTTGATGTTGTGATCAATACGCGATAAACTGCTCGAATCAGTCTTTATGCTTCCTGATGATATTTTGCCTACAAACTTAGAAATGGTATTAATACACCCAGTTTTAGACAACTCTAAACTACCCATTAGTTTAGGTTATGTTTACATAAACATATGATCATGTAAATAAACTTGGCAAGGACATACAATGATGCCAAGTGTGCAACAGACTGAATACGATTGGCTGGAAAGAAGCGCGAATTCGGCAAGTCATTGAAACCAGGACGAACGGACCCTTCAGATTTGTAATTGTTATAAACTATTCCTATATAATTTTTTTAAATAACTGATGGTTGTATTGGGATAGTAGAGCAAAATAGAAACATTGTAAGTGATTGTCTTGTTCAGTTTCAATAGTTGTCTTATACCCTATTAACTGAAGACAGAGGTAACATGTTTTCATCTCAACAGTCATCAAAAAACAAAACAACTTCAAGTTATGTCAAATAACATAATTTTTAAACATAACTTGTCGCCAGAATATTTGGGGTCTTTCCAAGATACGTCTCTAATATACAAGAAACATCTAGAAAATATCAGTAAAATTACAGACTAGAAATAACATCCTGTATAAACTTGCTGGTACAAGTTGGAGTGCAAATGCAAGTGTACTCCGTACTTCTGCAACTGCCTTGCCTTATAGCACTGCTAAGTAGTGCCGTCCTGTCTGGAAAATTAGTCGTCACACAGGTAAAATTGACATTCAACTAAATACTGCAATGCGACTAATCACTGGAACAATTAAGTCAACTTCATTACCTTGGCTTCCGATTCTTTCAAACATTGCTCCTCCGGAGATTCGTAGACTTGACAAAAGTATTAATCAGCTCCTAATGAGTTTCTGATTTCCCAAGATCAGATCAGCTTAAATTGTCATTTGCACTAAGGAAACAGACTCATGTTTATATTCATTTGTTTTAAATATGATACAATGTAATATGTTTAAATCTACTATCAAGAGATTAAAAGGAATAAAACAAGAACTATTACAATTTATTAAGAACACATTATTTACTTTAACACAAAACATTAGAACAGCGAATTATTATAATAATTTTAGAGTACTATAGAATACAAAATAATAGGATAAAATTGAAGATGAGTTTGTATTTTGTGCTTTAAATTGAGTGATATTTTTCATTATGATGTTTTAAATGATCATTTCGTATACATTGATAATGACATTTCAAACATTTTAATGGTTTTTCTTTTTCATGGGTGTACATGTGTGTTTTTAACTTACTTTTTTGTGTAGTGGAATATTGACATTTGTTACATTTATGTAAATATTTTTTTGTGTGCTTATCATTTTCATGTGTTTTGACATTATTAGCATGTGCACTGCTATAATCACAATACTGACACTTGAATGGCAGTTCAACATTATTATGTTTATACATATGTTGTTTTAGTCGATCATTTCGATTAAATCCTTTGTTACAAATGTCACAAATGAATATAAATTTATGCATATCGTGAATTCTTTTATGTGTCTTTAGATTTGGAGTGTAATATGTTGTATATGTACACTGATCACAAAAATATTTTTTCATTTTTGCATGTTTGGCATTAATGTGCCTTTTGAGATTACCTTTTTGTGTACACTTATAATTACAATAATCACATTGGAAGTTTTTAATTCCATCGTGTACAAACATGTGCTGTTTGAAATACGCAGAATTGTTTGTAGAGTAGTTGCAAATGTTGCATTTATGTTTCTTTGCACCCTCAACAACATTTTTATTCACGTCTACTTTTTCCGCTCCAATATTCCTGAAAAACAAAGAAAAAAATTATTCGTCTAAAACTATAAAATACAGCATTGTATAATACACATATTGGGTAAGAGAATAATTTTACTTTCAGTTAAATTCATTTACTTGTGTCATAACTAATTACACTCGGATGGATGGATTTTTATTGAAAGATAATAATAATTTTAAGATAATAATTAGTCAAATACAACAGACTTCAGTAGCTCAAAATATAGCACAAGTTTCTATATTATGCTAACATATTAAGCTTATACTTTCATAGAATATGAAAAAGTGCAATATATTTTGATATAACAATAAGACATATTCCATCTTGCTTAAATTTTTTTTAAGAGTAATTTTATAATGTATATCGCAAGACTACAAATAAAGTTAAAATGGCGGCACATAAATACTATAGGCGATCTTAGAAACACATTCAATCGACCAGTGAAATAGGAAAAGTTTAGGTTCTGACGAGAACTGACATGGGGCACAGCGTAGTTAATCTTCTCAAGCAACCAACTACAATCTAAATTATGGTTAACTAGATTATATGATAAAAATTTAAGAAATTTTCTTTGTACATATTCGAGTTGATCTATATAACATCTATAAATAGGAAACCATATTAACGCCACTTATTCTAGCCTAGTACGAATAAGAGAACAATATAATAATTGTAAAGTGCGTAAATTAGTGAATTCCTTTCTATTTCTATAAATAAAACCATAAGAATTGTATGATTTTGCATTTATATCTAAGATATGGTCATTAAACGTAAACTTTTGATCAAACACGACCCCTAGATCTATAAACTTATTGATTCTATTTAGGACTTCATTACTGATTTGATATTGATAAAGTAATATATTATGTCTACGAGTGAACGAAAGCACATTGCATTTTGGAATATTTAAATCTAACCTATTCAGAAACAAATTGGCTGAAGCAGGCCAAGTTGGTCACAGTGGGCCTCTTGGGCATAAAGCCATGCTGAAATGGTGATATAAAATTATTAATACATTTGGCGATGTTCTTATGCATTAAAGATTCAAAGACTTTGGCAAAATTACAGATGAGTGAGATTGGCCAATAGTTTTCAATATTATTGATGTCACCTTTTTTTAATATAGGACATACATAGGTTGACTTCCAGGTCTCTGGAAATTTTGATGTTTGAAATACAAGGTTGAAAATCTAATACAGAGGAGTTGTAAAAATTGAGGCACAGTTTTTTAAAAGAAAACTAGGTATTCCATCTACACCAGCAGTTATTGAATTCTTTAGTGCATTTAAAATTTCATTTGCAGTAAAGTGATTCAAGGAGACAGGCATTGGATAGATTTTTGTTTTTAAGTTAAAAGTAGTGTCAGATTAACGAAAAACACTAACATAATAAGCTTAATTTCATAGATTATAATAATAATAAAGTTTATTTCCAGCGGACCAGGGCGGTCCATAGTGGAAGCATACACAATGATACACTAAATTTAAAACAATATGGCAAAAATTAACATAGATAAGAAATCGAGTTTAAAATACATTAGTGGAACACAGAATAGAATTCATTATAGAGACGGGTTTAACTACAACTACTAAAATAAAGTCATATTATAAAAATTCTGCATCAAATTTCATTATCACTTCTTTTTTAACTTTGGCATGACAAAATATATCAAATTTGGAATCAGCAATAGAATTATTATATAAACAAAAACAAGACAGCAAAGCGGAATTAAAATGGTGGTGTGTATGGGGTATAAAATAATAAAATGTTAAAGAGCACCTACTGTTTAGTCAAGGCACCACAAACCTAACCTGGCACGTTAGAATAGCATCATCAATACATCCCCCAATGACTTTTTGCAAAAATATCAGACTGCATACAGCTCTGCAAGCATTGAGCGAGTTCTCACCAATAGCGTTAAGAAGGATTTTTTGACCACAATGCCCTACAGGATATGAACTGAATTTCTTCAGATAAAATTAATGGAGATACTCGCCGGACGATATTGTATATAATATAATTCAATAATTGGGTGACCCGGCTGGCTTGGGCATTAAAATATAGTGAAGCTAGTCGTGCTAATTGTTTATATTTCGGGTCTCTTGTGACCCTTTATCAAAACAACTACAAATTAACAAAACCAGTATTATACAAAAACAACAAATTCTTGTAAAAAAACTTACAACACAAAGCCAACAATAAGAAAGCAAAACTCGATATTCTCGCACAACGTTCTTCTACTGTATATCTGTGGCAACTTCACTAAAAGGAAATATAAACCAAAAATCCAAAAAAACCTTTTATAATTTTGTGATATGACATAATTTCAAATTTTTGACAAAAGTATTGACAACTATTACAAACAAAACGCGACATCCACCAAACTGCATACAGAATGGAAATACCAAAAAAAAAAATATTTAATAATAACGACAAAAAACCCACAGTATGAGAGAAAAAAATATAATAAAAATAATGATTATAATTGAAAAAAAAGCAAGCATAACTAATCATGAAATGAATCCACACCTAATCAGGATGTAACTGTGGTTTTCGACACGAGTCTAATTGAAACAAATATTTATATATAATACTTAAATTGTCTACGTCTGATTTTTTATTAACAGTATTATCACGCTCATATACACAACACATCTCCATAAAAAGTCTTTTTTTGTAGTTTTTTTCAATAGTTAATACTTTGGGATTGTTAAAATCAAAATTGTGACCTAGGTCCACTGCGTGTTGAGCAAGAGCACATCTCTGGGGTCTAAGTTTTGTCGCTTTTGTGTCCAGTTATCCTTTGCCTAAGCAATTGTTTTGATTGACCGATGTATACTTTTTGGCAATCAAAGCAATTTATAAGATAAACGATATTATGAAGATCCAGTCTATCTATACTGTCTTTTAATTTAGAAAAGAGAGATGAGTTAGTTTTAACATTGTAACACGCTATCTTTATATGTTTAACAGACCTAAATATTTTCTTAATTTTTGTTGTTAAGGATGTAATACAAGGAAAAGGTGTAAAAACCACCTGTTGATCACTAGGGTCTAAGTTAGGTACATTTGTGATGGTAGATCTTCGTATTTCACTAAACAGAAGGTTCCTAAGAAAAGGTTTCGGATCTTCATAATATCGTTTATCTTATAAATTGCTTTGATTGCCAAAAAGTATACATCGGTCAATCAAAACAATCGCTTAGGCAAAGGATAACTGGACACAAAAGCGACACAAAACTTAGACCCCAGAGATGTGCTCTTGCTCAACACACAGTGGACCTAGGTCACAATTTTGATTTTAACAATCCCAAAGTATTAACTATTGAAAAAAACTACAAAAAAAGACTTTTTATGGAGATGTGTTGTGTATATGAGCGTGATAATACTGTTAATAAAAAATCAGACGTAGACAATTTAAGTATTATATATAAATATTTGTTTCAATTAGACTCGTGTCGAAAACCACAGTTACATCCTGATTAGGTGTGGATTCATTTCATGATTAGTTATGCTTGCTTTTTTTCAATTATAATCATTATTTTTATTATATTTTTTTCTCTCATACTGTGGGTTTTTTGTCGTTATTATTAAATATTTTTTTTTTTGGTATTTCCATTCTGTATGCAGTTTGGTGGATGTCGCGTTTTGTTTGTAATAGTTGTCAATACTTTTGTCAAAAATTTGAAATTATGTCATATCACAAAATTATAAAAGGTTTTTTTGGATTTTTGGTTTATATTTCCTTTTAGTGAAGTTGCCACAGATATACAGTAGAAGAACGTTGTGCGAGAATATCGAGTTTTGCTTTCTTATTGAGTTTTGCTTTCTTATTGTTGGCTTTGTGTTATAAGTTTTTTTACAAGAATTTGTTGTTTTTGTATAATACTGGTTTTGTTAATTTGTAGTTGTTTTGATAAAGGGTCACAAGAGACCCGAAATATAAACAATTAGCACGACTAGCTTTGCTATATTTTAATGCCCAAGCCAGCCGGGTCACCCAATTATTGAATTATATTATATATATATAGTGAACTTTCTGAGGACATTTTCAAGCAGGTCAATGTAAATCTGGTAGTTAGGTTTCCAAACAATTGCACAATATTCAAGTCTAGATCTTATCAGTGAGTAAAAGAGAAGCTTTATACATTCGACGTGAAATCTTTGGTATTGCGAAACAGAAATCCCAGTTGGCACATAGCGACATCACAGATATGCACTACATGACAAACAAAGGTGAGACCAGTATCCAATATCACACCCCCAAGTCAGAGACTTGATGACAATCTTCTAAGGGAGTGCCTTTAATGTTGTAAAAATATCGAATGTGAAGAAGTTTATCTTCTTGCATTTACTTACATTAAGCTGTAAACCATTAAGACCACGCCAGCCCTACCAAAAAGTCTATGTCCCCCTGCAGTGCCAAACAATCATCAGTACTCCGCACAACAGTACAGATCTTGAGATCGTCCGCATACATGTAGGCATTGCAAGATAGTTTTTGAAATTACGTCATTGTAAAAAGTTATAAACAATAAGGGACCCTAATTTGAACCCTGAATTACACCACTGCTCACTCAGTAAGAGTGGGATCTGACCCCATGTTACTCAACATACTGCCTCTTTCCTTCATCGCAGAGTAAATCAAAGCAATGAGACTCTCACCCAATCCAAAGTTACATAGCTTTTTGAAGAAGTGCAATATATTTTGATATAACAATAAGACATATTCCATCTTGCTTACGCTTAATAGTAATTATACAGGATGTACCTAACTTTGATGTCATAATTTCTAGTGCATGCTCCTGGCATTCATTAAGATTGAAGAAGGAAACCATGCTGACAATGCAGAATGTGGTCTACTAGACCAGTAAAAAATTTATTACATTAGAAGAAATCCATTTTTACATACTGATAAAACCAAAACAAATAATTACTTCATTAATAAAAAGATAAATAGAAAGGAGTTATTGAAACCCTCAGATAGTAAGTTATTATTAAGATGCAAAATATACTTACTTATTTTTGCAGTGTTTCTCATGTTCCATTAAAAACTCTTTGCAGCTCACAGTTGTTGAACAATATTTACATTTAAAAATATCTCCTTTGTACTCCTTATTATTCAAAGCCTTCTTCTGGCACCTCAACATATGCTTTATTTGATATTCTTTGTCAATAAATCCAAAACAGCAGTATTCACAACTGTAGATTTTCTGTAATTCTTCCATCTGTGGTTTAAAGTACAGCTCAACAGCCAATCCCAATAATTTTGCAAAACTTTTTCCATAATAAACCAACAGCTCATCTCCTGGATTTATTAGTCTTGCAGTTCGGTAATATATATTTGCATTATACTGAAATGCAATCAGGTTTTGTTCGCTACTGTGATTCGCACAATTGACATAACGTAACCAGTTTGACTTGGACTCATCAGCACCATCTAGTAAACCATATCCTCGAAGCTGCGGAATAATTTATAATTAATAATTTCTTTTTTTTTACAAGAAAAGTTCATAGTTGAAATTTTCGTCTTTTATAATGCCTACAGAATTATTCAACAGAAACATATGTTTAAAGATTGTAGGACATTTTTTGTTTAACAGATTTAAGAGTAATTTTCATTAACATTAATGCATAAGTTCCACTTTCATACTATAAAAAGGAGCATGAAAATGTACAGGTACCGTCAGATATTTGTGCAGATGAAATCAGCACAGCAATAGGTGTGCAGTAGCCCAGGTCACAAACCACTTATAGGAACTCGTTTTGGGCCTAGACTTTGGAGCAAACAAATACTTAGAATGCGAGCAGTTTGCTCTTTCTTTTTCGGCTTTGCTACAGACAGAAACGTAGACTTCAATTTGGGCAAGGTTAAATCACTATGTGACGAATTTTTCAATACATTTGCTACACAAGATTGAGAATCATAGTGCCTATCTGCCAAAACAGCTGAAAATTTTTTGTTGCTAAGAAACCTTTACTGGACAGTATAATAATCAGTTTGCAAGCCGACAGCGATAGTGAAAGTGACTTTGATTCGACTGATTCGGACAGTTCCGATATTGAACATTTCTTGTAGGTGACATTATATAGAGTATAAGTATAAGCATGTGTGTATGTATGTACACATCTAATGATAGTACATTCGATCTTAAAATATGAACACCTCATTATGTGTTGAATGGTAATGGCAATTAGGGCTAAGTCGTCTCTGTATCAGAAACGTTGTTGCGATATGCTATCCTTGTCTATCCGAGTACATTCTCACTCCCCCGTCTATGCAGTTATCTGCAAATGTCACCAACACAGTAGTTAAATATGTAGGAGCAAAATCTTACAATTAGGTATAGTTCAAAGGCTGCTTACTTAATTCAAAAACTGCATGCAAGTTACATCTCAGATTTATGTTCAAGCATAAACATTAATGACTTTTGGTTTTATGTTTCACATTTGATACTTAAAACATATGAACACAGAAATACTACTCAACAAATATATTATGGTACAAATTAATATTTAACTCAACAGGCAACAACATCAACAAATAGCTTATCATACCATCCAGCTGTAGGATGAATTATTATACTTCTTTATCAGTGTCCCTTCATATGGACCAAATCTTATATCCTTCGGCAAACTTTTTATTGCAAAAACTCCATATCCATGTTTCGTAGAATTTCTAATTTCTAAGCAATCTTTCGGCACAGTCAGTTTGGCCCTATTCACAGTACCCAGTGGAACATTCTCATCTTTGATGTGATACAGGATGCCACACTTAGGACAAAAATCTAAATACACTCTCTTACATTTTTCACAATCTGCAACAAATCACAACCTGCAGATTTGAAAAAAAAACCCATCTGACTTACAAATGTAACGGTCACTTGATGGTTCCTCTTCTTCAGTGTAGTTAACACGAGCAATGTTACGTTTAGGTCTTTCGGAGACTGTCAGGAAAAAGGAAAACACAAAAAGGGATGTTAAAATAGAGCAATGGATTAAAAGGAAAGCTATACCTTGGGTGGAGGTTGGGATTTTTTTAATTCTCGGTTCATAATTTCCTTTATTGTTACCAACTCGTTTACGTTTCTGCTTATTGGATTTCATTTGAATAGATTTTTCTCTTTGCATGAAAGACGGCATTAAGTCTTCAGCATTAGGTACTAAAAAAAAATTCAAGCAATAATTACCTCATAATTAAACGTGAAAGTCATTACCATGGTCTTTAAAGGCTAAATAATTTTTGTACTGGTTGACTGCTCTCGTTTGCTCGAGTTTACCCATTTCATTCCAGTCTTTATCGGTGAAATATAATTTCACTGCCTCAATTTCTTCATCCTCCATGTCCATTATTTGCACTATTTTATCTCAGCCTTATCACACTTCAAACCATTAACAGTTTGAATAGGACACACCAAACACATAAAACACTTCAGAACTTCATAATAACTTTAAATCAGTKCATAATTTAAATGGACTAACAGTAACGGTTTCTGTTCTKATGTAAAATGGCGTCAAACGTTTTCTCTTTTAGCTATTCACCAAAACAATTGAATGTCACAATTTTACTGCTCTATTATTTATTTCAGAACTTTACACTGGACACTTGGTCATTCCGCTATTAGATGGCGCTTGCGGTTGATACTCTATGTAATTATAATATTCTGTGGATCATATATTTCAAATAGGTATAGAAAAAAATGAAGATGACTGAAAAAATACGAATTATAATTTTATACCATTATACCTACATTGTACCATCTATTGCTTGTAATTAAATTTATTCATAGATTATGTGTACATAACAGCAGTTCTTATAACTCATAACACCAATCATAAATTTAATGCATCAATTTCGTTTATTCGTTTTGCTATAAATATTGCGGTTCATATTCTTCTTGAGAATGAATAAAAATGTGCAGGAAATGACCCTCCCTGTTCAGTGTCTGTTTTAACTATCAATATCAAAACGTTTGTCTGCTGTGCTTACCAGAGACCAAGAATGTTAAAAATTGTCTCTACTTAAAATATTGGATTCCTTTTCAAACTTAAAGGTAGAAGCAATAAAATCTTTGCCACCACTTTACAAATGCCGTCCCTTTTCAGTTGCAGGAAATGGAAAATAATAAAATTTCAACCAGCTTGTTGTGGATGCGTAGAACATGTAGGTATAAAGTCTGCCTTTGACTCTTAAGGCACAATAATGCAGTTCTGCCTGCGAGTGCTTTAGTAAATTGACATTATTTCTTCTTGTATAAGGTGTATATAAAGTAATATATAATCCTGTGCACTTGCAACTTTTTTATTACAGTGATTTATTCATTCTGTATAAAGTACACCGAACCAGCAAACGAAAACTCAATTTCATTACTCTTAGCTTACCCTTATGGTATTTAACGTAATAAGTGCAATGGGACATGCCACCAACTGTTTTGTTTGCATGTTTTTATTCTTGAACTTTTCGTCATCATAAGTTCTAACCAACATCATTATTTTTTGTTCTTTGCCACGACATATTGTAAACCTTGTTATTGTGACTTCTGCTACCTTTGACGAGCATTTAGATAATTTAGACAGGCTTTTAACTAGATTACCATCTGCTGGATTCATTTTGAGGGTTAAAAACTGTTTTTCTAGACAGCAAATGATGTTTTTGGGATATATTGTTGACAAAAGGCGGGGGAAAAGGGAGGAAAGTTTGTTGATGTTGGGAAGAACTGGAATAGCTGGCTTTCCAGGCACTGAAGGAAAAGTTGATGAATACCAAATTATTGTACCATCCACGAGACCACTGCAGCTATAGCCTAAGTACTGATGCTCCAGACGTAGGTTTGGTGGCACATCTATTCCAGGTTGTGAACGGGGAGCGTAAATCCATTACGCCGGTTTCTCTTCTATATTTTAAGCTAAAATCAACTCTATTTTTAAAATTTAAACCAATCACACACCTCAATTTAAGGTGTTGTCATGGTTACTGGGTTGATTTTAGCTAACATCAACTTTAACAAAGAGAATAGGAACCGACCAATTGTGTTTGCTAGCCGGCTGGTGATGGATCGAGAAAAGCGCTATGGTATTAATGAACGAGAGGCACTTGCTGTGGTATAGGCGCTGGATAAATTTAGAATTTATTTGATGCGACGACAATTTACAGCGTTTGTGTGGTACTGAACGTATTCACAAAGTTCATCAAACTTTATGCCCTCAAAAGGGTTGCCATAAACCGTTTGTTTCTAAGCAATCTTAGGCTTTTGATTTTTATCAAAAATTTTTGAAACCCTCAAAATTTTTTACTTTAATCATGTTTTCTGGGATATTCTCTAATGCTATTTGTTTTTTGTCGAAGAACTGGTCTGTAAAATGATATGAGGCCCCAATTTCGGCTCAAAGTCCCTACATAACGATGAATTACAAAAATTCCTCCTATGTTGTACATATCTATATACTTTAAAAAATAATCCCTACGAGTGGGGACAAATCCTTACGTTTGGCAACATAGGTAGTGGTGGAAAATGGACCAGTGGTGGCGGCGGTAGTTCACCCTTTTTAAAAAGTGTTTTATCATTAGTGGAGATATGTCTCACTACTGTAAAATACCGGACTGTCCGAATGAACTAAATCAGGTGGTGTTTAAAATACCCAGACGTAAAGAAATGCGTGAACAATGGTTGAAAATAATTCATAACGCGTATCCTAACCTACGCATTGGAAAGAGTTTCACCGTTTGTGACAAACATTTTAAACCTTCAAATATCAATGCATATGTAACTGACGAGTGTGGAAAGATTATTACACAGGTAAATTTTGTAATTAGTCGTAAAAAATATTAATTGTGAAAAATTTTTGTTATGTAATAAGTTTAGGTGTCACAGCCTCATTAAATAAGTATAAAACGAGTTTTCTAATGATGTAGCTTCATAAAAATGAATTCTCATTCTTTTTTATTATTTTTAGAAAACCTACGCACAGGTTAATAAGGATTAAAACATTTTTATGAACATTTCAGTTACCATCAGTAAAAAGAGTGCGCCTTAAACGCAATGCTGTTCCATATTTTGCAGTCCAGAGAATTTCAGCCAGCGATTCAACAGCAATGCCTGTTGTACAACAAGAGCCGCAACCAAAATCTAGCGGGATTTCAAGATCACATCGTGTATATACGAAGGCATCAAAGGCAACTGTTTCGAAGACGGATTTACCAATAACTTCGGTAATTACCTATGCAGAATGCTAAACCTATCAAAATGAAATTTGATATAAGGGTGTGTCAAGCAAAAATTTAGACAAGTTGGGAACGATATTGTTTATTTAATGCACAATAAAAATAATATTATTTTGGCAAAAACACATCTAAGTTTAGTGTCTAATAACATGTTCAGTTCCATACATCAGCAGCTTGCCTATCTTTAGTTTTGACCCTAGTCATTAGTCTTTCAAAGTGACCCACCCATATGAAATTGCAAAGTTTGGTTTGTATTCTGGTTTTCAACATGGCATAAACTTTTTGTTTTAGTTGATACCAAAACCRTTCAWWGGATTGTAATTGTGGCACATTTGGTACATTTTCTGAGCGAGGTCTATATGTTATGTTGTAACGTTCAAAGCATCAATACTGCCTCTTTAATAATGCAATGTTGCCATATCTGACAAAAACAAATAATGACCATCATATTTTTCAATAAAGGGCAAAAGTCTCTTTAGCCAGAAGGGGCTATGAATGCTGCTGATCTTCCTTTATCCAATATAAAATAAGATGGTGAGAAATCAATTATCAGAAGGCTTCAAATATTTTTCTCATAAGTTGTGAAGACATTTTTTCTAGGCTTTTAATTGTGATTCACCATACTTAGGTGCTAATTTTCGTTTTCTCAGTATTATCTCTGTTTTCTTTAAAATTTAACAAAAATACTCGTATGAAATTTTTACTTTTCTGACAAGTGTCGTGTAAGATTGCCCCGTTTTTCCAACAGCCATCTTTCATGTTGTTGCCTTTTACGTTCTGACATTTTTCTTGGTTTTCTTCCACACCCTATATATAAACAGCTGCTGAAAAATATAATTTTTTGTGGTATATTTATGGAATTAGCTTGACAATCGTTTCGGATAGTTACTGATAAACATTGTAGAACAGCTCAAGATTGTAAAATGTCCTGCAAAACATAGTCAGACACAGTTTTTATAGGATGAAGTAATGGAAACCACCATAGAATACATCAAACCGGAACTGGTTGAAATCAAACAGGAAATTATTGAAGACATGGAAGCCAATGCAGATCAGCTAGAAGTAAAACTAAAAACAGAACCCAGCGATTATGCTTACGATGAGGAATTGTATGAACCACAAAATGTAGATGGCTGTGACAGGGTTCCCCTTGACAAAATCAAGATGGAAGGTTTTAACTAAGTAACTCGGTACATTCGTATCTACTGTGATATTAATTTAAATTGGAATAAAAAATTTTGATCAAATGAACTGTAGTTTTAATTTAATAGAAAATCTTTCACGCATATTATTTCAAGGATGTTTTCTCTAATATATTTCCATGCATGTACTCGGCGAGAGATATTAGTAAGGTTTTTTTTTTCTATAGCAGATAATAATAGTAAAACACTAGTTTATGATCCTGTTTAAATATTATGTAATGCTAGTACAGATTTTTCTGCATTTCTATTGTTTACATGATACATATGTCCTTTGAATCTAATATTTGCATTACAGTTTGTTTATCCAATGTACTTTTTTGGGCAGTTACAGCTTTAATTTCGTAAATTCCAGATTTGTTTAACATATCTTCTTTATCCAGGGTGTTGCCTAATAAATATCTTAATGTGCAGTTACCAAAAGCAAGATTAATATTAAATTTTGAAATTTATGTTGTTTTGAAGGATGGTATGTAAATTTCTATGGAGTTTTCTTTTTCAGGACTAAGACGTGTGTGACATGCAAATTTAATTTATATTTATGTTTTTCTAATAACTTGGTGATCATTTCTATTTTGAATCTGTTTGAGTTGGCTAAAGTATAATTGTGTCGGTGTTCTGTAGATATTAAACGTAATTCTAACGTCCTTTCTTAATACTGGTATTATTAAATCTAAAAGTGGCAATTAGGAATCGTTTTCTAGTTAAATTTATTGACTGGTGTAATAAAAATAATTTTTGTGTAAATTATTAATATCAAAGTTATTGTCTGTTATGGCAAAATCATCGTCTACATATCTATACCATAATATCGAAAATTTATTTGTATATTTTAGATTTTTTCCAGGTAGCTTAAGAAAAGGTTAACTAAGAAAAGTGTAAGAGGGTTTCAATTGCCAATCCAAATTTTTGTTTATAAATTTTTTTATTAAATGTAAATGTGTTTTGTTCGATGCACAGTTTTGTTAACTACAAGTATTCATCAATGACTGTTTTATTGAGTTTATTTTGGTCAAGAGAATCTTCCAATAATTCTAAAGCTTCAGTTACTGATATGCTATTGAACAATGATTCGACATCAAAAGATATTAATCTATGATTACATTTAATTTCAAAATTTTGTAATTTATCTATTAAATCTAAAAAATATTTGATCGAACAGTCGTTATTTAATGTTAATTGACTGAATTCATTATCAACTACTGTGCTAATTGGTAATTTGGAACTTTTACATTTGAGACTATGAAGCAAAATTTGTTCCCTGGTTTATGAATTTCTGGTAGAGCATAGCTATCTGATATAAACAGATTTTGCAACTCTAACTTGTATTTAAGATTACTATTAATTAATAAACTGCAACTGTCAAAAGTATCATTAACCTTTGTTATAAATTTTAAAAATTAATTATCTAAGGAACTGTAGAATCTTTGACAATGTACAGTCACTGAAAACATTACACTACTGCTATGTGCACATAAAAAAAAAACAAAGAAACCATTGAAAAAGTATAAATATACCCTGAACACGGAATATATGTTAAATGAAAAGAGCCAATTTGACTAGTTTTGAACATAGACGCTGCAAGGCGTCACTGTAATTTTTGTACAAACTTCTACATGCAAAATTGAATGTAAGGAAATTCTGGAAAACCTTAATTTCTTGTACCACAGATTAAAACTACCTAGGTCTACTCTATTTTTCTGGTGCAAAGTAGCAAGCCAGTTTGTTAATTAAGTCACTATTTTATGTAATGTGTACGAATTTTAACAGAATTTGTAACGTATGCAATATTTTAAAATGCACTGTAAAAGAAATGTTGGATGCTGCGCCAAAATGTATTCTTTGCAAACTAATTAGGATACCCTGTAAATGGTGGGAACTGTTGGGAATAAATGCTATTATTATTATCGAACTACTGCTACTGAGAATTTAGCATCTACTACTATTATGATATTAGTCAAATTTAAAAATGCTGTCGTAGTACTGTGTGACTGTGACGCACTAAAGCCAGAAGAATTCCTACATGGTCTACATATTCTTCCATTTGTATTTGATCAGCTCTCTCCAAAACCTTCTAAACAACAGGAAGAAGGCTAATTGCTACCACTATTCTATATAGGGGCAACTAAGAAGAAAATAGGAAAACAAGGGCAACAAACATCTTATTTACCAGACAAATTACTATCACTGGAAATAGTTCAAAAAGCATTTACTTTAGGTTTGGTTCTGCTATGACCCAATGATTTTTACTGTAATAAATTTTATGTACTTACCCATTTTTTTTGTAGAAGTGTTACAAATGAGGAAATCATTGAATCACACTATCAAATTCAAATAAAACACAACAATAAGTTTATATATCGTATTTATTTCATAACTTGAGATAATTTGTACATAGCCTAATATTATTCATTATATTATTATTTAATAAATAATTCTCACTGTGTTCCTTAAGTTAACATATCCTAAAATATTGCATTTACGCGCTCTCTATCTTTTTTGTATTCATCTCGAAGGTGACAAGAAACTGAAGAGGCTCTTTCTCTTACAACAAAAAAAAACATTTTTTTCCAAAAGTCACCTTCGTTACTAGTAAGTTCCTCTAGCAATCTAAAGCCTAAATAATAATCTTCACTGCTGAACACACAATGTTTTTAAGTAACAAAAAAACATGTTTTAAAACTGACACTTAAAACATATTTTTTTTCGCGTTTCTATCACAAATAATTTGGCTTACCATTTTAGCTTAGCTCACTTTTGTGTTTCCTTTTTGTAACTTAGTGACTGACTGCCGTGTGTCATGGCGACGTCCCAGAAAGAAAAAACGGAACGACCCTCCACGAACGCGGCAGCCGCGACGTTCAAAGTAAAGCATTGAACGTCATGGTTAATAACTATTCTAACCTCATCTAAGGTCTCTAGTTTATTATTATGCACAACCGTATTTAGAGCATTTCAGTGCTAGTTTTTTCGTTATATACAAACTAAATTGACGTTTGAATTTCACGTATTGCTCTTTTCCATTGTATAGGTACACACGTTACAAATGAAGCTATTTCTAACACAACTGCCTTTTGCGTTGTTGAAGTATAAAAAAAAAACTTGTCAGTTTTAACAAATTTTTGTAGACATGATGAAGTTTCGACCTAAGATATAAACGTAAATTTTGAGCCCAAATTATCAATGTACCTTTGAGATTAGGTTGAATTGTAACAGTTTCACAACTATACGGAGAAAACTTTCTCATTAATAAAAATAATCATACAAGGAGCATAAAAATTAATCGAAACTATTAGGTCTAGTTTTCGTTTGTGACTGAAAATTCAAAGTAACAATGCAGTTTCAAAAATTATAATAAAGTGCACACGCAACAACCAGGAATTCAAAAATGTAATATTATAAAATGTATCCTATTTAAAATACAAAAATTGACATCCACATCCATGCAAATCAATCTGTCCCCGCAGTTTTTTATTGGGACTCGAGGGATTGTTTTGGAGCTATATAAAAATAATTCAGTCAAATTTTAAGCTCGTAATTTCAGTTTTCAACTTTTTCAATTTTTTTTATGATTTCTATATGAACAGCCGATTTTTATCCAAAAAAATAATGTTTAAATCATTGTCAGAAAATGTCTATACTCAGGAATGTTTTCGATTTTTTTAAAGTGGTGGAATAATAAAAAAATTAAAAAAGCATTTCTGTGGAAAGAAAATGTATAAAAAATTACTTTTTTACCAAAAATTAAGAACTGCAATTATTTAAAAACAGTTATTTTTATCATTTTACTGCAAAGTGATTGCGGAAAGATCATTAGAGATTATATAATTTTAAAATAGCTTGAAAAATTTAAGCATTTTTGGTAAAAATATTTTTTATACAATCTTTTACTGTAAAACATTGTTTAAATGCAAGATTACAGAAAAAAAATACTGTTTAATTTTTTCATATTGTTCCACCACTTTAAAAAATCGAAAAAATTCCTAAGTATAAATGATATTTTCTTACAAAATTTTTGATAAGTGACACTTTTCAAAGAGGCGTTTAAATTTTATTTTTTTCATTAAAAACAGCTGTTCATCTAGAAGAGAAAAAAAATTGCAATTCACAAATTTTCAATTTGACCGTTAAAAATAATAAAAATCTAAAAAAAGGCTTTTTTGAAAAACTTGGATACTGTGAGATTAAGATTCGACTAAATAATTTTTATATGGTACCAAAACAATCCCCCAAGTCTCAATAAAAAAAGTCACGGTGGCAGATTTCATATACATATCCATCAATATCTTGTGATCTACAGAATTTGAGTGAAACTGGCATTTTTACAAGATTTGCGGAAACAACTGCAGTAAAAAAAATCATGCCTCCCCTATCAAAAGACAGTTGCGTAAGAAACACATCAGTGGCAACGCTGTAAGATAAAAGCGTCAGAGGCGGACTGGAAAATCAAGAATCTCCCAGTCGGACTCCGCTCATTATTTGCTACTCCTACTATGTCGTGTGCTACGATTTAATTGTCCAACAAACAGAAACCTCGTTTGTTTCACTTTACAAGTAGGCCAATATTAATTGTTTTCGTTATGTGGCTTACACATACTATATTAATATACTGTACACCATCTTAAGGAACAGGTACTCGCAGTAAAACAACATCCGATGACAAAGTGAAACAAGGAACATGCGAATGCAAAAGGAACAAACAACGAAAAACAAGTGAGCATCGTCGCAGCGCCTCACTTGTCTGAGAGACACCACACACACATATGTCAGAGAACGAAATCCACGTTTTCACGTAAGCCATAATACTCCAGTTTTATTGACTACATAATACATCACTTTCGAAAACTACAAATTTAGGATGCGACAAGAAAGGAAATATTTTTGCGCACCGGCTATTCAAAAAGTTCTCCATACAATAAATTACTCGCTGGCTAAGCTTAATATCTAAACWTTATAAGATACACTATCTTTGGAASYGATAAACTCTAGAAACTAAACTATATGCGAGAAAACTACCTCAAAAGATCATCAAAATGTTTTCTGTTGTACATCTTAGGCTCTTTTTAAACCGTCAACGTCTCACATTGTCCTGACGAGTTTTTATTTTTTCTTTTGATTGCATGCTTCTCCCTAATAAAAATACCTACAAAATTTTCAACAACGTTTGTAAACAACAGATTACAAAGTGTCACAGCCTAAAAATCGAAAGAATTCCAATGGGCTAAAACACCAATACGCCATGTTCTCTTATTTTTTCATTGTTAACAGGTGAGAAAGTACAAAGCAACCCTTTGTTCATTATATATTTTTAGAGAGCCTAACTGTTAAGAGCATGCAATTACTCTTCATCTACGAGGCCTATTAACAGAAACGCATAGGAAAAGAAGCTAACAACAAAAATGGCAGCTCTGAGCAAAATATTCTCACTTTTCTGTCTCGCGCAGATGATGCCAGAAACGTTAGTGGTTAGTATGATTAGAAACTTTAAAATGATTCCTCTTCTGCAAATGATAAAATGAAGTATACAGGGGATTTCCCGTTTTCATGAGACTTTCTCGAAACACCCTGTATATGGTAGTAACTGTTGTTAAAACTCTTAAAACTCAGTTTTTCTCAGTTCTATTCCGACATCATCCAGCTCAGGACGCAACAAATAAAACGTTCACTGGTAAGACCCGCGAAAGGAGTGGGGGTATTACAGCGACGAGGCAGTCACACGAAATAAAACTAAGGACTCGCGGCCGCGCTCTAACAAAATCAAATTCGACAAACAGGATGAACCGGTAACATTACTTGGAGCACACGGAGGGGAAAGAATATATTTCACGACACACTAACCTCGACTTACTTGACTTTTTTTTTGTGTCCACCCTGTATTATCTCGAAACAACGTCTCTTCAAAATATGCTGTACACCTATTCCAACATGTAGTGCCTAACCTAAATACATCCCTATATATTAAATAACAATATATAATGTATAGCTTACATTTCTTATCGGCTACGTTCCTTAATGCTACTACAAAAAAAAATATATATATAAGGAGTCCAAATATATCATTACGAAAATGGCATCTCACAGTTTATTTCACTTTTTTTGTTTTTTTTTACTTTTTTAATATCCGTATAATAACTAATAATTAACAATAATATTGTCATTTATGAAATCATATTGCGTTTTTTTTTATCAACTGTACAAGCGAAAAACGTCATTATTGTGTTAATCCTCCAAGTTAATTGCAGGTGACGTTTGCCCCTTTCTTAAGTATTAATAGTTATGTACAATAATTTATAATCGTTCACAGTCTTTAAAAAAATATACAACGGGCTCGAGTGGTCATGAAACAACACACACACGATCCTTCAGCACCAATACCAAAAAAATGCATTGCCCACTTTAATAACCCAAACGTGCGCATGAACTTTTTGGAAAACCTTATCAGATCTTTCAAAGCATCAAGTTATGAAAAAGCTTGAAAGTGATATCAACAATGAAATGCATTGTTCAGTAGCTACCACTGAAAATAAAGACCTAGTTGCACAGGAATATGACTCAAGTGAATCAAAGTAATAAATAAAATTTAGTAAGAAAAAATGCTTTCTAAGAAACAGATGCTTGAATTTATTTGAAAATCACAATTTTAGTGACACTGTTAATTTAGAACTAAAAATTCGGTAATGCTGGATCTCGTTATGATTTTAGTTCATCTTCACTGCAAATAAACCACAACCTTAATGAATAATTGGCTTTATCTCTTCGTCAGTAAAAATCATATCAGTCAATCAGAACACCATCACACCTATTCGAGTGTTACAATTAGTAAAATCTATGCAGTTCTATCTCATTCTTTAGCAACAGGTTTAAAAATTTAGGATTTTCAAACAAAACTTGGAACTGAGTCTGATCTGTTTTGCAAGTGTTTTTCAATGTTCCGCATCCTGAAAATTTAAAAAACTGATCATAATAAATGATTATTAAACCAGTGAGATAAGCTTGCAACATTATAGTACTCGAACTGAGCTATACAATTCTTTTTAAGTGTCCTTCCTATGACAAATAAAGAGAAATTGAAAAAACCCTATTCAAAACTATTTAATTATTAAACCAGCGAGGTCAGCTTGTAACACTAGTATATATCAGTTCGAATTCTACTTGAAATGAGTCAAATCTATGCAAGTGTTTCCCGTATCAAAGGAATTTGAAAAACTCTGCAAATTAGATGCAATTTTATCTCATTTCAGGAACAGGTGTACTAATTTATGGCTGTAAAATTGAGATACAGATTAATATAGTTGTATGTGCAACAGTTGAATCACAAGTTTAATACACAAAAGATTAATATGTCTAAGTTGGAACTGAGTCAGATCTGTTGTAGCACATGTTTTCCAACGTTCTGTATCCTGAAATTTTTAAAAAGCTTGTTCCAAGTTGTCCAATTCTTAAACCAGTGAGATGAGCGGTGAACACCATCATACCGATATGAGTCCTCTTTGAACTGAGTCAAATCTATACAAGTCTCTTCAAGCATACATTTTTTCTGCGATAAATTAAGAGAAATAAGACACAGTTCCATACCATTTTAGCAACAGGTGTAAATATTTAGGACCGAGAAGGTGTGATATAGACCCAGTTGCACAAAAATGGACCAAATTTGATCCTAGATTAATCCACGGTCGTTGCTATAGCTACACCAATCAGAACACCGGATTCATGACTTTGCTAGGCAACGACCACGGATTAGACTGGGATCAAATTCGATCCACGTTTGCGCAACCGGCAACAAGTTTATTAATACTCATCTAAGTTGGAATTGAGTCAGATCTGTCTCAAGTGTTTTCAAATGGTCTGTTTCCTGACACTTTTAAAAAATTTTGATGGGTGAGATCTTTGATTCTGTGTGAATTGAGTCAAATCTATGCACTTTCCAAGTTCCTGTAAATAAAATTAGTCCATTTCAGCTTGTTCGGCAAAGACTTATAGAGAACAATTGCCAGCAATTCATTCATAAACCTTTACCCTTCTAAGCGTGTGTGTTTCCCACTACCAGACTCGAGCACAAAAAACAATACATATATATTACAGTAATATACACAGAGATCTCAACTGTTTTATGCAACCAAAACAATATTACAAAATAATCATACGTAAAATCGCCGCATGCTCACAAACAATCACAATTTTAGACTATCTAGTTTCTTACAGGTATCAGTTACCTCGGCCTGCGGTAGGGGGGCGTCCCCCGCGCCGATCTCGCTCAGGGGCGTGCTGACGCCGCGCCTCAACGTCCTCCTGTTCCGGCTGTTGCGCGCTGGCGGTGCAAAGTGCTGGACGTTGTTCACCTGTGGAAAATCGTTATTCACCTGCTGTTCTGGGTTATTATTGGCGCCGTCGAATTTGGCGGGGGGTGGCGGCTCGTTGTATATGTTGTTGCGCGCCGGCTGCTTACGGTGGTGGTGGTAGTTGTTGTTGTAGCCGCGGTACGAGCCGCGACCGCCGCGCTGCGCCGTCACATAGCTGTTGCGCMCGCCGTTGCTGAACTTGAGCGGCGCGAACTGCGTCATCGGAGAGTACGGCGCGGGCGGCGGGCTGGTCACGCCGGTGTGCTGCACCACCACGGCCGCCTTCTCCTCGTTCTTGTTCTCGTCGACGACGCTGGCCGACGAGTTCGAGTCGGAGCGCAGGCTGCCGCCGCCCGTGCTGAAGGTGTCGTTGGTGGTGATGCGGCGTCGGCGCGACCAGCTGCCGCCGTTGACGGTGGTGGCGCCGCGTCCCGCGTTGCGGTGGTAACCGCCGGCGTTGTAGTCCATCGGCGGGAAAACTTGACCGTTCGCGACAAAGTTGCACGGCGCGATGTAGTTCGGTATGATGTAGTTGTTCGGCGGTTGCATCTGTAACGGCATCATGTTGTGATGGTGGTGGTGGTGGTGTTGTGACGGGTGCGGCTGTTGTTGTCTCGTGGGTGATTTGCGGCGCCGACCGCCCTGCATCGAGATGTAGTCTTTCTCCTGCCGTTGGTCGAGCGACAGCAGCGAGACGACGGGCGTGTTCGACTTGCGCGTTGTGTCGGGCGTCGTGGCGGCGGATCTTTGTTGCGGTGAATTGTTGTTGTTAGAGGGCGCGTTGTCCGAACTCGTCGGTTGGGAAGGAGGGGGGGGATGGTGTGACTGATGGTCGATTGTGAAAGGATGGGGTTCATGGGTATATGGTGGCGGTGGTTGCATTAAGTCCTGCGTTGGTCCATCGGCCACTGCATAGGGTTCCTGCTGCCACAGAGAGATTTAATCAAAACGAGGGAAGCAAACATGGCGTTTTAGTGATACACATGTATACCAATTTCACAATCGATCATTGGAATTAATAACCCACCTACCCACCTTTTTTTTTTTTTAATTTCGAATTTTCTAATGATTTTATTAATCTACCAGGTATTGTTTCAGTTCACATTCACCAATTTATTTTTTTCGAAAAAAAAAAAACTAGGTAAATAGCATGGCATTTAGGAATTTGCACATTTTTTTGATACGGACATTAAAAAAATGTCAGCAAAAGAAACTAATGATGAAGAATTTGTTATGGAACACAAAAGTCTATTGAAAAAAGAACTCCTTCAGGTATTGGATTCTATAGTTGTGCAACTTGGAGTAAGGTTTAATGCTTTGTCAGAAGTTGTTGAAGATAAATTTTTTTGAAGAAAGCTGCAGATTTGGAACTGAAGTATAACTCCGAATTTGTATAAATTCAAATTGTAGAGCTCCAAATTTCAAGCATGTGCCATGTTTATTGACTTACATGAAACGAATGCTCTTCAGAAAATGCGTGAGTTGTAGCTTCAAACAATATACCCAAATTTCAACACAGTTTATTTCTTATTGTGTTCTTTAATGAGAGTATTTATTTATTTAATTAGACTTGCTTAATTATTATTCAGTTTTCCGGGTTTCTTAATACTTTTATAGATATTTACTTTTACCTATTTCAAAGTAAACAACATTTTGGAAACATTGTTTTTTTCGTTTTCCAATCATTTTATTTGTCATTATGAAAAACCCGTTTATTCGAAATATAATCAATAAATAATGAAAGACACGAAAACATTAAAAAAAATCAAGTAAACCAGAAACAAAATCAGCAGTTCAAAATTCAAGTAACACCACCTGACAAGACTATAAAAATTTGTTACGAGAAAATTAATGAATTTTCTCGATAGATTACAAAAAAGATATTAGTTGCAAACAACTATAATCCTGTCAAAGGATTAGAGAAAAGGGGATAGCTGAACATTTCGAGTAGGCAGCAATTTTATTTTTTCAATTTGTTGGGGGGAGGGTTGGAGGCGAGTATAAAACTATTGATAAATTTTTTATGGAAAATAAATAAATAAGCTGGAAGCTGCAAAAGGTGACAATTTTCATTCACCAAACATATTTTGAAGTCACTATATACTTTTTATTTTCAATTTTACACATAAAACACTTCAGAGTTATTTCGTATAGCGTCCTCTTACAATTAATTTACTTGTTTACTTTTTCGTTTATCATTTTAAAGTTTTACAGATTCACAAATGGTACGTCATGCTTATACATAACAATCATGTGAGTACTTTTAGTTTATTTATGTGAATAGTTGATACCTAAGTTGAAGAGAGATGGTTGAAAATAGATATAAAAATTGTTTCCTACACTGGAAAACTATGATATGCCAATCAGTTAGATCTATCTGACACTTCTTAAAATGGTCCAATCTTGACAAAAAAATCGTTGATAACGAACTGCGTTTTTAAAATTATGCCACAAAAATTATTATTACAGGATATTTAAAATTTAAGGCCTTATTTCGATACAAAAATGTGCTACCACAAAAGCTTAAATGGCAGCCATGCAGCAGTCTTATTTTAAGTCATATATATTACTGCAGTATGGTGTAATACCAGTTCTTGCACCAACAGCACTACACCACAAAATGTTAAAGATAAACTGTCGAGTGCTTTATTGCAGGAGCAGTCAGCATAACTTTAATTTAAGTATATTAACAATATAAATATTACGACTTTTTGAAATTTTTTTTTTGATTGCTTGTGATTTATCATTATGCACTAAACTGCAATGTATTTATTAGGAAGTTCTGAAAATAGGTTTTGCTGAGAACACTCGCTTTGAGGCTACTACATAATACGTATGTATCTGTTGTTAAAATATTTTTTAATTTTTCGTTCGAATTTTTATTTACCTAATTTGTGCTTAGCTGTATCTGTTATCACCTGTAGTGTTAATAAAATTTATGATCATAATTATTATTAAAATGGTTATCAAATGCAATGTAACAAGCTTAGTTTTAAACTAAGCAATTGAGAGCAAAAATAAAATTGCTGTCTACACAAAATATTTTTTGCAAAATTACCATTCAACTTGGATTACTTGTTAAAAATTACACACTATTCTAACATTTTTTTTTTTTTTTGTAGATCGCAATGAAACGCATGTGTCGGAGCAATCTTACCTCAACGTAAGGGTTGCTGTTGGTAATATCCACGGCATCGGTGTACACTGCTGGACCTTCAATGGGATACATGGGTATGTTATAGTACACGGCGTCCGGATTGTAGGGCAACTGTTGGTTGTAGCAGGGGGGACGAGGGGGACTACCCGGCGGTTGAACGGGCGGGCCCTGGGGCTGCGGTCCGTTCTGATTTCCAACGACATACTGCGGTCCTCCGTTGGGCGTGTAGTAATTGTAGTCGTACTAAAAAGGCCAACGCACAAGATGCAAAAAAAAATGTGACAGACGATAACAGCTGTGGGACACAGTCTGTAAAAATTAATCAGGAAGCATGCAGTTCTGAAACGATAAACAGGCTATGTTTAAGCGGGCTTGTAAATTTTTTTTTTTTTAAGTGGAAGAAGMAAATATTAACAAGACGCTATTAGTTCACTGCATTTAGGATTTTCCAACAGATCAAATACAAAAGCAAATTATGGTTTTCCAGGTAGGTTCTGCTGTCTTGAATAGTAGAGTAGAGGAAAAAAATTTCAATTTATCACATTTTTTCGATTCTTCGGGGAAATCTACAGATGAAACTCGACATGGCGATTACGGGATATCCCCGAAATTTTCGAACACAGTGTTGCCGGATTGTGAACTTTTTACGATTTTTCTKKGATATTATTGGATTTTATTTAAGTATTCTWTTCCACAACACCCTTGAGGCTGAATACTAGATGTGATTTTTTATCTGATTTCTTCTGTGAGCCAAATCATGACTGTCAAACTAATAATTTTCTTCTTGATCGTTATCTCCTTTTATAAATTCATAAATTCTTTGTTCAAAAAAATCCAATTTTTTATTATAAGGGTGTGTAAACAAAAAATTCGTACAAATGCAATAAGTTTGTTCCTTAAACTACTGGTTAGGAAAATCTTGAAAATCATAATGAAGATGTGGCTTATTTTTGACAAAATGCAGTGGAATAATTATTCCTTCTTTCACATAATTTTTAACCTCTATTACAAATGCAATAAGACAAATATCTAAAAAACTATTAGTCTGACCAGACAACTCCTAAGTACTTTAAAAAATCGAAATAATTTTGATTTTCATTCATGCAAAAACATTTCTACAGTTACTACTCGAAAATCCAAAGTAGGTTGTCCCCTCCCCTATATAATAGTAATAGCAGATCTAAATGTGCATAGTGAAACTATTTTTTCTATTAAATTAGACATTAATAAATTGGCTTCTTTTACAAAGGTTTCTTTAATTACATTAAGAAATTCATTTCATTCATATTTCATTTCATAAATTTGTGAATCGTTTATTTCAATATTTTATTCTAATTTTTATTTTGCTTCATAAATACACACTACACAAATTTCCTAATTACGTTTTAAAAAGTATTACAGAAAAAAATATGTACCTAGAATGGATTATCTGATTGCAATTTTTTAAACTCACTTGTAGTCAGATTTAAACAAATGTTAGTCACATTTTATGTGAACCTTCTAACCTAAAAAACATGTTGAAAAGTTACCTTGGGGGGGGGGATTTTAGATTATTATTTTTATTTACGATCTTCACTCTATGAAGGCCTACATTTTATCCTTCTCATTGTTAAATTTGCACTCCACTAAAATTGGCTAATTCATAATTATTAATGTAACCAATTTCACAAAAAAGTACTACCAAATAAAAGAAGATTCGATGAATAAACCTCATCAAAATTTACTTCTTACACTAAATTTTACCTGCCCACCAATAATATAATTGTCAAAACAAACCAAGCTGAAATTCGCAATTAATTAGACCTCAGGTGACCAAACCCAAGAAACAATTCCTTAAAGTGAACCGTCATAACCTTTTATCCGCAGAACACATTCGTTATTCAACAATAACAACAACGTTAGAGCACACATGTTAGTGTTATTGTCACGATAAGGAATTCTTCAAATCATACTCAAACAATTGCAACACCCTATTCGATGCCGATATAATGTACGTAAATTTAACAAAGAAACAAGGGGAGCTGTTAAAGGTCTCGTGCACAGTACACTCACCAACACTGCAAAATAAAAAAATGCGCCCAAATAAATTTATTAGTATTATTTGTGTTTATTTTTGTATCGGTATTACTTTTTAGAATCCTGTGTCATCACCATTAATTTCCTAAAGCAAATTCATAGAAGAGTATCTTTTCAGACCACAATAAATTCTGAATTTTAGAACATGCTTTTTACTAATTAGATTATATGAGATTAGATGTGTATTAAATCTGTTAAAGTACATTCTAGTTTTCCAATGTGATCAAAGTTAAAAATGCAGCTCGGGGCTTACTACAACAACAAGTTCAGCTTAAATTAATTTCTTAATAAATACATTCTTATATCACTTACAGAAATTTGAGATTATATTTTTGAACAGCAAAACCAATTTAACATACGCTACAATGTGAATTTTTATGTCACATGTTAAATTGGCTTTGCTGTTCAAAAATATAATCTCAAATTTCTGTAAGTGATATAAGAATGTATTTATTAAGAAATTAATTTAAGCTGTATCTTGTTGTAGTAAGCCCTGATGATGTATTAAAAAGATACAAAAGCTTGGCAATAGAAAGAGTGTAATAATTTCTATTCCAAGGTCAAACCCCCTAAATACGTTTTACCAGTTTCACAAATAACGACTTCCCAAAGGATTTATAATGTAATGTAATCTAATTTGGTGCTTTAATAATTTTCAAAAACAGCAAAAAGAGCACGTGAATGTAGCCTTTATGTGATATACTTTAACAAATGATTTAAGACACATTTCAAATGAAAATCATATGCAGGGTAGTACAACAAACATATCAATTAATGGTTACTAAAGTGATAAATTTATGTAAAAATTTTTCCAACATTTAAAAAGGTTGCTCTCTAATACAACCCAAAAGTACTGTCAAGTATCAGGGTGCCTACAGCAGCACAAAAAATATATATTTTTGTTAAACCGAATATCATGTTTTTATCTATTAATCTTTAAATTTGTATGTGGGGTGAATGCAGCATTGAAGAATTATCAATTTAAAAAAAATTGCCACATACTAAACTGTTATATCTACACCACTGTTTCTTCCCTTACAAAATTATCCTAACCCATCTTCATTTTTCCATTTAATTATTTAGAATGTGCAAAATACTACTTACTGAAATTGAGCTTTAAACATTCAAAAGCTGTATGTGGGTTTTTAACAACTAAGAGTAAATATAAAAAAATAATGCATTACAATCCAATGCATTGATAAACAAAAAAATCCCTATTTAAGCATTTAATTTTGCACTTCGCCCTAAAGCATGTTAGTGCACCGTTGGTGAGTGTATAAGATAAAACCAAAAACAAAAGAGCAGTAAAATAACAACTGAAACAGAAGTCAAATGCATGAAGATTTTTCTAGAGACCTTAAGAAAGGGGCGGTTGGACACGGAGGATTGGTAGGCCCTCAGTACTGCAGGCCGTCCAGCAATACGTACGCAGGCTGGGATACTGGGTACAGCCCTTCCGATATGTAGTTGCTGGACTAAACAACAATACACCCGTTTGTTATATACACTGACTACCACCGTCGACTGAAAGTCGAAGAGATGCTCTGTTACGCCATTTTAAAGCTGATAATTTATCGTACACTGTATGAAGTGCATGAAAGAAGACAATACAAATTTTTAACTTTAAAATCATTTCACCTTATGTTGCCTGTGGAAAATCTTTACTTTCTTTAAACGATGAAATGCATGTCTATGCTGTGCTGTCTGCACTGCAACCAACTGCAGATAGATCTATTTCGCTATCGTTATAGCTCATCAGTGCAGTTTAGGTCTAGTGCAGTTCTAGACCGTGCTGTCTGCACTAGACCTATTTGAAATCGGTTCTTTCCCACTAGCAAAAATTGCCGTGGGGGCCTGCTGTCAAATTGAAGTATGCAGTTGCATGCCAATTTGTCTGCCTACAGGTCACTTCCTTTAGGCAGTAGTACCCGTTTAGGCAGCTAGGTGGCTTTGTCATCATGTCAGTGTAATACTGACAGATGGCATTGCCATCTAAATTCTAACTTAAGCACTTTGAAATTTGAATAAAAGTATATTTGCTATAACGTTTGTCCCTTTAACATTTTTTGATATCATTCTTGGTTTTTATCATGATTCTGACAAMAGAAATGCTGTATTTTCATTTAAAAATTCTTATAGTACAAACTTTTAATAGATGTTTGCTGATATGATAGGAACTGTCATTTTTGTTACAATAAATTAAAATTTATCGTAAGTCTTAAATTATGAACTTGTAAAACCCATTACAAACAAAAATTTACAGAAGCTTAGTTTTAAGTGATTAATTAATATTGTATGTATTTAATTATTTAGACAACCGAAGCTTTTTTAATCAAACAACTGAAAGATTATTTAGTAATACAATATATTACTTGTTATAAACTATACTTATTGGTTCAAAAAAAAGGTGAAGATTTTCAAAGACCATTTAGCAAATGGTGAATCCATAAAACCTAACAAAAAGAGTAATATTGTGACATTTTATAATCAGCACAACTGAGCATCTCCACAACTTTCAGCACCACCACCAGACGTCATTCAGCAAAAATATTTACAGTGACACTTTCACAAACTGTTTCACATTTATTTGAATGCGTTATGAGATTTAAGTAAATGAATCAGTACAGTTAATATCAACAGTGGGTGTGTGAAAATGCAAAATCGACTTACCGGCATTGCTATGGGATATTGCTGGGGCATGTAAATGGGCTGGGGGAACATTACAGATGGAAAAGTCGCCGTCTGCGGAGGGGCAGACTGAGGAGGATACACAGGTGGCGCAGCTGTAACAAAAATTCAACAGTGAGCAATTTTTTTAATTTTCGTTTTCCTAGCCCGCTCTTAAAGAACTTGAAGAGAAATTCAAAGTTACAAATTTTGTATCTGAAATACTTTTTCATACCTATATTAAAAGACATTTAATGAAAAGTATTTAAATACTTCTGAAGAGCATATTTTTGTGTAGCTCTGGGTACAAAATTATTTCAAAAAAAAAATACTGCCGACTATAGATTTTTACTACACTTTATTGCTTATGATTATTTTCACAGCTATTAAAAATAAGTATTTTTCTGTCAAAGAAAACTTTCGGATCAAATGTAATTGGTAGTAATTAACATTGGCGGAGAAAATGCTAAAAGATGATTTTTGGAAAATCCAAATGAAAGTCAAATTAGTTCGCTTTTATCATGAATGTGTGTTACCAGAAATAATATGTGGAAATTTGAAACAAGGATAAAAACCTTATTAGTGGCACAACAATTATTAAAAAATGAAAACGGAAGTAGTTAAATATAAGAAAAATTCCCAAGACAAACCTACAAATTGATTGTATTTTATTTCATCAAATATAAACTGATATACATTAATTTAAAAATATTCTAGAGAAACTGGCTCTTCCGGATACCGCACACTATTTGGATTTCGTCCATCGCACACACGACTACTCTTTTTTAAAGCATTTGTATAGTTGAAGATATATATCTTGTATATTAGTAAAAAGTTATTTTCTAACGTTTTTATTACGAAACCTAGCCCAGCAGTTATCTTCAAATTTAATAATAAATGTCTATTTTGCACTGATTAATTCCTATTTAGATTATGGTCCATTGGCATGGGGTCATTCTGCATGTTTACATAAATTATTTAAATTTCAGCAGTCGTGCAGTAAGAGTAATAGGGAATCTTGGTTACCGGGAAGACTGCAGATATCTTATTGTATTTTTAGATATTCTTACTTTGCATTGTATGTATATTTTTAGCTGCATAAAACATTTAGTAAATAATCTGGAATCATATAAATCTTTGTCTTGTTTTCATTGCCATTATACAAGAACTGTATAAATCTTTGAGACTAAATAAATTATTATTGCATTAAATTTTTCAATACGCTTCCTCTCAAAATACAATGTCTATGATGTGATACTGTCTGAGAACATAAAATTTTGAAATTTACCCTTTACTGTTCCTTCTAAATCCTTTCACTGCAGAAAATTTTAAGTTAAAGCGGTCACTACAAAAATTCACAAAGACCTTTCCAGTAGTGTGTTTATTTACATTTTTTATATCAACAAACCTACAGTTCAACATGATTTGATAAGAGTCTGTTAATTTGTGTTAAAAAGCTACAAAACAAATAAATCATTTACCTTTCAACTTCTCCTAACTAAACCTACACTTCCATGTGACTCCCTATTTCAGGATAAAACCTGTTTTTATTGTTCCACTTTGTTAATAACGTCACAAAATTCATTCACTTATCAATCCCGTCTCAATCTATAATAAACCTGCAGTGTTAGCACAATGCAAATATACATTAAGTCCAATGTAAACAACTCTTATCAACAGTGAATTCCTGGTGCATTATGAAAGCTGGTAGGAAGAGAGAAAAAAAAGGAGAACTACTCACGCTGATACACGTTTGCTGCCTGCGGAGGAGCTGCAGAATCAGCAGGTGCGGGHGGCTGTGGATAGTAGGCAACACCCCCCTGGAAAAATGGCATCCCTGTTCCTGGCGGAAAGTAGTAGGGCGCGTTGCTGGCAGTCACTGCTGGTGGACTAGATGCTTCAAACGTGCGACTAAAAGGCTGAAAGGATTGGAAGGACTTTAGTCTATCTTTTTGGGGCTTACATGTTTTTTCTCTTTGCTGTTTTACAAACTAGGCATGAAGGAAAAACCCTATGCTAATTCAACATCGCGTCAATTCCTCACATCAAAGTATAACAAAGGTCAGACTCAAATAAAATTAATCCCCACTCTCGATGAACATACTCTTGTCAGCCCTACCATGTAAGTACGCAAGGACATTTCAAATTAAAAAGTTCATTCAATATTGTTTCAGTAAGACACAAGTTAAGAAAACTATTTTAGTAATGGTCTTATGCGAGAATTAGGATGTGGACAACACCATGCCATCTAGTGGCAATTTGGTGTTATCCACTCGTCTTTGTAGGGAATTAACCTATTTTATTAATAGTAATGGTCTTGTCTCTCTGTTGTGTATAACCCTTTAATGCAGAACGAAACTAGATGAGTTTAAACAGCTTTGTTTATTTTACCTGTCCCTGTAATTACCCTAATTAATGTCAAAAAAGTTTGTACAAGTTTATCTAAAAAATTATATGCGTCA
This sequence comes from Rhyzopertha dominica, assembly GCA_025024175.1. NCBI lineage: Eukaryota > Metazoa > Arthropoda > Insecta > Coleoptera > Bostrichidae > Rhyzopertha > Rhyzopertha dominica. Next base: position 5,490,853 of record QCXZ01000075.1, read on the forward strand.
GATATGTGGACTGATAGAAAACAACCATTTTATTATTAAAGATAAAGTGGAATTTTTTCTGTTTTCCTAAATAGGCTTGCCAGCTTAAAATTTACCTTTGGCGGGATACAAACAATAAAAATTTAGAGTCAAATACAACATTTTCAAGAGATTATAAATGCATTTTTTTTCTAACACAAAACAATAAATAACTCAATAAAAAAATTTAAATAATTCAAATCAAATTTTCTTTTTAAAAAAAAACATTTGTCTTCAGACTTTGCATCATACAAAAGATGTTTGTTTTGCAGTGTGTGAACATAAATTTCTTGGCAGGAACATGTATAGTTTATTTTAATTTGCAACTCTTCCCTTACATGTTTGTTTGAACTTGTGTCAGGCAAATTCTCAGGTTCTTCGTCTTTGACAAAGATTACAGGTGTAATCGAAACGTCAGACTTATAACTTTTTGTCAGTGTTTTCAAGAGGCAGCGATCTTTCCGAGAAAATACTATCTTATATTATCAAATGTGTTTTTGTGATATTTAAAAAGTATTTGTTTATGTATGTTTCGACTACTTGAATACTCAATAAATAATTTTTTTATTATTTTCCATATTCAGCAGAATAGAAACCACAATCTGTCCAAACCAGGTGTTTGCAAAACTTCCGTGAACAAACCCAAATCACAGGTAATATAATTGAGGCTTCGCTAAACATTTTGAAACAAAAAAAAACAGTTATATTAAATATCTAAATATCCAAGTTACATTTTTATCATTTCCTGTTCAAAATGTTTGTAATGCAAAACTGTTAGAGATCGCCTGAATTGCAGTAAAAAGTATAAGAATTGTATTACATATCAGTGTAAAAATTTGGTTCACAAAAATAACTACAAATAAGAAAAGAAAATAAAGTATCTTGCCATTACTGCTGAGTAACTGCTATATGTATTAACAGAGTCTAAGCATTAAAATCATTACAAAACCCTTATCAGTAGGTAGTCCTTGCAAGATTGAACTTCTAAGAATAACAAGTGCAATGTAAACTATGGAACTGATAAATATCTCGGATAAGATACAGACCTGTATGAATCAGAAAGGAAAAAGTCAAAATTAATGTAACTATAAATCTTCAACTAATACTGTATCAGAAAATTTTTGTTGCACAACCGGGTGAATTGCAAAATCAAAATCAGATTAGCTTAGATTAATTTTGAAGCAGTGTCCATTTTTATAATTTACTTACCTGCTTCTTGATTGCCGGGGCTATGTTCAGTTTACGTTCTCGCAAAGTGATGTTATCCGACTCACGTTGCAAGCGCTTGGCGTCGTCCTCGTTCTCAAAGGTTATAAAACCGTAGCCACGGGAAACGCCTGCCCTGTCCAGTATTATCTTCGCAGCCTTCACCGTCCCGTAGTTGCTAAACAGCTGCAGAAGTTCGCTTTCAGTCGTATTGGACGATATCCCACCCACAAAAATTCTGTTCGGAACTAGGGTACCTAAAAATTAAATAGACTACATTATACTGTTTTTTACATGGATGATGTTCACAATTTTTATGTGAACACATGAATAATTTGTACAATTTTAACTACCAACCTTATGTCTCGGTAACAACTGTATGGCCTGTAATATTTTATTGCTTGACATTAATTTCTATAAAGCACAGAAAACAACGCTTTAATCAGGCATCAGGTATAAATTAATTCACATAATGCTTAGTATTGGCTGCAATGTAGACACAATATTTTAGTTTTTCTTTTTGAATATTAAGAATAAAATTTAACCTAAACATTGAAATGAAATTACTTACAAAGCAAGTTGAACATTATCACGTTTCTATGATTCACTGTTTTTATGCTTCCAACTTTTAATAATGATATCTTAAATTTCCCAGCATGCTTTATCAGCAACCTGTTTTATTTATTGTATACTTGGTGCAAAAACACAGTCTCTTAGATAGTTTCAGTGCAAATCAATTGATAATGTTTATTCACATATTTTTTTTTAAATTCGTTGTTTCGAGATAACGGTTTGAGACTACAAAAGACTTAGAAAATTGAAAAATGACTGTCTAATCAATTTTTATTTTCAAACAAAATATAATACTGCATAAGAAATAAAGAATAGTTGGTTGTCTAAAGACAGGAGAAGCACAATAAGAAGAACTATTTAAATGTGTCACAAAATGTTTTTTAATACTTATTTAGTTTACAACTATGGCTGTTATATTTTGCTCTAATAATAATAATAATCATCGATCAATTATATAAGCAGTGACTACTGAATGTCAGTCCAAGTTTTAAATCTAGATTATTTTTTCAGTAAACAAAACGTTTAATAAAAAAAGTTTTCTTTAAAAAATTACACCAAGGTACAATGAAGATTCAGTATATACTAACTAAATTATCGAATTTTGAAAAACAATTAATTATTAACAAGATGTAATATCTTTCTTACAGTTTTTTATTGCTAGTACCTTTTATTATAAGTAATGAATGTTAGCACCATAATAATGTAATATATTTAGAATATGTGTAACTTTTAATAACTCTCTGTGATAACAATGTTTATTCAGGGTTTCATAAACTTTTTAAAATGCTAGCGTTATTTAATTCTCATTCTGTCCCCTAATTTAACTAGTATGAATGTTCCAAAGTAACACCTATGTAATTCCACAATGAATTGCCTAATGCTATTATGTTAAAATTTAAACTATATAATGGTTAAATTATATTACTGTTCTTTTCTTTTGAACATATGCAAAATATTAAATTTTAACATACTTTTCACAAAACTAGCTAATTTTGTATAAATTAGGAATTAACATATCTTGACTGAGAGAAAAGTTACAGGATCTCAAGAAATATATATTAGGTAGCTTACAAAGATGATCACTAGTAGAATCTCTATTAGTGTCATATGATTTTGGATTTTTTGTTTGTATATGACCGAAATAAGAAACATTTTTTTTTATTTTTTCAACTGTCGGAATTTATAAAACGGTGAACGTTATTAAAATAACAATTTAATCACACAGTCAGATATTCATAATGGACTACTGTAAAACCATTTTAAGCAATTAGGACCTATGTGAATAATATAGTAATATGACTCATGTTAGGATTTTGTCATTTGCAGATAAACATTAGATAGTGTGTGTGTTTTGCTGTTGAATAAAATTATTACAAAACAAGAAAAGAATGGTTATTAAATACACACTTGCTGGATTGGTCTGGTTCTGTTGTACCTGGTTCTTACCAGGTAGAAGTAGCAAGCAACGATGAAGAACTATCAATCATTAAAAAATACGAATAAAAACAAGTACAGAAAAAGGTTTACAATTATGTTCTGCATTCCAAATACAATTAAACTTTGTGTTATAGCATGGTGGACCTCTTTAGAAACTAAGTTGACAAGATTATTCCTAATTATCAGAAAAATTATGAAATTGAAAACTTATTGCCGTTGCATTATGTAACAATAATGTTCCCCTCTTACGAGAAAATTATAGGGTGCCAAGTTCTAGTAAACGCACATGATATGATACCTTGTAACAGAACAAACATCAATTGATACAACTTCAATCAATTTTTGATATGCTTCAAACACCACAAATACACGTAGTAAAGTTTTATGGTCACAGAAACAATACTGCCATTACAAATTTATGGATTCACATCCATTATGTTACATTTTATGCAAACTGAACATACCAAAGTTTAGCAGCAATCTCAATCCAACAGAATGAACTAAATTCATTACACTGATATATTTTCAACAAAAAAGCCAGGGCTAGTTTTAACTTCTACCAAACACTATGACATGACCTATAAAAAAATGCTGACTGCGAGAGTATTCTCCTTGTTATAAATATAAAAGACTTTTTTTTTTTTGGTGATACACTCTAAAACTGATTAAATATTTTGATCGCAAAGCATAAAAATATTATGGAGGCAATTTTAATAATCTTAAGCCAAGATCTACTGGTATTTCAGTTAATATATTTAAGGGTAGTAAAGATCTTGTGGAAAAACCTTTGTGTCTGATTTTTTATTCAGTTCATACAAAACTTATCCAGCGCCGTGTAAAATTGGGAAAATTTTTAATAATTACCGACCTATCAATATTCAAAAAGGGAACAAGAAGTACACAAAGTTCTCCACTTAGCTCGTGGTGAATAGACAGGAGCAACTTTAAGGGATGATCAACACAATGTKTCTGATGAATTGTATGTCTGTACATTTGATTTACAAAAGGCCCTTCCTTTTCCTAAACTTTTAAATTCACTTGCATATTACGAAAGAAATTTGTATGTCTACAACTTAGAAATTCATTCGTTTAATTCAAATAAAGGGTTTCTGTATGTTTGGGATGCACAGAAGGTGGTAAGGGATCATATAATATAGCAACTTGTGTTCTAAAGCATCTAACAAACACATGTTGTTTTATTTTCGGATTCCTGCACGGGTCAGAATAAAAATATTAAAATGGCACTTACATGCCTTAAACATATGCAAATCCTGGCATTACATTGGAAACTATTGATACGAAACTGGATTGGAGTGATAGAATCATCGAGTAAGAAGCAGCAACATATTTTTGTTCCACAAGACTGGATACATATTATTAAAAATGCAAAAAGAAAGGAGCTCCGTTTTGAAGGAATAGAAATGCTAACAAATTTCGAGTACAAAAACTCCAGAAGACGTAATTTCAAATAGAAAGACAGACACTAACAACATGCCTGTAAATTGGTTGAAAATATGTTGGCTTTAATTTGAGAAAGGAAACCAATTTACAGCAAAGAAACTCTTAGCAGTTGTTTATTATTTAGCGAAATAAATTTAAAGGAAACAGGTGGTTCAGCAAAAAATTTGTTATCCTTAAAAACATTCAATATGAATGTCTTTTTACCACTAAACTACTTATAACACATGCAAAAAAATATTCCTTACATTCCTTAAGTATTTAAAAAATCTACCACTTTTCTCACCCACAACAGGAGATTGATATGGGAGAAGATGAAATAATTTTTAGTGAATAGCTGAATCCTTAAAAACTGTATTGTAGTATTGTAGTCAATAGAGATTTCTATTGAGTTATTATTACTTTGGGATTTTAAAACGATTTTTTCCATGCAAAAATGAACCAAGTCCAACACTAAAGTAAAATAATAAGAATAAATAAATGATAAATTTAAGTGAAATACCGTTAATCATACCAGTATTTAAATTGAAAGTATACTAAAATATTTCGGTCCAAAAAATGTTGTTTAAATAGTAATCGGATTAATTAATAACTAAAAACTTTAATGCACAATATCTGAAACAAGTTGGCATAGACTTGGTCCACTTCAGCTTTGAATCCCTTATTTGTCTAATTCTGACATGAAGCAATCGGGCAGTTAAAAATACATAACCCGTACAAAAAGTAATTTCGTATAAAAATGGACTTGGCCGGGATTTGCACCAAAATCTTCAATTATTAATATTCACTTTGAGATAAACAAAGCAGTTTTCTATTTCAAATTATCTGTTTCGTTTGCTCGAATTAAATTCTCCTACTAGTAGAATTTGTGTGGCATGCGTAAATTCTACAGGAAAAAGGATATAGATTATTTAATAGTAAAATGTAAACAAGAAGTACTAGGGAATAATCAGTGTTCTTAATTCTTATTATTATAATAGTAAGGTTAAGTTATATTATTTTATGTCTTTGTTTTTCTTATTTCTTTTCTTCTGGTAAGTAACGCAGACATTTTTTTGAATTATTAGTTAACATAGAAGATTACAAACAAATAAATAAAGACACTTACCATACTTGGGTGCATTGTTGTTCAGCGGAGGTGTTGGCTGAGAACCGATTTGTCCATTGACAGAGACGGGGGTCTGCGCTGGGGTGTTTACGGTGGAACTGCTGCTGCTACCGCTCTTCTTCCCGTTGGCTGGATTTTGGCTGGTCGCGGACATCTTCTCAGTAGTTTTTTATAACAAAACACACTGGTGCAACTACCTATAATTATTAACTTATCTCAGTGACTCACACAACGCCGATTTGAACACATGCCGGTCGGTTCAAAAAATTTTTTTTCTAGATTGCACACGTCGCACCACTTTCTAATTTTTCGTATTTGACTCGATCACGGCCTTTAGAGAAGAGGCGATTTTCTGAAAATTCCAAGCAAAACGAATTTAATGCCGTAGTCGGGGGCGAAATCGAAAACAAAGTTGCAATTTGACTGGCAAAAGTTTGACATAAGCATAAATACAAACACAAATGACTGAACGGTTTGCAAAAAATTAGGGGGAAAACGAAAAAATCCCCAATCCTCACTCCTCCAGCAGCTGACCTACTTTAGACTGCTGTCCCATTCTCGTTCGCATACTTTCACAATTCACCGAACTATCTCAGAGTCTCACAAAGAATACAATTTAGATATGCTGCTTTAAATCTGCAGCATTAACCACAACCGAATTATGTAAATAACGCCGTTCCATCAGACAAGGCACAAGCAACCGATTAATGCCCTAGTGACACACCGAACGCTACTTGTTCATCTGTCAAATTGCAGCTACCCCGAACACAAAAGAAAAGGCAAATTTTGAGCAAACCTCTTTCATGACAAGCTTTACCTATGATTGTTATGCAAGCACGAGGCTACTGTTTAATTTAAATTAACAGAGATTGTCACGATACTGCAATCCGTAGCGACAAAAAATACCGCAGGAGAAAATACCATTAAAAATGCCAGCACTGTATGAAAACAACCACTCACAAACCAGTAACCATAAAACCAACTCACTTGGGGTATCGGAGCAGAGGAATTTTTAAGATTCATTAGTAAATATTAATAAACTAATACACAAAACGTTACAAACTAAAGACGTCTCCACTACACAAACGGAACCATCGATAAAATGGCGACAACCAATCAGAGGCGTCCCGCAAAGCAGTGGCGGGGTGACGTAAGCGACAGTTCTCCGGTGGGCAAATTAAAAAAAAAGATATAGCGGTCTGCTATTAGATTTCCAAAAGAAAGTTTGTTCTAAAGCGAATGCACAGAGTTAACTTAGGAGATGCACAAGCAAACGCAGATTAACCTCGAATTATAGCGGTAGTTGCAAATACGGCTTACCTGTTTCTGTTTTGTGCCGCTGCTGGAAAGTCAGTAGATTATTGGAAGTCTTAATTTTTATCACTAATTAAAATACTTTAAAAGCATTTTAAGCAAATAAGAAAACAACAACTTGAACAGAACAGTTAACGTTTTTAACAACAAACAACAAAAGATGTTTTAAACAAACGACATATTTAAACAGCACGCCACTTGATTTTTGGAAAGAAACAGGGGGCTCACTGGTAGAGATGCGCTTATTAATTGCAGTTTGTATAAAATGTTTACGAAGTATTATGGGACTCTCTAATCTAGTTARTGAAAAACCTGTGAATATAGAAAGCTACAATAAAACTATAAGGAACAAACCTTTATATATTTCCTATAAGAAATATGTAGATGAAACTGAACAAAATGAAATGAAGGCATCTACCTGCCTTTTATATTTTTTACTGTACATAGTCAAAAGAGGGTTTTTTGGCCCTGCCTGTTTGGAAATTAGCTCATTAGTTTTTATTATTCTTTATTCAGAAATTACATAATGTAACAATATATAAGGGGGCATATGCTAAAACCATGCCCTAGACGGGACTCGAACCCTCAATCTGAAGGTTCAGAAGTAGCAGATAGGTTCCTACCCTATGCACCAAAAATTGCTGTGGATAGATATACAACTAAAATTAATCAGTAGATAATAGGACTGCTGCCTTTTATATAAAAGTTGCTTCGTAGGAACTAGGAAAACAGAATATTTCTTTAAAAGTTGGAGGTCTTCATCACATCTCATCGTCAGCACCTCATAAAATTTTAAGTACTAGTCAGAATTGTCCTCCTAAAGTTCATGCATCGTTTGGATCTTATAAACATGAAATTTTTCCTTTTGATAATGTTTAATTTGGCATGACCAGATCTTGGCAAACCCTTCACAATACCCGTTTTGTGAATTTGTGTAACAATAAGTCTAAGACTAGATTGTGTGATTTGGTTTTCCATGTTAAACAATTGACAGACTTCGTGATGACACTCAAAGATGATCAATCAGAAATAAGGTGTGACGTCCCACAGGGCACAATTTTGGGACCCATGTTATTCATTATTTACACTAACGACATGTTACATAAATATGGGGGAGAATGTCTAATAAAGTATGCTGATGATATAAATAAATTATTTAGTGGTATAAACATGGAACAGAGATTAACAAAAGTGTGGATGAACTTGACTACATATTTTAATGAAAATAAATTACAGTTAATTAAATATATCCAAAACATATTTTCTACGATTTCATAACAAACAGAATGGGGTCTCGGGGCAGTTGGCGGGTCACTTTTGGGTGACTTCGGGCTTGCCAAATCTACTACATTTCTGGGTTTGCTGCTGGATGAGTCCTCGATTGGGCTCTTCACTGTAAGGGGATTGCAAAAAAAATCAATAAAATCATTCATCAAATTAAACACTTCAAGAGAATTCTCACCATAGATCAAATATTGATTTTTTACTATGCTAATGTGCAATCGTTGCTTTCCTATGGAATCTGCTTCTGGGGTGACTTCAAAGTCCACAGTGGTTTTCATTGCAGGAAAGAAATTGGTAAGATGCATGATGAATGTCAGTTTCAGAAAAATAAGAATTTTAACAGTTCCTATCCTGTATGTGCTGCACACTTTGAGATATACATTCAGTGAGTTTTCTTCTTATGAATGTGCTAAGAAATACATTCCCACAACACTAGAGGAAACGGTGACCTACGCTTATCAAAGCCCAAATGTAATATGTATTTTTAAAAACTCAGCAATGTATATGGGTCAGAAAATGTACAATAAGTTGCCAGGGGAGCTGCAGACGGCACCTATAATTATAGGCGGTTCAATAAATTGTTATTGCAATTACTACATAACATAATTATTCGGTTGAAGAATTTTATCAATGTTTGTCTGTGTAATACTGTTATACTCTCATGTTTGACATGTCTGATACACTGTGTATTATAGATCAAATAAGGTTATAATAAGAATAATAATAATAATAATAAGAATAATAATAATAATAATAAGAATAATAATAATAATAATAATAATAATGTTTATTTTCACATAGTATAGTATAGTACTATAATATCTCAGATTCTTATGCGTAGAGTGAAAAAAGAATGCCCTCAGATTTAGGTAGGCATACCTTGTCTGCTCTTCCGGACATCCTTGCACAGTAGGTTAATTAATTAATTAACAAATGCTGTGTGCTGCCACATTTTCATAATATCAAGATACTTATAGTTGACTTGAGCTATTGGAAACCAACAAAACAAAATGTGTATTTTAGTAATTATTACATAAATAAACAAAACAAGAAGGGTATTCATATGGTGAGAATAAAGATGCCACTTAAAAAATAAAATAATGTAACAAGGCGTTAGTTTACTAATGGTACATTGATGTCAAAATCGAAAAGAAGAAACCTAGCAAAAAATTATATATTATTATTATTAAGTCCATCGCCATAACCTATTATCATTAAAATTTGTGTTTATTCAGATTCGGTTAGACTCAACATTTTAATTAAAAATGCAGATTATAGATTTAAATTACTTGTTTGAGAATTGTTGTATTATTACTAATACAGCTTTTGCTAACTTTAGCATTACCTACTTCAGACTGGACTAAGCAGGCATTTATTGAATATCAATAATTCAAAGAAATAGCAAATACTCGATAGATATCAATAGACAAAAAGTTATCATCGGTATATTGCAGCTTCTGTAGATTCTGAATTCTTCCAGTTTCATTGGAATCTGTGGATTACTTTTTGTTGGCTTATACTAGTCCACGTTTTTGTTTTGGAACTGTCAAATTGTAAACTGACTCGTTACACCTTGAACATTTACCTGCCTACTTTATATGTAATTTTTTTGAACATAATTTCATGCACATATTAAATAACAATTTTTCAACTTTGCTCATTTTGACTATTACTAATCCTACAGCAACTTGTCATTTAATAATTCTGCAAATTCTTTTTGCCATAGTTACCCATACACTGCAGCATTTTTGGTTATTTCTTCCTGTCCTGGGGCTTCCCTAATTTCAATTTTTTACATTGTCCTTTCAACTTCATTTTCTCTTATTCTTTGCATATTATCACATTTTATAATTTCTTCTTCTTCATTATTTTCCGCTAATTTCTTAAAGTGCTGTTTCTATCTGTTTAGTATGTCGTCTGTTTCACCTAATACCTGTCCTTCTTTGTTTTTTTTTACTTTCTAGTTTTGGTACTTTATTTTTGTCTTAGTTGTTTCAATGTTCTGTAAAATAATTTTTGGTTATCTCAACAGCTCTGTCTTTTGTCTGTTCTTCAGAGGGCATAGCAGAATTTACGGCAAATCGTTTACATAGAAGGGTGCACATATTGTCAAATTATAATTATGTGGTTGAGTTTACATATAAAAAAAGGCTGATTGATTGTCGTGTTTACTTCTTAGGGAGGAACGGAAAATTAAAGATACAGATTTTATAAATTATCATAAAGATCTAGATAAATATCAAATCTGACTTAATGATGTGAAAAGTGACAACTAAGACCAATAAATTCTTAAATCAGGTTATCACCTTTGTTTACTTACCTTTACTTTCAGTGTTAATCTAATGTATTTGACAAAAAATATACTTATTGTATGAATAATGTATAATCATTATTAGGCTGTAGTGTTTTAGCATGTTTTTGGTAAATAAATGCATATACTTACTTAATCCGTATTAGACCTTTTGATATTTGTCACCCGTAATTTAAACAAAATTCTTTTACATAGAGAGAGTTAACAGGCCATAGCAGAAAGTTGTATGAGATGTTCACTGATTTACCAAAAATGAACTAAAGGAATAATATGCAGGGTGTCTCGTTTAAAATAACAAATGTTGCCAATTATTCCACTGTCAATACTTGTGGATGCTATTTGTCTCAATTTTTTGGTAATATGCATAAATGGTAATTTACATGCAAAAAAGAGGTAATTAATTAAAAATGTTAGCAACTGAGAGCTCTTGATTCATCTAATGTTCCGTAACACTTCATAATTCATTCTTATCTTTGTCCTGTTTTTTTACTGAAAATCCTGCTTCATACACATGTGTAGTTAGTAACCCTAGTGGCAATGCTGCATTGCTTTCAATACTTTAGAAGGATAGAGCAGATCAGAAAATTTGAAGAACCAAATTTTTAGGAAAATCCTGCTAACCTGTTTGTAATTTTATGATGAACTATGATGGATAATTGTGGGACTCATAACTTACTATTTTGTATATATAAATCAATCATAAATCAAAAAAATAAATTTATAATAAAAATATGAAAAATACCGCTGCAAATTGAAACAATACTTCCACATCGAATTGTCAAAATGACATTTACGCTTTTATTTCTTATACTATACGATCAATAATGAGGTTTTGAGCATTTTTTGAAACAACAAACGGTTCTCGCAATATTAGCAAAAATACATAAAATTTTAAATCATTTGTTATTCGAAAATTAACTTAATTAAAAAATTGCAAGAGTGCTTTTAGATCAGACTTGATCTTTTTTTTTAACTATTTGGAAAATGTCAATTTCTTTAAAAACAGAAATTTTATTTCCTATCTGATATTTTCACTTTTTGAATATATTAAGTATTTTCGGAGATATTCAGGAAAAACCGTTTTTTTTTTGCTTTTGTTTTCTAAACCATTTGCTGCACCGACAATTTATATAGACGAATAATACTCGCAATTAAACTACTAATCATATACTAAAAAGAAAAAATAAAAATTTGCAAAAAGGGTAGTTACCCCCCAATTTCACCCCCTTCCCTGTACCCTAGTTACCCCAAAAACAAAAGGTCGCTTTGGGTAGTTGAGATTTATATGTATACCAAATTTCAAGTTACTATGTTGTCTTTTGAAAGTTATCACGTCCAAACAGACAAGAAATTTTGTGCTCAAATTTTGTTTTTGGACGTTTTGGAACATTTTAAAGCGATTGAGCAAATAAAAATTTTTGTTGCAATACAGTCAATTAATAATAATAATAACAATTAATCAACTGAACACAGGTTTTTTCCAAAATAAAAATCCTGCTATATTTGTATTTTGATATCTGCGATACTCACCTGAATTTACGTAATAAAATTTTTAATTGTCCTTGATAGTCCATGTGAAACGCACTTAGAGCTTAAGGGAAATCAAAAAATAAAAATATCTTCATTTTATTTTCAAAAAATGTGTGAAATACAAGTTAAAAAAGTCGGAATGTAGTATTCTTTAACACAAAACAGTATACGTCACAAGGCTATTTACACTGGATCCACATATTTTGCACTTACCTTACAAATTAAGTACGCCACAACCATAATCTTTTATTACTTAAACAAAGCACAGATGAGGCACGATCTAAACCTAAAATAAAGCTATTACACGCACGAAACATAAAAGACGCATCTCTACAGGTACAACAAAGAGAGTGATGTGTACACAAAAAAAATGACAAACTAAAAACTTCAAAACAACAGTCGCTTCAAGTTCTTTTTGCTCTGTTTCGAAAAAGGAACATTTTTCACCTTCGGAGGGCTAGAGGGCTCGACGATCTCGACACTCTCCTTAACGTCGTTGCTAACTACGGGCACCAAGGAAGACCTGCGCTTCTTCTTCACGGAGACACTGACGTTCCTGTTGTGGTCGGCCAGGACGCTCGACTTCTCACCGAAAGTGCTGTTGAGATTCCGCCTGACCCTGGTGATGGGCGAGTCCGTGTCGGAAACGAACCCGGACGTTTCGTTCTTGGAGTACGTGTTGTCCGAGGAGAAGAAAGACGGAATTTCGCTGCTCATGTCAGCGAACGAGTTCGAGAGATCCGACAGTCCGAAACGGGAGCCGTTCTGAGACCTCTCCAACATCAGCTGAGACCTCTGGCAGCGATCGTGGAAGTCTTGGGGGCCCGTTTTCGAGAAACTATCACAAAGGAGGCAGCAGATGTATTCGCAGTTTGGATTCTGACACTGGGCGATGTTCTTCTGGACGATGGAGGGTCGTCCGCAAGCCAGGCATGGCCTCAGGCTTTGGTCGGAAGACAGCTTCGTGGCAATCTGCAAAGTATTTTAAACGGTGGAGTTTTTTTTCCAGTGAGTTCAAACAGTTGGACCAAATCAGTAAAAATTCAGACATTTATTTCTGGAAAAATAAACGGCCTGTCAATTTTTATTTTTAGTTCTACATTCTTCTAACATTGGAAAGACATATGCAGAAAAAATAAAGTCATCACATAATGTTGTCTATCAGAATGACATGAACTTATCGAATACAATATATTTCAGTCTCACTGACGAGAAACGAGTATTAACAACTATCATAACCGTAAAAATTAAAGCATCTCCAGGTCCCAATAAATTCAATATACAAACCCTAAAATCAATTGCTAATGAGATAACACCTCCATTAACTATAATTGTAAACAAAATACTTAACACAGGTGAATTTCCAAATACCTTTAAAAGATCTCTTGTTACACCAATATTTAAAACTTGTAATAAACTGCAGATGAAAACAGTTGAAAAAGAAATTAATTCCATGAGACAAAAATAATTCGGAAGTATTTATTGAAACTAGACCAATGAACCTATAAGTGAATGCAATTCTTGTCTCTGATCTCAAACAATACAGTATAACCTCTTTAATCCGGCCATCCAGTAATCCGGACACCCGGTTTGTTTACTCATAATCCGTACAGACGTGTGGTAATCCGGACACTACATGCACGAGCTTGTCGCTAACATCACGATCGCGATCGAACGACAACAGCGAACAAGTCGTAATGGTGTTCATATTTAGGTAGTAATTCATGTGTCAGTTATAGTGCTTTGTGTGTCTTTAAAAAATGTCGAAAAGAAAGCATAATACTTTAAAACTGCAACAGAAGATTGACATTATAAAAAGAATTAATGCGGGTGAAAGTACGAGATCTCTTGCATTAGAATACGGCATCGGAAAACCTACAGTTAGTGATGTACATAAAAATAAAGAAAAAATTTTGGAGTATGTTGGTTCATCAGATTCTGGACCAGGAGCACGAAAAACTTTGAAAGTCAGTGTAAACCCTGAAATGGAAAAAACCGTGTATACCTGGTTTCTCCAGGAAAGGGCTAGAGGTAGGTGTTATTACTAATTTTGTGTAAACAACATTTAGCTTCACATTTTTTATTCTTATTAGGCACACCGTTGTCAGGCGATATAATATGCGAAAAAGCTAAATTTTTTTATCAACAATTAACTGGTGCCGACAATTTTAAAGTAAGCTCTGGCTGGCTTCAAAAATTTAAAGAAAGATGTGGTATAAAGCAACTCAGTATTTCTGGGGAAATTAGAGCAAATTTATAATGCTGACGAAAGTGGCCTGTTTTGTAGAATTTTACCTAACAAAACATTGGCTCACTCTGGTGAGAAATCCGCTCCTGGCAGAAAAATCAGCAAAGAAAGGGTAACCTTTATACCATACGCTAATGCTGCTGGAAGTCACAAACTGAGACTACTCGTTCTGGGAAAAGCAAAAAGACCTAGAGCATTTGGAAATTCATTCATTCCGGTATGTTACAAAGGACAGAAAAAAGGATGGGTTACAAAAGAAATTTTTCTGGAATGGTTTCATACTGAGTTTGTACCATCAGTGAGGCAAAAACTCAGGGAAATAAATTTGCCTCAAAAAGCAATCTTAATATTAGCAAATGCCCCAGGACATCCTGAGAATTTAGTCAGTGATGATTGATAACCAAATATGGGTCATGTATATGCCACCGAATTGTACTCCACTAATTCAACCAATGGATCAACATGTGATCCAAGCGTTAAGCTTTTCTACCGAAAACAGTTAGTAAAGAAAATTGTAAACTCTCAAATTGACAACCCTACAACACTAAAAAATTTTCATTTAAAAAATGTTGTTTTTACCCTAGATGAGGCATGGCAAAAAGTTAGCAAGGAACTTATAAAAAAAGTTATGAAGAAAGTTATTACCACATATTCAACAAGCATTATCAGATGACGATTATGATGAAGAAGATATTATAACTTTGTCACTCCTGGCAGAAAAAATCAAGAATTCAAATAAAGAACTTCAGCATGATATAGATGAATTAAAAGAATTAAGTGCAAGAATTGATCATAACGTGCAGCTTACAAACGAAGAGACTGAGAATTGGGCATTTGGGGTTAATGAAACTGAAGAATATCTACCAGATGATACTATCATTGAAGAATTACAGAAAGCTTCTGTCGAAGAAGAATCCAGTTCTAGTGAAGATAATGTGTCATTAAATACAATTMAGCATGACGACACCGTTTCTTCATTCAACACATGTTTACAATGGGCATCAGAAAATAATGTACCATCACATCAAATTATATTGCTAAATGATTTGCGCAATCAAGAGATAAGAGCAGAAATTAACTGTAAAAAGCAAAAACATCTCACTGATTTTTTTGCTCCGCGCTGAAAGTGAACTTAATGTGTGTGTGGAAAAATATCATCCATTATTTTTCTAGAATGTTTGTTTATTTGTATTTAATATGTATTTATATTTTTTAATAATAATAATATCACCATCATATGTGTTGTTAATTGTTGTTTCTTGTGTGATTTTGGGGATTTTGAACAATATCCAGTAATCCGGACAAATCGCTAATTCGGACACACTCCATGCATTTAATTGGCCAGATTAAAGAGGTTGTACTGTAGTATGAAATGAAAACTTAAATTATGTTAAATATTTGAGATATAATTTTTCTATTAATTAATTTGGAAAGTTATTATTATAAGCAATTTGTAAGTTCTTCTTCAAAAGCAATGTAGGAAAGAGGTATTTTAAAAAGTCTATTAAAAAATGAAAGAATTCTAAGGCAAGGATAATATTAATAATAATTATAATTATAAGAAATAATATCATGTGTATATCGGTTTTCTAAAAATTTTGAAAGCAAAATGTGGATATGATTGGTTACGTATAATTAACAAATCCAGGAAAGAGATGTTGTTTTTTTTTAATGACTGAAGTTTATAGGATGTAATGAATTAATAAAAGAAAGAAAATTAATGAGATCCACTTGTTTAGACAGAAAGCAGGTATTCTTAGACAAATCTTTTTCAGGTTTGTTCATAAACAGTAGTGCCAAAAGAGGGCTAAGGGAAGAACCGATAGCTAGTCCTGAATTTTGAATAAAATTTTGATTATTAAAAGAAAAGAAATTTTGATTTAAGACAAATTTAGTTAACAAAATTAAGTTGCTTTTATGAAGTAAAGTTAAATCAGCATTTTGAAAAAGAAGATCATTTAAAATTTTGATACAATCGTTAGGAGGAATAGAAGGAAATAAATTATTCGCTTCAAAAGATATGAAAAAAGATTCTTTAGCAACCTTTTTTTGTACCTCGCCCAATAGAGTTTTAATCTTTTATTCTTAAATAAATTGACTAGTCAAGATAGCATGGGAGGCAAGAGTACCAAGAAGAAATCTACGAGGAAGACCAAGAAAAACAGTCAATTCGAATGTTGCAGCAATACTTACCAAGAGAGGGACAACATGGGAAGTGGCAAAGACATTATCACTGAATAAAAAGAAGTGGTCAAAGTATGTGCACGGTGGTGATAATGATACATAGGACAGTAGGGAACATACAAAGAAGACAAACAAAACTTAAACCTCACACCCATAGGATAGAAAAAACACTTGTTATAAATTAAAAAAAAATAAAAACGAGAAATTCATTACTAACCTTGGTATACTGATGAAAATTCTGGCTCTTCGGGCTGACCGGAGGACTCTCCGGACTGCTAGGTGGTGAATCCGGTGGCGTGTAAGTCTGGTTCTCTTTGTTCTTATAAGTAACCTCGATGTATTTCCTGTGACGTCTCGATGCATCAGCATCATTATCGATGGCCTTACACCACAACGAGCTCACTGTCCTCGCCCTGCACAAATCTGAATCGGACAGCAACGCAAATATCTTCGACAAAATCAGAGATTCCCCTTGAAAACGTCTAATCGGATCGACACGGACAGCCGGACTGCTTATGCTGAACAATCGTTTTTTGGCGGGAGAAAATATTCGCTTCGAGAATTTCTGCGGAGTCGAAGTCTTCTTACCCGATATCTTCGGCTTCTCGGGATACAAAATATCGATGGCTTCTTTGTAAGGAGATTCGACGGTGACGGGGACGGGCCTGTAATAATTGGCCTCGTCGGTTTTTACTTGTTTCATTGGTGTGGCTGGTGCCGAGCAAGATTTTTGCTTCTTGTGAGATTCCACCTGTTGAATGTCGTCGAAATCTGCCCGTTCCACGTAGAAATTCGGCGTCAGCCTGCATTTTTCTAAGTGGGCCGAGAGAGAATCGTTGAAAGTGCTGGAGAACTGAGGTGACGGGTATATTTCCGATATGTTGGCTAACTTGCGGTCGCAATGTGATATTTTTCGTTTGCGTGATGGCTTAAAGGAACTCGTCGGTGTGTATGTTGTCTCTGGGTGGGTGGGGGTGGACTCGAACCTTGAGTTGCTAAATGAGCCCGTGAGGCAGCCGGAATCATCTGAGATGTTCATTGAACTCGGCTGTGGTGTAAAGTCCATCCTGAAACAGGTGTCTCTGTCTGACAAATGAAACTAGTTTTGATTTAATAGAAATTATTCAAATGTCACTGACTTCTCCACTTTATTAAATATTAATTAGCAGAGCGCTTTCAGCCTTAAAAGGCCAGCGTCAGTGCCTTAGTATTAAGTAAATAAAACTAATACACTATAAAAAATATAATAAACATACGAAAGATGCATTATTACAGATCAAACTAATTAATTAAATTTATTTTATTAAAATTAGATATTAAATTAATGCTTCACTTAAAACAGCACATTAATCTTTTGTTGAAATCCAAAATTCGGTCAACTCCATGCCGGAACATTAGTTTTGAAAGCGTTATCGCAGGATAACCCAATTAGATTCTCTTCTGCAGAAGTAAATTCGAGTGGAGCACCGGTATTAAAAGAATTTTCAATTCATGTAACCTTGTCGATATTCTCATTTTTAAAGTATTTCTCAAACCAATTGTTAAAATGTACCAAACTTATGTGCGGTGAACATAAACAATGCAAAAGAAATAAAATATTTTTATTAAAAACACTAGAAACTGGAAGTATTGTTTAATTGTTAACTTTTTTTATCCTTGTTTACTGAAATAATATGGTCTCTGCATTAAAGCTTCTCCTTTAAAGATTTATGAAAGATACCACAGGAACCTACAATAGTGTTCTGCAGTTCATTGAGTACACAAAAAATGGAAAGAAAATGGAACATACTGAATTTATTACTAGGCATTGTTGCATAAATAGTTATCTCCAAATAGATACTTTTCTGCTAATAAACTTATGAACTACGACAAAAGGATCTAAAGCTGTTGACAATACTAATAACAGAGGATTGTGTGGAAGATCTCAGAGGTTTAAAAAACAGCAGACAGGAATTTCTAAAGGTGAAACTTTCTACTTTCTAGCAAAAAACTAACATAACCAAACCGAGCCCTACATTAAATATTCTATAACATAATATTAAGTAATATCAATTTATCATGTATGTTTACGTACCTTCCTGTGCTGTGGTGTAGCAATTATATCCGAAGTACTATACCTACATTACAATCTTTTATATTGACATGTGTTTTGCGCGCCCAATTTCTGTTCTTCCGACATTTTACTAATTTCCAGTATTTTTGACAAATGTCGTGGTAATAAACGGATATTGCAATTTTTAAATGATTACGGTAGCTCACATTTAACGCTAATTGGAGTAAAAATTAACGAAAACAACGAGAATTAAAAGAAACTACACCTGTTGACATTGAAAGGATAAAAACGCCATATTCGAAATGTTACAGTGCGAAGTTGCAGCTGTAACGCTACCATATGCAATGCTGCCATCTACTTACGCTAACAGGCAGAATAATAATAACTTTTTACACAAAAATCAGTGGTGTAGACCCACAATATTAAGTAATAAATAAGTTCCCAGTGTTATTTATTTGTAGGTTTTGGCTCCTGATTGTTATTAAATGAAACAAACTTATATTAATACTATTACGTTTTGACCTTTAGGTCTTTTTAAAATATTTTTATTTTATATACTTGACAAGGGTAGGAGGGTGTGATTGTATGTTTAAATGATAATGTTGTAGTTATTACTTAGTTCTTTTATAGCAGTCTTTTAGTTTACACATGTGTTTATGTTTTTTTTTGTATATGTATCATGTATCATTTCCAAAAATTGTCTTTTACGTTTATGTTGCTCTGTAGCAATAATTTTGGTGTTATCAAAGTCAAAAAGTGAGGTCAGTTTGTTCTTGATGGTTTTTTAAGCTGTGTAGTTATTGTTATTATTTGTATGTTGTTGTATCTTGGTTTTTAAGTATTATTCTGTTTGTTACATTACTTTATGCTGTATATTGCATGTATTCTTGTTTCGTTTGGTGTTTTTGTTTTTAAGGGTGTGTATAGAATTGTGTTTAATCATGTTAATTGGTTTATATGTTGTTTGGATATTATATGGTTTTAGTAAGTTTTTTACTTTTTAAGTAGGTAAGGGGTGAGATATGCTAAGTAAGTTATTTATTAAATGACAAAACAATATACAACGTAACAAAACACTACATTACAAACGCCACACAACGAAAAACAACGCAATGATACAATACTGGTAATACTGGAAAAGCAATAATATATATCTAAGCAATAATATATATCTAATGAAACAGCATATATAGGTAAACTTATAATATACAAAAGGCATGACTATCAAAAGATACACAAAACCCTCACAAACCTATAATAAACAACATACAACCTGGCAAAACACTTCAACAGTATTTAAAAAAATATAATTAATAAAAAAAATATATTAAAAACTCTTTTGAATTTAAAAACAAAATTTCCAACATGTATGTTCCAAATAATAATCACAGTAGTAAAGAAAAGACCCAACAGGGTTTACCCGTCCAGCGACTTCGTACCCAAAGTTGATGCTACAGAGGACATGGAAAGAGAACTTAGGTAGGGATGATCCTGTAAACGAAGAATTATGAAATGAATTTATACGGTGGGCCAAAGAGATACACCTGTTGTCAACAGCTAAGATTCCTAGGTGGATAAAAGGAGAAAGTGATCAAGAAAGCAGTTTACATGTGTTCTGTGATGCAAGCAAAGATGCATATGCAGCAGCAGTTTATTTAAGGACAAAAGGAATGGTGAGGTGTTTGTCCTTTGGTTGGCTGCTAAAACACGAGTTGCACCTTTAAAACCCTTACTGCAGCTGTTTTGAACTAAGATGAAGCTGAAATTATTTAAGAGCTAAGGAAAAAGCTGTGCACTGCGATGATCAAGTCAGACGCTTAGATCCCAGATTGACATTCTGAACATTTCTCAAAATATTATAAAATATAGTGAGAATGGTAGGATGGATATTCAAGAAAAAGGCAGCAATATTGTACTGGAACCCTATCATTTTAAGAGTTGGAGATGGTAGAGATGTTTGTAATCAAAACTATTTAAAATGAAGCTTTTGCCAAACTGTATGAAGATAAGCTTGTCATATTGAATTCATTTTGTGACAAGTCTGGAATTATTCGCTTGAGATATAGAATATCACAATGGGATGATTTTAATGACTTCCGTTATCTAATTTTGTTACCCTGTTTTGAACCCTGTGGTTTCTAAACTAATTTTTGATATGCATATGAATTTTTTTCATGCAAGGTCGCAAAGATTGATAAGTGTCTTGCGAGACAAGTATTGGATAATCAATGGAATGGGAGAACTGGGAACCGTTAAAAGTAAATCTATTATATTATATTATATTAACAGTATAAACAGTACCTACGCTTCTTCTAGTAGGTAAAGCCGCAGAGATGAACAGAATCTTCTGCACAATAAACTGCTAGTATAAACAACTAATATCTAACATGTACGTTGGTAAAAATATACAGATTAGTTTATTTTAAAAGTTAGTACCTATTCATAATGTCAGCTTATGATAAACACATATTCTCTCTTCATATTACCTGTGGTGGTGGTGGTGTGGTAAACACAGAGTGATTTAATACCTTTCTTTTCATGTGTCTCTGCTCTGACCATTTGTTATCTTGATAAACATTCAGAAATAAAATAGATTTTGAAACAAAGGAGGTGTTATCAGTTATAATGAACTAATTAAACTTCAATAGGCTTATTATTGTGAATAAAGTCTTTAAACTTTATTTAAGAACGGAATAGCTTCCATAGGTAGTGAAATAAAATTCTCACCATTACTTTTATTTTGAAATGAAGTCTACTTGTAAGTATAATAATAATAAAGACATTAATCTTTGCTGTTAATATTTTGAATCAATCAAATTTTTGTTTTTGCCAACTATTATATAAGGCTAAATATCTTTATAATATTACTAGGAAATCCTAGTTAGGTTTTAGGGTAATACATATGCATACCGAGCATGAATAAATACAGACTACATCAATTTAGATGGGCATTTATAAAATATGCAATAGAGATGGAGTTCATATTTTTCACATTCATAATTTAAGCAGTATCTATGAAATAAATTATTACTTCGAAATAATGAACCTTAAAAACGTCGGAAATTAAAAGAATGGAAAAATATTATAACAGGATTAATTACAAATTCCCAGAGAAATTTGAAAAAGCTTTATTAGCTATGTACAGGATTTACGTTAAATTTGAATTGCAACATATTATGTAGAATATTGACTTTAAAAATGCTGACTCCACAATGTAGTAGGCTTGTATCTTAATTGAATTGAATAAATAGTTTTTGCACATAATGTAAGTCAACCTAATTTATTTAAATAATAAATTATGGCTAACATTATTTTTAAAATCACTTTTCCTTAATGGACATTATAGATCATGTTACTTGTACAAGCAGGAGCTATCAAATGCTGGGTAAAATACTGACAGAAAGTAATAAAAAAATATTAATAAATGGTGTTAAATTATTTTTGTTTTGCAAGCAATTATTGGCTTTTCAAAAAATACTTTTGCAGAGCAGTTAATAGACTAACTAAATGCTACAATGTCTTTTTTTTGGCAGAAAGCAGGTAATTTATCTATTCTGAGACTGTTTATCATAAACAGACAAAATAATAATGAACACTTACTAATGTGGTTTAATAAAGGCTTTCTCAACCGCTGTTTACACAATACATGACGATATCATTGATCAGACAATTTTAATCCCAACACAAACAGTCCTAAAGATATAAATACAGTGTTAGAGCTACATTTGATATTTATTATTATTATGTAGATACTTTGTGCAATCAGGGTCAACACCAAAGATCTGCCTTCCATGATCGCGTTTCATCAAAATAAAATTGTGTAGGTAGGTAAACTATAAATAATGAACATGTTTGCAGTGTCTTTTAATGTCACATTTTTCTTCCAGATGAATGCTTGTAATAAAACCGATTGGTTGGCATATTCCAAAGATTGTAATGTAGAACAAGACGACTTTTGGTTTAGAAGAAGTTGAGGCTTATTAAAAATGTATTACATCAGCATCGAGCCATTGTCACCACACATCAAAGTTAAATGGCCTTGCAAAGGCAGGGTTATGATGAAACTGACAAAGCTGTATGTAAAACTTGAAATATTAAAAATCAGGAATGTTGCGATTCTACGGAATGGTACATTGATAGTGGCATTAGATTATCTCAATGAATTATGTGGAAAATTGAGTGAAAGAATTTCATCTTTGCGTTACCACACAAAGTTTATAGTGAAGGACAAAGTGGTGTTGGTCCAAGACAAAGGCAAAAATTTAGAATGATTCTCTTGACGGAAGGGTTATAAATTATGTATACAACTTTAATGTATTTTTCTAAATAAATGACATCGTAGTGTCAGTATAAATTGTAGGTAATCGCTTCTTGCGAAAACTGACAATGAATAGTGAAAATTGCTGGTTATTTTTTATTCCGAAATATAGTTTAGGTACTACACATTACATTGACCTCAGAGGATATTTACAGGTAAACAACTGCAAGTAGGCTGTGTAGTGTAAATAATAAATCTGTATATGAAAGTCAGGAAAAAATGTATTTACGAGCACCTAAATATAAAAATAATATATGTATATTCAGATACTGCGGTTTATAATACTTCTAAATAATCTCAAGTGCACCCATTCCTTTAACATATACTTAGCACAAGTTTTCACAACCTCTTCTTCCAGTTTTGTAAGGAGCCTCGCCAACGTAATTCCCTCTGAAAATAAAAACAGAAAATATGTGTAAAGAAATTCGGAAAATACAGTATTTCTTCAGCTTGCAAGGGAATTTTTTTAATAATGTTTTGTGGATATGGGAGAGATGCTGCTGCTATTCTAAACATTTTTCATAGCGCTATCTCTCTAGTTCACAAGTAAAATGCAATACAAAAGTGAAATAAAATGTGGTAATGTATTATCAAAATGTCAATAAAACGGTGACAACTAACCCAGTCTTTTTGGGTTAGACCACGTTAGAACTGAACCAAACCCCAAGGAATTCTCCTCGAAAAATAATAATTAATGTAAGAGATTTTCAGTTAAATTATCAAYGCTTATTWACATCTATAACGATGAGTAAMAAAAAAAACATTACCCTGGTCCATAATTACAAACGTAGATATTACTTCTAGCAAATCCAGCAGGTCTCCAACTGGTGTAACCGCAGCCTACGTATTGAGTATCTGCCCAAACAAGCTGTAATATAATATGTTCATGAACACAACGGAAATCCA
The DNA here is from genome assembly GCA_025024175.1 of Rhyzopertha dominica. Lineage (NCBI taxonomy): Eukaryota > Metazoa > Arthropoda > Insecta > Coleoptera > Bostrichidae > Rhyzopertha > Rhyzopertha dominica. The sequence goes on from QCXZ01000075.1 coordinate 5,514,801, forward strand.
AATATAATAAGTAGTATTTTTACTGAACTTGTTTCAAGACAAATTTTACCTGAGTATAGTGGCCAATTTTGCGACCACCAATGGAAACGTTAGGATAAATAAAATCCTTGTGCTCGATAAACCATTCATGAATTGCCATATCCCAGTCAGAACCAGTTTTCTTAGTTTTTGTCAATACAATGAAAAGATTTTGACCTACCCAAGACCAACGATCTGCAACACAAAATTTTTAGTTTCAAAATTATTTTTTTCTCTAGTTGTGTAATCTACTTTACCATCATCCACTGTGACATGCTCGAATATGCAAGTATCGGCTATTTCTTGGGCCTTCTGTGCTAATTTTTCATCCCAATACTGAAAATAAAATAAAATATGATACTCAATTTATTTCTTGGGGTTGAGGGTAATATGGCAGTGCTAGGCTGTTTAGATAGAGWATATTGCTTGTCAAAAAATTAATATAAGTAATAACATAATACAAAAAAAAACAGACTTCCTATGAAAGAATTACAAAATTGGTACGATGGTTGCCACATATACAGGGTCGCTACAAAGTATGGAACCAGCAGGATATTGCAGGTTCTGTTTGACCGATTTTTCTGAAATTGGGCATGGGTCTATGGGTAATCACAATGCATTTTCAGGAATCTTTTCAACTCTGTGTCAGCTCTCATTTCCGAGATATGGCTGCAAGTTGCATTTTTTTTTAATGGGAAGAGGTCAAATATTTTTTCCTGATTTCAAAACTTGTACAATTTATTGCTTGAGAAAATTGTAAAATTGAGCCTGACAAAGAATGTAATAATAATGTAAAAATTTTCGTCTAGTTTGATCAATTTATTGCGAATACCTAAAAGTAACAAAGAAAAATATGATTTCGTGAAAATTGCAGTATTTTTTTCAGATTTACATTACAGAAGATGCTTAAAATGTTTCCCATTTACTTCCTGGCAGTAATGCAGCCTTGAGTAGAAGTTTTCTAATGTTCTTTGTTGCATATTTATAAATACAATATTTCAGATACCCGCACAGGAAAAAATCAAGGGACGCCAGATCAGGGGAACGTGCTGGGCATTTTATCGCTACGCTCCTACCAATCCATCTGTGTAAAAATATCGCATTCAAATACCCACGCTTGTTGGCTGCAAAGTGGGACGCGCAGCATTTTCACGATTAGGGAACACCCGAATCAGTTCTGGTATCATTCAAATTACCATCGATGAAAAAAGGCCCAATAATGTGCTCACCGATAATACCACACCAGACATTCACTTTCTGAGGGTGTTTTGCCAGTTAAGCTAAAATCAACTCTATTTTTAAAATTTAAACCAATCACACACCTCAATTTAAGGTGTCATGGTTACTGGGTTGATTTTAGCTAACATCAACTTTAACAAAGAGAATAGGAACCGACCCAAAATCTTTCCATATATGCAGCAGCTAAAAGCATTGAATTCTTGCCTAACATGCACCTATGTTTCAAGTGTTTACACCAAGTGCAATCCACTGTATAATATAGAAATAAGTACTAAGCAGTCAATCCTACATCCTTTGTAGTTTGTATATTGATATTGAAGCTTTCTTTTCACATGAAATAACTGTGCCTAACTTCCTGTAGTTAAGTATGTGGGGGATAGCTCAATTGAGCAGCTGAATATGTGCTGCCAGCTTTTATGGATTGATAGATTTAGGGGTTAAAGAAAACACCTCGATGAGAAAACACAAATTTTCCAGTAATCTGTAGCAAGTCCAGGTTCTTACTTCCAGTGGAGATTAATTTAATTCAAAAATTAATTTAGTTTGACTAGTGGATAAGTTTATTCATTAAAAATTAATTAAATAACCTTTAGCGCATAATTCATAGAGATGTCTATAATTATATGTGATAAACGTGGAATGTACTGTTATTGAAATAAAATAATGATTGTAACATGAATCGCTTTTGCTAAATAGATTACCTACAGTTGCATTATCAACTTTATGCAAGGCACTAATGTATGCTTACCAGTCTTTTTAGATTGACACCTCTAGGTTGGTGTCGAAGTTTACCCCGTGCAATTCGTAGTCGAATAGCATTATGACGGTTAACAATGTCATCCTTCTCGTTATCGCTGACTCCATTGTCTAGGACATAAAGTGATTGGTACTCAAAAGATTTCTATTTATTCTGAAAACATGATGCTGATGTTGGATGAAATGAACACAAAACATTAATATAGGTAGTATTAGGCGTACTTTCATGTAATGGCATTGTTATCCAACAATATCACACATTTGATAAGAAAGAAAACACAGAGAAAGTTACTAGAAGGTATTAGCAGCCTAGCAATAAAAGTTTAAATAGTGCTAGTTTGATGGGTGTTTGATAGAGGATTAACAGTATTTCAACAGTTAATTACTTCCACATCCAACGGATGGGTAGTATTGTTACGCGAAAAAAATTTTCAAAAATTTTTATTTGCTCATTTTTTGTAGAGCAGATATCCAAGAATAGTTCTAGTGGTTACAGATAAAATTTTTCAATAAATTTGGTGTGAATAAAAGGTGAAGATAACATTATTTTGACGCTAGGATTGCTAAGCTTATACCTAAATGGTGTCCGGTTAATTATTGAAGTACCAGTATTATCAAGAATGACAAAGAAATGTTTAACATCTTACCTACTATTCCCAAACCACATTGATCATCCACAGCAAAAACTACGAAAATGGAAAACAAGAGAAATAACACAGTAGGCCCTAAATAACGATTCATCTTGGGAAATAGTCTCTTCGATACTTCGACATTGACTGCATCACAACGATATTTCGCACCGTCGTTTTATAGTTGAGATTTGCCGATAAAGATTTTAATTACGCTTGCGCATGTTTTAAAAATGTCTTGCTTGTTTAAAGAACTATGTGCCAACAGGTGCTTTGAGCTGCTTTCTGCGAAGAGATAAAACGCAGTGGGTGCTATTATCATGTTTTGTTGACAAATTTGCGTACCCATGAGTGAGAAACTAACAGATAATAGAGCAAGTTGGATATACTCAAAAGCGAATTTTGAACTGGTTCTATAAATGAATATTTTAGAATAAAAGAATATATAAATTTGTTCCACGCGTTTTTTCTGATACGTTTCAGGCTGAGCTTTGCGTTCTTTCTTAGAATACATCGACGTAAACTTATGTTACGCACAAAAACCGCAAAATTTTGAATAACATTTAAATAAACCCATTGCAAAGTACGATTCTAAAGCGAGAGGCTAGAAAATGATACCGTGCGATGAGGCTAACGCCTGACGCAGGAAAACACAGGTAACATCACTGGGTATCATAAAACAAAGTCCTCCGCCGCGCCTATCTGTTCGCGATAAACTCAAAAACTACTAAACCGATCCTCGTGCGGTTTCACCAACAAATAGAGTGCTTCATGAGGACGATTTAGGTATATCTTTGTCAAGCTTTTGTGTACATTGGTTGAAATACATATAACATTAATTAGTGGAAGTGTCGTTCCCCTGTTATAGATCTATGAAAAAGTCCGAGATGGTATATCTATCTTTCAAGGATAGCTTACTATACTCATTTTATCTTACAGAAGTGGTCTCGTACAATACGGTAATTGGAAAGCTATTTAGACGGATACAGTATATTAATCCTTATCAACTTAAATATGTTAATTACCTTAAGCATTTCATGCACATCATTATATAATCTTCTATAATTTAATGAATATTTTAGGAGTTATCACAAAAAATTACCGCGCGAGAAAATAAATAAGCAGAGCGATAACACATTCCTATAATAAACACACTTTTGGAGCGAATGGAGATGACTAGTATTAGAAGGTTCAATATTTTGTTTCATGAATTACAATAAATAAGCTTGAGGAAGAGTGCTCTGTAATAAACAATGAACTTGCTTTAAAGTTAAGGACGTTTGGCAACAACCTAAAACTGTCAAAAACAACAAAACTATGGTTTTTGTGAAAATATGTGAAAATAGATATGTCATGTACACAAGAATTAATTGTAATATTATAAATATTATGTATAATATGTTTGTTTAAATTAAATAAACGCTGTGTTCACCTGCATCTATCTTTAATAAATGCTCCAGTCGAGAACCATGCTCTGCTACAGGTATAATATACCATATACCTGTCCCTTGAACTATTTTTTTTTGTTTGGCAATTTTGTACTTTGCTATTACGAATTACCTATAAGGATTTAATTGAGAGTATGGTATCAATAATTTAGGATTTAGGTAGTGTTCATGTTATTTATATTCGACAAAGTCTTTTCACTACATGCATACGTTCATTTTGAACAAAAAAATATTAGAATTTCAGTCTTCTAATTCATTGTTATTCACATTCATAAGAATAATATAACGAGTCGCCTATGGGAAGTGAGAACAGCCCCTAGAATCAAGTTTGGTATACCTGCGCCATCTACCGATATATACAAACACTCCAGTGACAATTATGACAATCAATTTAATTAACGTGGCTGACAGTTTTGACATGCTGTTGAACTTCGAGAGGGTCTCAAAAATACCAGTCTGGCGTACCAAATTTTGAAATCCATGAAGTACTATAGTCTTCGATTAGCTTAGATAATTACGTAAAGCTGTGATAAGGGAGGAAATGTTTTCTTATGTTCGCTACAAGCTTTGTTCTAACCTGTAAGGATTCAAATAACATGCCTGTAAGTGTCTAGCAAAATATTTAGCTGTTGTGGACCAAGGAGGTGATTGCCCTGTTTATTTTAGTAGAAAAATGGCCTTTAAGAAAGTCAAGGGGAATCTAGAACGTATGTTCGATAAGAATTTGACTGATTTGGTACGGGGCATAAGGAATAACAAAGAGAATGAGGTAAGTTGTTTTGACAACAAAAACTTGCACAATTTAGCGTGTACCTATTTACTTTGTTTTACAAATTGTTCATTTAAGTATTCATTTTAATCAGAATTAATAATGATACACATATTGTTTTTTTAGAATCTTAGAAAATTCTGTCTTATTATTTAATTATAAATATTAATTGCATATTGGTTTTTGTTTTCTTTTAGGCCAAATATATCGCACAATGTATGGAAGATATCAAACAAGAACTGCGCCAGGATAACTTGCAAGTTAAAAGTAACGCGATAGCAAAGCTAACATATGTAAGCAGTCATATTAAACTTTCGAAGGCTTTGAACCTCATGGTACTGTTTAATTTGCAGCTCCAGATGCTTGGATATGATATATCCTGGGCAGGATTTAACATTATAGAGGTAATGAGTTCGAATAAGTTCACGTTAAAACGGATAGGATATTTAGCAGCAAGTCAATCGTTTCATTGTGATTCAGAGGTAAGTAAAGTAAAATATGTTGATGATTTTGTATATAACACACTTTTATCAAAAATATCTGCAAAATCAGTTATAAAATTAAAACTACTAGTATTTATAGGTTTTCGCATTTTTTTGTCTTAAAATTTCATATTTTATCATTATATTCACTTTGTTGTTTGCAGTTATCATTTTAATTCTTGTATATTATTTGAGGGTTTTTGAAACATTTTAATAATGCTTAAGAATGTAAAAATATTAATACAATTTTGAGAAACTTTATTGATTGAAAATAGATCTTATTAAGTCATTTTTAATTGCAGAAACAACAAACATTTTAAAATAAAAAAAATATTAAGGTGGAATAAAAATAAAACATAAACTTAATATTAAAACATTCACCTACACACAAAAATACTATTTTTCCTGCTTTTTCATGCCTAAGAACTAAATAAACTACGAGATAAACTAGCATTTTTCGAAATTTCTTTAAAGAACATGTTTTTGCAGGGCAAAGACAGCATTAAATGTTATTAGCGATGGTAGTAATTCTTTATTACTATTACATTGTATTCATATAGTTGTTAAAGGGAAATATTTTTCATCAACAGAACACAGTTTTTAGACGGTTCTGTGGTATATTATATAACTTCTCTTATTTATGTGCTGAATTCTTTTCTGCCTTAGCTTTTATCTATACTTAACCATATTGCAAAATACTTGGAGTTTATTTTGGAATAAACTGAAAATATTTCCATGTTCTCAAGTAGCCAATGTTTAATGTTTTTCTTGTATATACTTATATTTTGTCATGTCTAACTTCTGAGTTAAATCTAATTTTCTTTTTAGTCCCTGGTTTTCAGTAATTTATTGTGGTGGGTGTGAATTTCATATGGATAATCTATGTGGTTTTTCCTCCTTTTCAATTGATAGAAAAAGATGCATCTACTAATAGTTTTCCTGTGTATTATTTTTACAAAATTTTTACGTAAGATTTTTATTCTTTTCGTAAAATGTTTTAAAACTGTGTCCCACCCTATTGTTCCATATCGGATCTGCAATTTTATGAGGGAGAAGTAGAGAATTCTAACTGCTTTTCATATAACATTGTATTACTTTAAATGAATGCAGTATACTTTGAAGTTTATTCAATAGATCATCATGTTCGTCTGTCTGTATTCTAAATACTCGACATATTTTGTGTCTTCGTTTTCAGTGGTTTTGTTAGTAATGTGAATCTGTAGACAGTAATTGTATTTTGGTTGTGCATTTGCATAGCAAGTGAAAGACATATAGTTTGTTTTATTGAAATTTATTTGCAAGTAATTTGTAGTTGAAATATTCTTTTAAGTATGAGGTCTTTCTGTACTTTTTGTTTTTGCCATTACCAAATCTTCCACAGAAAAAATGTCATTTATATAAATGGTAAATAGAAATGGTCCCAATAAAGACCCTTGTGGTACTCTAATTCAGTTTTAATCTGCTACTTATTGTATCATCGATTTTTTGGTGTTCGTCCTTTAGATAGTAATAAACTGAACATGAATACTGGGTCTGTATGTGTACTTCAGATGTTTGCTCATTGGTATTATGTTCCCAATGATGTATTGTCTTTTCAGTTGCTTATGTTAACAACAAACATGATTCGCAAAGAATTAAATTCCCAAAACCAATACGAAGCTGGTTTAGCCCTAACATCTTTAAGTTGCTACATAAGCACTGACCTAGCTAGGGATTTATCAAATGATGTATTAACATTGGTGAGTTGGTGTACAGCTACGTCTTGATTTATTTTTTAAGCATCATTCTTATAGTTAAGTTCTACAAAACCGTACATAAGGAAAAAAGCCGTATTAATGATGTACAAAGTTTTCCTTAAATACCMAGAAGCACTGAGGCCCGCTTTCCCACGACTGAAAGAAAAATTAGAGGACCCAGATCCAGGTGTGCAATTAGTTGGAAGATTTTAGCGTTGGAAGTTGAATGGCTTTATTTTGTAGGTGTTCAGTCAGCTGCAGTCAATGTAGTTTGCGAATTGGCAAGGAAGAATCCAAAAAATTATTTAAGTCTTGCTCCCGTTTTCTTTAAGCTTATGACAACTAGTACTAATAATTGGATGTTGATTAAAATTATCAAATTGGTGAGTATCTTTATAGAAGTAGACATCAACAAAAATTAATTTTCATTTGCAGTTTGGTGCCCTTACTCCGTTAGAACCTAGATTAGGCAAAAAGTTAATAGAACCCTTAACTAATTTAATACACAGGTAAGTTGCAGACTGTGTTATACATAAGGTGTATTCATTGATGTATTTTTTGCAGTACATCTGCAATGAGCTTGTTGTATGAATGCATCAACACGGTGATTGCAGTTCTTATCAGTATTTCTTCAGGAATGCCTAATCATGCCGCTAGCATTCAGCTTTGTGTCCAGAAGTTGCGAATATTGATTGAGGACTCAGACCAAAACTGTAAGTGATGAAACATTTAATATTTGTGCCCTTAATTTTATTCTTCTTCTCTTTTATCCTTGGCATAAATGTTTTTTCAAATACAGTCATGATAAATGCTAAGATCAGATAGATTTTTATTGATACCTATGTACATATATATTTTAAATACACATCAGAAATTACTCGGGTCAAAAAAAGATACCTAAATCTGTCTGAAAACACACTCGCCTGGTACGACCGGATGTTAACGAGTATGCAACACTGTGCAGTGTGGAGGAAGACACTCCACATCATAAAGTAGTTCCAAATTGAAACGCATATTTCTCGAGAACTAGATGAGACCCAAAAAACGGATTCTGTGTGTTCAATAGGCCATTTTCAAGAGCTATGCAAAAGTTTAGCTCGATAGGCAATATAGTAAATAATTACCATTCTTCAAAGTAAAATAATAAATAAAATATTTATTTCTGACCTAAAAGCCGCCCATAGGACCTAACTATAAACATTAAATCAGTATCTAGCTCATCTACTCATTTGTTCTGATTGTACTGAAACCTCTCCTGCTTTGCTTTTACATATTTAAGGTTGCTGTTAAGTAGGGTTTCCTATATACTTTGCCTTTTGATAAAAATTTCTTATCTCTTTATTTCTGAAATGCTCTTTCATCTGTAATATTGCAGGCCTTTGTTCTTCCAACATTATTAGTTTTAATTTTGCTCTTTGCTATATTTTGTTTTCATATTTCTCATCACACCATGGTTTTTCTACCACTTTTCGGAAGTTGTTTGTAATATTTGTTTTATTCTAGCCCATATAAATTCCACTTCCTCTTCAGGTTCTTTCGTGAGTTCTATTTCTTCTGGTTTTATCCTAAATGGTTCCTCTCACTAGATTTTCAAAGTCACCTCTAGCTGTTTATTATTTCTCCAGCTTGCCACTGTTTTCGGTATCTGTAGCTTTTTTGGGCTCTCACCATGAAGTGAATAGAGTCTGCATCCAGTTCTCTGAAGCTAGTAACATCCTTTATCAAAATATGGCTATTTGATTTTGTGTTTTTCCATCTGGTGTCATCCATATTACTTTGCGTATTCACTTATGCTTAAACAGCATACTTGACACCAGCAGTTCATGCCTTTTTGGTTATTATTATTTGAAGTGGAAGTTGTTAAAATGATGCTCATGTTTTTTAATAAATGTTGGGGGGAGCAACCCCCCACATTTTAACCCTTAACTTTAAAACGGGTATTTTTCTTAAAAATATGTGTTCTTTCAATCGTTGGGCCTTGTAAACAAAAAAAGGTACTCTTTGTTTATCCTGCTAAAATTGACCCTTTCGAGAAAATTACATTTGAATGTTAGGGTTCACATTTTCACTGCTTAACAAATATCATTTCGTTTGTATAAAATTGACTGTGATACATAATCAAAAATACAATAAGCGATTTACATAATAAGAAGTTTCAATTATAGGAAATCATTAAATGCATGTCAGCGTACTAATTTATATGAAGATTCCATTATTTTATTTCAGAATTTTTGCAACAAATAACACAATTTTATTATTTATCACGGCCAATTTGATAAAAACAAATGATTTAGTTAAGCAGTGAAAGTGTAAACCTCAACATTCAACTGCAATTTTCTCAGAACGGATCAATTTTAGGCATATGAACAATGAGTACCTTTGAGAATTTAGGATGGCAATGCCATCTGTCAGCATTACACTGACATGATGACAAAGCCACCTAGTACCTTTTTTGTTTATACAGCCTAGATTAAAAAAAAACATATTTTTGAGAAAATACTTACCCATTTTAAAATTAAGGGTTAAAATGTGAGGGGTTGGCCCCCTCCCGCCCCCCCAAAAAAACTGATTAAAAAAATGAGTGCATCATTTTAATGCTTTTCACTTCAAGTATTAATATCCAAATTTCGATGAATTGTATCAACCTGTCTAAGAGATATTTTTGAAAAATTGTTTACCTTCCCTTATGTTTAAGAGTCAATATCTTAGTAGGCGGGTCTTATTTAAAAAAAAAAGTTATATGTACTGTAAAATAGTTTTCAGATTCCGGGAGGTTACCCACATAATGCGTGACATCCTGGATAATTTCATTATGTCGACTTGTTTTGGTCTCAGAACCTATTGCTCAAAATTGTTTTTGAAGCTTCATGCTATATAAAATAGGCAATCACTTTATTATTGTTCAGTAGGAAATCCTTTCTTTGTAATTTGACATGATGCAATTTTTTTAAATTTAATACTATTTCTTATTTTGCAGTAAAATATTTGGGCTTATTAGCAATGTCTAAGATTTTAAAAACCCATCCAAAAAGCGTACAGGCTCACAAAGATTTAATTCTGCAATGTTTAGAAGACAAGGATGAATCAATAAGGCTAAGAGCTTTGGACTTGTTGTATGGGATGGTAAGAGTTTATTAAAGTTAAAACATCACAGGAAGCTGAATGATCCTGTTTTTAATTAAATCAGGTCTCGAAGAAAAATTTAATGGAGATTGTTCGTAAACTCATGGCTCACATGGACAAGGCCGAGGGTACTGTGTACCGGGACGAACTGTTAAGCAAGATAATTCTTATCTGCTCCCAGAATAACTACCAGTTTATTACAAATTTCGAATGGTATATTACAGTTCTTGTTGAGTTAGCACAGTTAGAATTCGGTTCAAAACAAGGTAAGTTTCTTCATACAAATAATAAACATCATTTAACTAATAAATAACAATTTCCTTTACATTTAGGTCATGTGATCGGTTCACAATTAATGGATGTCTGTATAAGAGTGCAAGCTATCCGTCCGTTTGCTGTTGCCGAAATGGCACAATTGTTAGATGTCTATACATCAACTTCACAGGTTTCTATAATGCAAGAAGTGCTGTATGCTGCGGCTTGGTTGTGTGGAGAATTTGCCAGGTGAGTATTTTATTATTTACGATCTCTTATGGAACATTATCTATTAGCCGATCATAACCCCTCAATAAGCTGAGTGATTTGTGTCATAAAATCAATATAGATATCAGCGTTGATTATCTACTTGCATTGTATCATACATGTCATTCAGAAAATTATTGGAACCCTGCTTTATGATATTTTTGTATGAATTTAAAAGGTATATTAGGTAGAACTAAGAAAAAACAACAATTTGTATAGGTTACTAAGTATTTTTGGAACTCCCACTATTTAAAAGTTTTGTAACAAAAAACTGTTGTTTTTATTACATGAATAGTATAAATGCAACTTGAAGTAGCTAACCTTCTTCATGGATACCTATATGTTCTTATTATTTATCCAGTGCATGGTGTTCTGCAGATTTTAACATACCCATGTATTAATTATAAATAACAATACATCTGATAGGCAAACAAATAACCTGATTATAAGTAAGAAATAAGAAAAAAAAAGGATTATTACAACATAACAGAATGGAGCAAATACTACTTTGACAAATAGACCTATTTAAGTTTTTAATATAATTATTTTATGTAAAGACTCTGCAAAGAGGTAGGTTTTTATAATAGTAAGAATTTGATGTTTTACATAGAGCAGGGATACTTGAAGTTAAGTTTATTTATTACAAAAATATCCACATGGAACTTAACAAAATACACATGTAAAACCTTTTCAGTCTGGAAGGTTCTTTATTTATTGAACACTTGCAACATACAATGCACAACCTACTACCGTACTTGAATTAACAAATTTTGCCACTGCAATTATTGTCATTATCTATTTCTGGATATCGACACAGATTGATACTGCTTTAAACTGGTTTGCTTTTATTATATGCCCCAATCGTCTACTTCTATAACTTCTGGAAGGATTTAAATATGACTACACTTGCTATGCTGGACTATGTATTATGTGAATTCCTCCCAAGGTTAAACAATCTTAACAATATTATTTATAACATGTACCTAAAGTTAAAGAATTTATTTAAGAGCTCTTTTTCTTCAGAGAGCAGAATAATGTTGTATATAAAAAGAAGGCGTGTGTAAATAAAATTGAAAGAAATTGTATCTGACTGGAACAAACATACAAAATTTGAAATAAGTACAGTTTTACATTTAAAAGCTTTCTGATTCTCTTGGTTGAAAATACTGTTTCTTTGATCCCCTTTATTGCAAGTCAGATTTAAAAGTAAAAACATAGCATATAATTTAACTTAATTTGTGCAAAATTTTACACAGGCTACATAAACCACATTTTCAACTTGTGCATTTTGGAGAGGAAATTGCACAAAGAAATTTTACACATAATATTTTCACCAACATTCAAGCAACTGTGACAGACACCACACAAGATCGGTCCTGAAATTTAATTGCTTATTATCACAAAAATTGGCAAAGCAACATACATTTAACCTATATTTTCTGACACGCAAAGTGTAACTTCCTTATGGCTGACTTTCGTTGACAAACTTTTGTTGTTTGCAACCTCTTTTTGCCTCATAGATCACAGCTTTATTGCACTCTTGTATATGAAACAAACTGAATATTGACATTTGAATTACTTCATAAAAGAAAATGTCACTTCGTCAACACATATAACTGTATGTAGATTCTTGTTCTTAAACAGGGTCAAATATAGCTAGTGGTTGGTGACTCCAAAAATTAAAAAAAGCTTAAGTGCAGTGGCTATTTTTTTCTGCATTTTAAAAGTTTTGTTTAGGTACTTGTTTATTATTTCCAGTTAGAAGAATAATATCTTGATGAACATACATTTGGTACAAGTACTTACTTTAAGTACCTTCTGTATTCATTGTATGTAAGAATTTGATAACATAAGCTGTACTAATCTGATTTAACATTGCACTGCACATATTTCTTTTGGATTAGCTTAGTTTCTTAACAATCTATTCTGTTTTCAGAGAGTAGTTAAACAAAAAACAAATACTATGTAAGGGTTAGTAAAATATACACATKACAAATATAATAACTCAAGTGCAAACATACCTAAATTAACATTATTTTTTTTCTTAAGCATCAAATACATTTAAACATAGCATTTAATGGCACAATGATTTTTTAGATGCAGAATTATAAATTATTAAAGTTAAAACCTACAAATCGTTTGTCATTCAATTCATTTGTCAGTTAAACTGTATAGGTAGAAGGAAGTACGTATTTATTATAAATTCTAAAAATGATTTTGATCGCATTTAATACAGTGATCATTAGAATTTTCCCTTTTCTGGTATAATAAAATGCATTATAATGAATATTAATCAGTTACTGCCTAAAGGTAAAGACCTCAAAAAATATTCCAGTTGTAAAACTTAAACACATATTATTTAAAATGGCTTATTAATTAAATAATCATTTATAACAGTAAACCGAGACCGTTCAGACAAATTTTTACTGTGTGGTCATATTTTTGTGCTTGGCAATCCAAGTAGTCTTGATAAGTTTCATGATTTCTTGTAGTGAATTGACAAACCCAGAGGCAACATTACGTTCGATGTTAAAATACAAATTGCTTCCGGCACATATCGAAGCCGTCTTCATTCACAATATCCTGAAGCTGTTTGCCCACGTTTTCGATAAATACGAACAGGCAGATAGGTACCAGGACGCCCTGCAACTATGTGATCTAGTGATAGAAAAACTAAACGAGAGCGTTAAGTCTGGTGAACTGGAAGTGCAAGAGCGAGCCAGCACTAGTCTAGTTATTGTCCAGATAGCGAAGGGAGCAGTTGAAGAAAGTAAGTATTGGCTGATGAAATTCTAACTGTTCTTAACACAATTTTGTATTGTGCAGGAGAGAGCAGGAATACACAAAAAATTATGGATGACGTCGATATTGAAGCACCAAAGACTGGCAGTGATAATAGAATAGCACCTGATCTTTTGGCTTTGTTTAATGGTGAAATGAATCCGGTTGCTCCGAAAGCACAGAGGAAAGTGCCAATACCTGAAGGGTAAGTGTTCATTGTAAGAATGGTTTTGGTGTTTGATGTTTAAACATATGTTGTTCAAAAATTATAATAACTGAAATAGTATGTCTTCAAGGATAAAAACTTTACCTTTTTTGCAGTTTGGATTTAGATGCTTGGATTAATGAACCAATCGAAGATACAGATTCAGATAGTGAATGTGAAAATATGGAGAATTTGTTTGTAAAATCTGATAGATTAGAACTTGGCAGACCAGAGAGATATCAGCCAGAACCAACGGAAGAAGAGATGCACAAGGTGAGTTTTTTATTTGTTTTCTAATTTGGACCTTTCAGTATATTGCCAAAAATGTTAATAGATGAAGAGATAATTCAAAATTATTGTTGAAGTTTAATGTCCAAGTGATTGTGCTATTTTTTCATCTTTTAAAAAAATATAACACCCTGTATATTATTCAATTTGGAAGTTCGTTTTCAAATTTAAAAGTAACTTTGCTAATACAATAACACGTCTTATTCGCACCATTTTTGCATTATTCAACAATTTATGTCTTTAAAAACTTTATACTTAAAATTTTTTGAACTGTGTAACTTTCTTTCTTTTAAAGGCTGCTTAGAACAATATTGTCTGGAATTTACTAATTACTTTTTATGTGTAGAATTTCAATTAAATTTATATTACAGTTGAGAGAGGCAAGGAAACACGAACAACAAAATAATCCCCACTACCTGAAGGGTACAAGTAAGAGAACTGACCGAAACGGCAGTTTTGATAATGTTGAAAATATTCCCATGGCTGAGATTGATTTGTCGGTGCCCCTTAAAGTTGTGGGTCAAAAAAGGTCCGATAAGTATCTTAATATGACCACAGACAAGAAGAAAACGAAAAAGAAAACGAAGAAGAAGAAACACCGAATCGAGAGGTATACACTTTGGCTTTTACTTGTTTAAATTGTTACGACGACTGATTGTTGCAGTTCTTCCGAAGAGGAAAATGAAGATTCCGGGCCGGCGCTAGTGGTCAATCAAAACCTGGAACTGCCTGAAGGTGCTAAGCTGTCTGAAGATTCTGACAGCAGTCATGGCAATCCTGATGATCCACACAAAGCACTGAATATTGATCTTGAACTGTAAGTACCTTATTTGCATACATTGTTAAATTTGTTGTAAAACTTTGTTTTTTTTTGTTAAACCGCACATGAATTGTAAGCTTGTTCAACAATTCTATGTTGAAAAAATTTTGTTAGTAATGTCACTTTCACGATTGGATACCTATTATTTATTTATTTAGTTTTGTCATATTTTACGGCAGTGTGTAATAGTTGAATTTTTCATAATCCAAAGTTTTATGTTTTTGTCATTTTGTTTCCCTATAAGTCTGGACTTAACAATAAGTGTTACAAAGTTTAATCAAAGAAAATGCCCTTGTCATTTTTCCAAGAAAATTATTTACAATATATCCGGCAATTATCTGTTGTTTATTCATCAACAAAATAATTTATATATGTGTACAGGGTGTTTCTGAAATATGTGTGTTAATTTTAACAAGTAATAGAGCTCGATATCTCAGGTATTTCGGAGACCACTTTTTCCATTAATTGTAGATTGATGGCCATTGCCTGTTATAKCATTTGTATATTGTCTGCAGTTAAAAAACTATGTATTGAAACATGTCGATTTCCTTTTAGACCACCATTTGAAGATGTGATATCAAAAAAACCCCCAGAAAAGCAGGAAAAGCCTAAAAAAGCTAAAAAGGCAAAGAAAAAGGTAATTCTGCTATACCTGCTAATTCCAGTGTTAAAATTAATTCTTAATTTTAGAAAGACGAGGACAAAGTTAAATCAAAGAAATCAGAGGATAACCTAATAGGTGATTTAGAACCAGAACCAAAAGCCGAGAAGAAGTCAAAAAGTACTAAAAAGGAAAAGAAGGCTAAGAAGAAAGATAGTGAAGGTAAATATTATATTTTTTGGCAATTCACCTCATTTATATGTTTTGAATTAGGTAAATCGAAGTCCAAAAAGCCAACACCTGGATATGAAGAGGCTCTGGGTATTTCTACTCCCAGCAAAGAATTTCAATAGACTTACTTTTTTAATATGTACTTGTATAAACAAAAAAGACAGTGACCTTGCTATATGCAGATACTCAATAATCATACATCATGCTTTTTTTGCAGTCACATTCAAACTATGTTTTCTCTTGATAAGAGTTTCATTTTTTATGTATAGTTGTACAATTTAATGCACATGTTAGATGCGAATTATTCAAATACCTTAAGACGTGTATCTTGTTACAGTGAAGATTGCATACTATTATTTTTATGAAGTTTGTAATGTTTTTTCTTAATAAACATACTTTATCTTTTATTGTTTAGTTATTTAATTCTGATGCGCCACCTGTTGATATCCCGCCAAAAGATGTTGAAACATAGTATTCATTAGGGCGGTAGGACTGATGCACAGAGTAATTTCTTACATCTTGGGTTAGCAAGATGAATGCAATCTTAAACAGAGCTGGGCTAAGTACAAGCAAATTGTACTTAAGTACTAAGTACAAGTAGTTAGGTAAATATGTACTGTGGTACAAGTATTAGTACTTACTAAGAATTGAAGTCGGAGTTGTTATGGTTTGTTTTTGAAAACCAATCTGACATATAAAGATTCTTCATTATTTAAAATACAAGTTATGACCATCGTCAAAAATCAAAATGATGTGTAGCCTAATTATTAACGGCTGTCTGTTTTGGTTTTTAATATCCACTTTTCGTCATGTCATGGAAAGATTTCTGCCTTTGAAGCCTCGCAGATCGCTGCAGTTGGGAGAGAGACGCTTTCTGCCTATACCTCTAGCTTATTAGTGGTACGTATAGATSGCACTGTGAACATTTTTCCTCTATTTTCAGGCACTAAATTACAATTAGTGTTAGCGAAACATCGTGATATTTTCTTGCATAAACCTCGTTTATACGGAAACTTAACAAATTTCTTGATTAATACAATCAGCATTGTTGGTTTTAATACTGTTATTCGACCCGTTTTTGGTTTTGAATATAATATAAATAATCTGTTTAACTATAAGTTTTGTAGGATAGTTGTTCTTTTTCAGGACAGTTGTTACCTTTATTACATTATGAGCATGAAACTCACGGAAAGTTGGTATTTTAAAGGGTAGTTAGAGTAAAAATTTAGCAGGAATCCAACATCCGTCGGCTTATTATACCAGTTGGTGTTCAAGAGTCCATTATTACATCTGTATACTATTACATCTAAGAATGGAATAGTTGAATTTTTGTTCTCGTTTCGACCGTAAACTGCATCGCTTTATGGCAGTTGTTAAGTATGTTATTAAGTAAGTTATTAAGTATGAATTGAATGCGATTTTTGGCGACATGTAGTATCATCCGCGTATTACTGGATGAAGGGTATATGAAAGGGTAGTTCCCCAAAACTGTTTCTGTTAGATCATGCATCACAGAATTAGAGATACGACTTATTGATAAAACTAAAACAACTGGTGTCAAAATAAAAATTCAACTAATGATGGTGTTGATGTGAACGTCCATTTCTTTTTATTACATTTATAACAAGGTACTTTAGGGATATTAATAAGTAATGAGATAGATAACGTCCAATGACATGAACATGTAATCCTCAGTTTTTGTGAATTCCACAAATTCAAAAGAATTTTTTACATTATATTGAAATGTGATTACCGGTTGCAACAACTTTTAGTAATAATAATATTAATAATAATAATGTTTATTAATGCCCGACAGACATATTTGTCTACATAGAGCACAAAAATACAAATATACAAAACCAGAATAAAATACAATCATATTATACATGCGTGAGTGTACACCAATAAATCCTATAAACTAAGCAAACAATTCTAGCAACTTTCGTTTTACTGAACTCGTTGAAAAGTTGTCATAAAAAATATCAAAGTTACTGTTGGACATAACATAATTACATAACTTAAATGCCATTATCATGGCGCAGTTGAAATGGTGTTGAGTGTACGGTACACTGTAACAAAAGGAAACAGGCGATCAGCTATTGACTTTGGAGACATTTATGCTTATGTCATTCAGAAGAGTACTACTAACTACTTTACCGCAAATACAGAAAACAACAGATGCCAATTTTCGTCTACTCTCAAGTGAGAGTTCATTCACATTTAATAGCGCGCTCTGATCACAATGTCTTGTAGGGTAAACAACAAACATTTTTAAGTAGAGATTTTTAAGTAGAGATACTTGGAAAACTTTCTTAAAATATTTTCCAACAGATCAATATATTGCAGCTGGTAAGCACTTCAAATTACACTGCAGTATTCGAGCTCAGATCTAACTAAGGCATAAAACAATAACTTTATAGCAAAACTGTTATTGAATTAAGTGCAGCAGCCGCAACATTTTCAATGTGCTGAATAAAAGACAACTTACAGTCAACAATAACACCTAAGTCTCTAATTTCATCACATCTGGAAAGTACATTCCCTGAGATGTTGTAGGAAAAATGAATGTGTACATTTTTCTGCCGAAGGTCACTATTTTGCACTTATTAACATTTCATTCAAGTTTGTTCGTGAAACACTATCTATTTAAATTGTCAACATCCTGCTGAAGAAGGCAGCAGTCCGATTAACAACTTATAGCCTTCAGTATTTTTAAGTCATCGGCATACATATAAACATTACATTTAAGCGATTTCACTATATTATGAATGATTAGTTTAGAAGCTCCTAAAGAATCTTGAAGATCAACTGGTATAATAGGCTGACAGAAGCTTGTGTTGTATCTCGAAAATATGACACCTTAAAAAAATCTGAGTAAATAAAATAAATAAAAAAAGTTGGCTATAGCTTTAAAACAAAAAATGATACAAAAATGGCGAAGATGAGCAATATAAGCAAACCTAATTTATAAAGCCTTCTTTTAGTTTATAAATAATGATAATTTAATCATTTTCTGTAAGTTTATGGGAGTTTCACTGTTTTAAAACTAACAAACTGACAAACCTATCTTTAATCAATCCAGGGAACAAACGGAGTATGGAGTATTCTTGGCCACTGTCACCAGTGGCGGACTAACATCCTCGGACCCCCTACCCTGTGTACGACATAAACAATTTCCCCATTTTGAAAATCAATAAAAATCAGATGGTATATCTATTATCAAGGTCCTCATGGTATCTCAATTGAGAACGATCCTCGTGTACCCACCTGGGAGCGTTTACCCGGAAAGCTGCTGCTACTTGTCGCGAATTCACAGGATTATTGAACATTATGGAAAGAGGTTTCAACAAAATTTTCCAGTAATGTGAGCTATTACGCTATTTCTTACCTCCTGTAAGCTATAAAACTCACTGACTTTAAATGCCATCGTGTGCAGTATTCGATATTGTTACTTGCAAAAAATTACCGCAAAGAAAACAGCAAAAGGGCGTTCGTTCAAAAAACTGTGTATAAAAGTGAAATTATTAGATCAGTCATTGTGACAATTAACAAGGTTCCATTCTGATAGTTACGAAACAATTAAAAGCCATCGAAATCGGTCAAGAATGGTCACCCATAGCGTATAATTACTTATACTTACAGAGAAACAGAGACGACTCGTTTTTTCAAAGGCAATTTTAGATCATAGCTAACATAAAAAAATTAAATATCACTTGATTGGTAAATTGATATATATATAATAGATTAATTTTTCTCTTCTTTCAGAACTACAGTCTAGTATTCACAAGTATAGTTTTCTTATTGGGATAAGGTTATATGGAGGATCCTTTTGTGTAGACGTCAATCGCTATCACAGACACGTGTCGCTACCATAAATTTGCATATTTAGGGTTATCTACAAACCTTCCAGTCACGTATTGGAAATTATCATCATGTTTAGAATAGAAGATGCGCTACCATTTAGAACAGTTTTAGATATGAATTTGAATAATATTCGTTACACATACATATTTGTTTTCTTACGTGTATAAGTACTTGTTTATTAAAGTTTTAGTAGAATTGTTAAAAAAAAACAACTTTTATTCGAGAGGGCTGAATCCCGTACTGAAGCAATGCCTCTCCGTGGTACCTGCGACTAATTTATGCCCTGTTTGTCGGTATTTTCTAAAGAAAACTGAAATGATAAGTAATCCCCCATTATTGCATCTAAAGTGCTTTACTGCGGCAATATAACCTTAGAAGAATGGGAAAAGTATAATAGTGTAGAAGAATACGGGTGTATATTCGGAGCAACCCTGTCAGTGTTTTAAAAACTAACAAAAATTCCTATTCGGACGTTTCGATCACTTCAGCAATATTTGTCAAAGAACTCAAAAAAATTTTTGAAACATACAGTTTAAACAAGTTTTTAAAGTAAATAAAGAAATCACCTAGAAAGCGACACGTCATAGAAATAATATGCCCACCTGATATAATTTAAACTGATTATAGAAACAGCACACAGATTTGAATGTTGTTGGTTTTGATCAGTTTAGGTTTTATTGTAGTGTTGTTTCTATCACGTTTTGCGCCCCTGGTGATTGGTGTTTAATTATTTTAAAAAATTGTTAGAATTGCTCGTATCAAACGTTTTTCTTGGAAAAGAAAAAAGTCATTCTTCTTGCTATGTTCCATCGTCGGAACATAAATGCTGAATCGGCTCCCATGCACATATAGTATGCTTGCTATATTCTGATGGTTATACTTTTGTTATTTGACTACTCAACTGCGTTAGTAAGAGAAACAAGTAATTTTGATACTCAACAGATATATGGTGTCATTAAATTTTAGGAGTTTTGTGTCTCAACACTATGACTAGTTTAATAAACTATAAAGCTAATGTAATTTATGCATTAGGTGCTTCTTTTCCCATTAGATCACGAAATCAGTGATAAAAAATAGATTTAATACAAGTACTATCTTTCAACTCACTTCAATAAAAACACAAAGTCGTACGGCCGGTACCCATTACTATTATCTTTACTGAAGGCAAGGGCAATTTGAGCCGAAACTCAAATTCCGCTAGGGACGGCCACCGGTTATTTTCATCGTATTTTGATTTAATAGTGGTTTAGACAAACCCTCAGGAATTAGGGTCCACCCACCAAGACTAGCTGCTTGTTTCTGTTTCTGTTTCTGTTTCTGTGGGGACGTGAGGTTAAATGTCATATTGAGATGATTATGTTAGAAACTAAAAGGTCTGAAAGAGTCAACCTGTTACTAGTATTGCATATATGGTAACTAAAAACTGATATCTAATATGCTCAAAGGTACGAGGCAGTGTGGAACTGATTTCAATTATAATTATCCAACGCTCTTGCACAAAAATACAGGTACGATAATTATACAAATTATTACATATTTGATATATACACATCGAAAAATTGACAATGTAAATAGTCGACTATTTAACAAGATATTGTTAAATCACCGTTGAATATTACTAGAGGTACTGTGTGTTCTCCTGTTCCTTATTTTTTTTTGGTGTTAACATAAAATCTGGTTAAATCATTCAGTTTTTTGTCTCTATTGTCTGAGCGAGATTTTAAGGACTGCAGAAATTGTAAGGTTATTATAAAATTAGGCTTAGTCTCAAAACAAAAGACGGTAAGAAATGCCAACGGCACAGTTCAGTTCGCATAAAAAAGTAAGACAATAATGTCGGAGCTGCAACGAACAACGAAAATGGGATTGACAATGGTATAATTTCATCTCATTGCAAAATTACTACAAAAGTTGTATAACATTTGCTGCAGAGCATATAGAATTGCAAAAAGTAATGGTAACAACAATGTAATTTTTATTAGAAGTACCTGCTATACGGACTGGGGCTACCCGGCTTTTATTACATTGATCCTTGGGCCAAATAAACTGGCATACTGGAACACAAACATAATACTCAAAGTATACAAATATTTGACGCCGCTCAAAAGAGCAGATTTTCATCCTTTCGGGGATAATCATCGGCAACGTATTAATAGTTTGTAGGAAGACAATAATTATTTCAGTTAGAAAAGGGTTGTAAAGATATGGTATTTCTATACTGTAGACAAGAAACTACTGTTTTCTTGTATATGTGAATGTGTGCGCGAACATGCGTGTGTCGTCATCTGTGCAATTGCAAAAATACTTCTTAATGTTAGGTATCATTGCCAGTTATAATATCACAAGAATAAATTGAATATAATTCGACATAACTGTGACAACTGTTGCCAAATGGCGAGAGCTCGAAAAAGTTCTTGAGAATTATTTTATAATTTATTCCCACTCTCCCGTAGTATTCGATATTATATTTTTATTTGCTTTTGTAATACAACATACTAAAAACTGAAAGCAATCGTGCCGAAAATGACTAAGCTGAACGCCTAGCAGTTTTACATGTAAACAGCATGGGCAGTACACGGCTGCCCAACACTTTTCAAGTAAGTCAGACGGGATTTTGATATTAGCTTAATACGGAGAATAGTAACCAATCACCGGCGCATAAACTATTTGTATTACACTTTGCCACTACATACAAACGATGTCCCAACCTCTCCAAGGTTAGCCTGCATTTTTTAAATTTAACCCACAATAACCTGCAAAACTAATGAATTGGTTGGCATAAATAGTGTTGGCCAAGGTGTCTACTTAATAGGGTCATTTGTACATTTTCCTATAAACATTACTATTTAATGGTAGATTTTTTTAGGACTAACGCTTTGAGTTTATTTGATTACCACATTTTAATTTAGTTATTAAATTCCTTAAACTGAAAATTGCCCCCTCCCCTTAGTCCGCCAGTGACTGCCACTGTACATCTTCTGATTCGGCAAAAAACCATCAAAACAACCAATTGAAATTTCTTCGCATAGCCTCCGACAAGAAATGCACCATCCCCAACGGGACGTGACGTTGTCACCTCATGTTTACCCCAGTTCCCCGTAATCTACGTCTTCATCGAACTCGGCGGGTTTTCGCGCACAGCGCGATTCCGACGCACCGTCATTTTCGAAAACAGTGCGCGTCCGAACGGCCCGCCGCAAACAGCGTCGCGACGACCGCAAAACCGAGCGCGCGCCTCTCACGCGGGACGAAAGTTCGGATAAAGGCGCTAACAGGTTTCCGACGGCGGTGACAGATTTACGACCCGAGAAAAATTGACTTTTAATCGGGCGTCTCTTGTTTTGTAAATACGACCACAAAGAGGCTGTTCTTTCAGTTTGCCGCTGGCCTTCGGTTGTTGTATTAGTCGTGGAACTAATCTGTTCGAAGACTTTAGTGTTGTTTCAGTTTTGGTGGACTTCAGCTTTTTTTCTGGATTGCCCTACTCCCTATTTTGCCGAAGGTAACTATTAATAAAATCTAAAACCGTTGGAATTGTATGTACAGGGTGGTCGGATGTCGGTGGGAAAAACTTTTTATGTCAGGAGATCTGCACATGGGTGTGCCTAGCTTTTGTTTTAAGGGGGGCAAAGCCGGAATTTCCGTTAGTGAATAATTCAAGATAAATAAAAATGTGCATTTATAGGATTATGTACCTAAGTAATTAACGAAGTATTTACTCCAAGAACAATCTTTGTTGATTTTTTGCAAGGTAACTTAAAACATCTTGTGTGAAGACCCAAGCTTTTTATGTTTTTACATATACTGATCATACAAAGCTCATAGTCTGACGTTTCGATTACACCTGTAATCTTTGTCAAAGACGAAGAACCTCAAAATTTGCCTGACACAAGTACAAACAAAATTTTTAAAATATAGGCCAACCATACAATTTAGGTACCTTGCAATCGGAAACAGTTAAAAGAGACTTCTCTTCATTCGAAAGATTTGAACTTTTGATAAGATCATTAGTAATTTTGGAAATTTTTGAGGTAGGATCTCGGAACAATTTTTGATATGTTTTCTCATCTAACAATTTCCTAACTTTATTCTCATAATCTGTTCTATCTAAAATTACTGTGGCTGAACCTTTATCTGCTCTAGTAACTATAATGGACTTATCTGTATTCAAATCCTTAAGTCTTCATTTCCTCAGATGTCACATTAGGTTTGGGCGTACGTGCATTTCTACATCCATCCTAATCTTATCCGCTTGATCTTTGGGAAGCAGTCATATACAGGATTCCACAGGTGATATTATCTCCACTTTTGGAACTGTCCGTGGCGTTACAGCAAAGTTCATCCCCTTCGCTAAAATATTTACAGCAACATCTGAGAAACTCTTTTTTGACAGGTTTATCACAGTGTTGTTGATGTTKGTTTTAACCATATTACATGATTTGAACTTATTGTGTTTAATGGTATTGAATTTCTCAAATTTAAGTATGTTTTGCTCCTTGATCTTGTTAAAGTGTTGTTTGTATACTTTTTGTATAAACTTTATTATGTTTTCAAAATCCTGATAGAAAAGGTTGTGGGATAGAATTTGCAATGTTGTGTTTATGTCTTCATCTAAGAAACCAAGTTGTTTACGTGTGTCTTGTATGCGTTCCCTAATTAAAACAAATTTAGTTTAAAGCATAATTTTATTCGACTTGTGTGTGTTTATGTGTGTTTTAATATTAAGAAAATTTGGTATGACCTTTTTATTTCTGCAGCATTTCAAAAATACTTGTGTCAGGCAAATTTTGAGACAAAGATTACAGGTGTAATCGAAACGTCAGACTAATAACTTTTTGTCAATATTTTCAAGAGACAGCGATCTTTCCGAAAAAATATTATTTAATAAAGATCCTTGATCCACATAATGTATAATAATGTCAAACGAAGTACTAAAGAAAGATAAATTTCCCCTTAAGCATCTACTAATAGGACCACGTTTTATAATTTGGAATTAGCACATATCAAAGATTAATTAATTAACCCATGCGCTTTTTAGTTTCAACTTTTCGCTCTAGAAGCTGCTGGTTTAGTTAATCTTAGTTAAACTTAAAAATACAAGTTACAAGCCCCAGCATTATGCATCAGCTAGCCAAACACCCCTAATCAGCATTAAAATAATGGTCGCTTTATCTCTAACAATTTCTATTCGTAAATCTAATTTTTCTCAAATTTCTGCATAATTTTAAACCCACCATTTGTTATTGTCCTCAAATTGCTAAAATCCTTTCATGTATTATATTCATCTTGCTGGCTGTCATTCAAATGCAAAATAAGGCGCATGTTATAAAATTTTATGGGATATACTTGACTACGGAAATCTGCTAGGATTAGCAATTAAACGCAAAGTATAAATTATTACAAATGTAGGTATTCCTTATGACAATGTAAGTTATACTTCGATTGATACCTCTACGATAATTTTTATGTGACATAAAAGTATTTATGTTTTAACTATAATCAGGGAAGCATAGTTTAAATGCTGTAAGCGCCTAATGTCGTCATATAATATTGAATATGAGCATATCGATAATACTTCATTAAACTTTGAGCACTTCTTTACGCTCTCTGGCTAAAGTAATGCCGGTGCATAAATCGAAAATAATGCTTTTGCATCGATTATATCAATGCCACTGGATTCCTAAAACTTATGTTAAATAGACTTTCATAACTCTTAGTTCGGATGGATTTTTGCTCGAAATAACTGATATTTTTGAAACTTTTTTGTTTCTCTGTATTAATTGTTAATATCGAACGCGAATTTAAAAATTAGGAACGAAGAAGGTTGCAGTTACTGCCAAATACAAATATATAAAACAATCATCATGCATAGTTGAATAATCCCTATAAGAAAATATATTAGAAGAGCTGAACAAGGTATAAATCGTGTTATGACTTCTGACCAATATGAGCATCGAAACCGTTTGACAATGACTTATTGATATTGCATAGGTCAAATATGAGTTCTGGATGAAAATTATGAAATAAGCTTGTCTGTAAATTTTTTTATTTGATTTAAGAAGATAAATATCCTTGAATAAATTTACTTACTGCTAGATTAATGATATTTATCTGGTTCTAATATAACGGTTTTCCTATTAAAAACAAAATTTTATTTTAAACATTTATTTCAATTAGATAATTATCTCATGGGGACAAAACAAAATTTTTGTGTCAAGCAATAGTTCACCTGACATTATATTTTTCTTTGTGTAAAACACTTGATTGATGAAACATCTAACTGCTTTAATTTTAGATTGATATGCTTACTTCAAAAAAAATTGCTTCAAATAAAGTATATTTCTAGATAAACAGAGCTGAGTTTATACCAACAAAGCTTCACGCTTGAATGAATCGCTTACCTAATCAGTTCAAACAATGCAGATCTCGGAATTGGACTTAAATCAGAATTCATTAAGGCATCTTTATTACTTTGAATAAATATGTTTTCGAACGCGTCGAGTCCCGTGTTGTCGGCAACCGATTTTAGCAGTTTTAGGTTTCTTGATGTTATAGAGTGTGCTGTGTTTTTAATATCTTGGGCGACACTTGACTTATCGAGCCTCCCAAACCTGAAATGAGCAATATGCTCTTTAAATTTAATTCCTATAGAGCGCCTAGTCTGCCCAATATATTTAAGATTACATTTACTACATTTTATTTCATAAATGCCTGACTTGTCTTCTTCATCAACCTTATCTTTTGGGTTTCCTAATAATTTTTTTTGTATAAAATGTATAAAAACATTAGCTAATAAATCATTACACCGCATACCTTTCTATATATATTCTGCAGCTTGATCGGCATTAGATCCACAGTCATAAAATATTCCTATCATATCTTATCGTTCTATATTTTCAAATCTGTGTTTTTATTTGCTTTCATCTGCACTGTTCTGTGATTTGCACTTAAAGTATCAAGCAACGATCTTTGAGACTGACTTATACAGAGGGTTTTACAGATTGATGGTCGGCCGTCCTAAACTATTGGGATTAGTGGCACGCTTCAAAGTTCCTAAATGGGCCGGTTCAAGAAAAATTGTTGGCTAAAATTTTAACTTTTCCACTATAAATTTTTGAAATTTGTTAGTCGTGATAATTTATCAATAAATAAAACATAGAAGCTTTTATAACAATATTTATTTAATGCAGACCTGATGCTAATTGGCGCGACCCGCAATCTATTTTTATATAATACTTTATTGGGTTTAAATTTTCCGATGTATAAAATAAAAGCTTTTGCATGTCATAACGAAATTATACAAATTTAATATAAAAACATACAAATTAGTAAGTGGAAAATTATTTACATTTGTTAGAAAAAACTTACAATAATACACATTAAAATTTATACACGGTATCGATTATGTTCATTACAGCTTGTTAATAAGCACATTACAAGAGTCACAAACTAAAAAAAATTACTCACTATCATTTTCACTGCTAAAATCACGATTAACTTGACCAGTTGCCCTACGAAATGTATTTGTCACAAACGCCTCTTAATAAGTGGCTAAATGTAAGCATATATGTAGGTATGACTGAATATTGCACTTGGTACGCTTATATGCTGTAAACCTTTAAAATATAAGTAAACACATATGCTTTCAATACCGTTTATAGTAGGAGTAGAATAGTTCCGATTTCTTCTTGTTTCCAAAATAATACACAGGTAGAAACTACGTTTATGATCCTCTGGATTAAAAGAAAATTTTAACCTGTGAAGAAACAGGGCACGATTGCACACCGCGATCAAAAATTAGAAAGTATCGGCTATCGCATTGAAATTGGAATGTTTACCATTCATGGTTATAAAAATAGATACTACTCATTAAATTAGGAGGGAATACGGTTTAGTCATACATTAAAAGCTATTAGATGAGAAATATTTGTAGTTCAAATAATAATACCAAATAATGCTCATTGATTTATGTATACTAAAAAAAAATTGTAAAAAAGCCTCAACACAATTTTTGGATACTTTTTTTTACACTCCGCTGCAAAACAGTGGAATGTGCCGAACCCCTCTGTTATTTACGACAGCTTCAGGTAATATTTGTAAACCATTGTGAGCGGTAATCGGCTGTTCGTATAATGAGTCTCATAGATTGTTGCTTGCAACTATGCGTGGATAATCATGCCAGCACATATTTTTTATATTGTGAAGGACTGTTATTCGAAACCGAAAATGGGTGTTTCTTTGAATAAAATTCCAAATGATTACTAAACATGTCCTCCTGGTTTATTATTATGTATGTCAGTTTTTATGAAGAAGGTGTACATTGCAGTGTTTGTATTTTTTCTCTTTTAATATTCGAGCAACCGACGATTGAATAATATTATTGTCCATATCATTGGTGTAAGTAATTGACATAGATGATGCTTCAGTCATCGTATAATTACTGTATCGCATTTATGGTTACCAGTTATCATAATTAGATGCGTTCACTGCGTATAAGAATATAAGATAGGTACTCAGTTTTTACCAAAATTGGCCAAGTTTGACCAAAAATTGATAAGCTTCTCTCCAATATCTTTTCATTAAAGGCCTCGTTTCTTTTTTATTTCGACTGCTACATTAGTTTGCAAGGAAGAAGCTTTGCTAGACTTAAGAACAGCGACTTAGCGGTATTCTAAAGAATAATTTGTTTATTTAGACCTAATAGATATTGTTGGCGCCGCAAAGCAGGAAGCCAGCAGCGATGCAATGAATCCACATACAAAAAAGAAGTGATCAGCTGTCAAAAAAAAAATACATCAGTGTCATTAAATAGTCATTCTAAAAAAAGTTTGTAATCGTTACAGTTTCATTAAACGAATTGTTTTGAAACCGAGTCTCCATTATATACAGTCCACCAGTCTAGCGCCTGCTTAAAGGCGACAACTAACAATTTGGYCCATTCGAACCGCATTTTGGAACGAAATCGMCGAATCAGCAAACAGCAATCGTGCGTGAGTGGACTCGGGACTGCAACAAGTTTAAGTGTCGGTCTTTTGTCAAGCTGCAGCTAAATTGCGTTTTCTTAAGAAAAAAGTGCGCACATCTGCAAAGCTATATCGCAAGTTTGTCGGCAAGGACTGAGCGGTTCCTGAGCGTCACGTAGGTAGCCAATAAGGGGTGAGTCCGTTCCTTTTTTTTTCATCCTATCCTCACTAGTACAACTAGTCGTGAATTCAATACAAAATGACAGCTGAGGAAATCACTAAGTTAACGCGTAAACGTGCCTCTTTAAAGGCGCAAATAACGAGCTTTTCGAAGTTTCTAGAAACACTTTCATTTCCCTCCGCCACGGAGCAGGATCAAAAACAAGTTCTAGAACCTCAAACAGTCATATCAATTGAAGAACGACTAGCTAAAATCGAAGGTACGTTCTCAAAATTCGACGAAGTCCAAACAAACCTCGAAACAATCGTTGACGAGTCTCAACTTGACGAGCAACTCGCACAACGTGTGGAATTCGAGGAATCTTACTTCAAATTAGTATCAAAAGCAAAATCAATTTTACAGATTCAAACAAACAATATGTCGGATACTCCCGCTATGAGCGAAGTTAGCAATGCATCCCAAAGGCCCTCGGGAGGAGCAACTTTAGCGAATTTTGGCATAAAACTGCCTGAAATTCCTCTTCCAAAATTCCAAGGGAACTATGACGCATGGCTTGAGTACCGCGATTCATTTCGAAGCCTCATAGACGAAAACGACTCTCTTACATCCATGCAAAAATATCATTACCTTCGCGCCTCACTAGATGGTACTGCTTCCCAAGTTATAAAAGCGCTAGATTTTGTGGCAGAAAGCTATTCGTTGGCGTGGCGCACTCTTTGTGAGAGGTATGATAACAACAAACTACTAATACATAATCACGTTAAGGCACTTTTCTCATTCGAACCAATTCAAAAAGAATCGTGTTTTAAAATCCGCAAACTTCTTGATGATTTGTCAAAACATTTAAGATCATTAAGTCAACTCGGAGAAAAAACCGAAAATTGGGACACGCTTCTAATTTTTATGATTGCATCCAAGTTGGACAATCAAACATTACGTGAATGGGAACGGCATACAGCGTTCATGACCCATTCTCCTCGATTGACAGAGCTCAAAGAGTTTTTGAAAAATCGCGCAAACCTTCTAGAAACGCTAGATTTCAAAAATAACGAAAAAACATCCGATAAGTCTGCGAAACTACGCGATTCAAAGCTAACTTCTAAATCATTGCTCGCGTCAAATACAAATACAACTTCAAGTAACACAAATCATGCTTGTCCATTTTGCAAAAGCAGCCATTTGCTTTATATTTGTGACGATTTCGCAAAACTAGACGTGAAGCAGCGTCAAAATTTTGTTGGAAAATCAAAACTTTGTCCGAATTGTTTGCGAAGCGGGCATCCAGTTACTAGGTGCAGACTAGGCCCTTGTAAGAAGTGCAAGGGGTGGCACAATTCACTTCTGCACGTAGAAGAATCAAATCCAGCTTCGACTAACGTAGCAAACAACGAACAAGTCAAAATCACTCGCGAAAATGCGCAAAACGCTTCTCAAAGCGAAACAAGTTCAAATGCGCAAACAAACGCGTCCGCAACCTCTCTTTCGCGCAATTTTCACTCTTTACACGTCGGATACGTTCTTTTGTCTACAGCATGCGTACGAATTATAGGTAAAGATGGAAAATCATATACGGTGCGAGCTCTACTTGATAGCGGTTCACAGTCCTCTTTCATCTGTTCCAAATTAGTCGAAATTTTAGGCTTACAAACAGAAAAGGCGGATCTACAAATCAGCGGGCTGGCAAACAGCTTGTCCACAGCACAAAGCAAATGTCAAGTAGAAATTCATTCGCTACAAGGTGGTTTTCGCAAAAAAATCACTTGTTTTACGCTTCCCGAAATAACCGGTGAAATACCGAGTCTAGCAATTAATGCAAAGKCAATGAACATACCCACGGACAAAATGCTGGCTGACGACAACTTTCATAAGCCAGGTCCCATCGACATCCTCTTAGGCGCAGACGTCTTTTTCGAATTACTAGTACCAGGCAAGTTTTCATGCGGCAAGCAAAGGCCTGTTCTACAAAACACGGTGTTCGGCTGGATCGTGTCCGGTCCGCTATCTTCATCCCAAAGCAAAGTTTCTTTGTGTAATCTCGCAATAAATAATCAAGAGTTGCACGCGTCTCTGACAAAATTTTGGGAGCAAGAAGAGTGCATAATGTCAAAGCCAATATCGTTCGAAGAAAGTCAATGCGAAGCCATATTCGTAGATACTACAGAAAGACTGCCGAGTGGTAGGTTTAGCGTCACATTACCACTAAAAAGAGAACCAGGGTGTTTGGGCGAGTCAAAATCGGCCGCGGAAAAACGTTTTCTTTCTCTTGAGCGCAGATTACTAAAAAATGATGCGTTGAGAGAACTTTATTTTAGTTTCATGCGCGAGTACTTGGACCTCAATCACATGACCTTAGAATCAAGCAAAAATACATGCGCAGGCGCCGAATATTATACACCTCACCATGGAGTGCTCCGCGAGAGTAGTTTAACCACAAAATTGAGGGTGGTCTTTGATGCTTCAGCGCCCACAACAAGCGGAATCTCGCTAAACGATATACAAATGATAGGTCCAGTCTTGCAAGACGACTTATTTTCGATACTAATGAGGTTTCGCAAACACGCCTTTGTCATTTCAGCGGACGTCGCCAAGATGTACCGACAAGTCGAAGTCACGCAAACTCAAAGGGCTTTGCAAAAGATTTTATGGCGATTTGATCCGTCGGAAGACCTACAAACTTATTTGCTTAACACGGTGACTTACGGACAGGCATCCGCGAGCTACCTAGCTATACGCTGCTTATTCGCCTTGGCGGATGAATGCTCTGATTCAATGCCGGAAATATCAAAAATTATCAAACACGACTTCTATGTTGACGACCTTTTAACGGGAGCAAATTCAATCGAACATGCCAAGCGCATTTGCGAACAAGTTTCCGCGGTTCTAAGCAAAGGTTGTTTCGAACTCAGAAAGTGGTATTCGAACCACGTCGAGGTCACAAGCGACATCAAATGTAAGCAAGATTGCGGGGTACTCGAGTTCGCGCCAAACGAGAGAGCTAAAACATTAGGTTTGTTTTGGGCATGTCACTCAGATATTTTAACTTACAATATCGAAGTCGAGCAATTAAATTCAACACAACAAAGTACAAAACGTTCGGTACTTTCCTTAATCGCCAGGATATTCGATGCTTTAGGTCTTCTCAGTCCCTGCACAATCATTGCTAAGCTTATTATGCAGCATCTATGGTCATGCAAAATTTCGTGGGATGATCCTCTTCCGGATTCAATCGAAAACTCTTGGACAAAATTCAAATCTGAATTACCGCTATTGAACAAACTGGAAATTCGACGGMACGCGATTTGTAAAGACGCGCACGAAATCGAACTACACGGGTTCGCAGACGCTTCCGCACGAGCATACGGCGCATGCGTCTACTTATTAAGTCGGAATGAAAGCAGTTGTCCTCAAGTAACTCTGCTATGCGCTAAATCTAAGGTAGGGCCTATGAAAACCATAACCATTCCAAAAATGGAGTTATGCGCTGCTCTGCTTCTTTCGCAACTAATCAGCAAAGTTACCAAATCGATTAACATCGAGTTCAACCGCATAGTATTATGGTCCGACTCAACTGTAGTTTTAGCCTGGCTCAATGCCAGTCCAAGCGCTCTCAAGGTTTTCGTGGCCAATCGCGTTTCGCAAATACAAACCTTAACCGAAAGTTACAATTGGCGACATATTCCAAGCGCTGACAACCCCGCAGATATCGTGTCTAGAGGACTTTATCCCTCCGAAATTACGAACAATAAATTGTGGTGGCAAGGTCCGCACTGGCTCAAACTAGAACAGCAACACTGGCCAACTCAACAAGAACTAAAACCAGAGTCCATACCTGAGCTCAAATCTCATGTTCTTGCTGCTAAAGTTCCCAATTCAAATCTTGATTTTCCTTTCGAAAATTTTTCTAATTTTACCCGAATGCAAAGAACCATGGCTTACGTCAAACGGTTTACGAACAATTGCAGGGTCGCAAAAGACCAACGTGCTACAGGAC
Organism: Rhyzopertha dominica; assembly: GCA_025024175.1. Lineage (NCBI taxonomy): Eukaryota > Metazoa > Arthropoda > Insecta > Coleoptera > Bostrichidae > Rhyzopertha > Rhyzopertha dominica. The sequence goes on from QCXZ01000075.1 coordinate 5,547,448, forward strand.
CTCTAGCAGTTCTCGAGTTAAGGACTTCCTTAAGATTGCTTTCACAGATTTCTCAAAATCAAAGCTTTCCTGAATTTTTTAGCGAGCTTCAAAACGGTCAAGGTCTAAAACCGAAAAATCAGTTAGCTAGTTTATCTCCGTTTCTAGACGCTCACCAAATTTTAAGAGTTGGCGGTCGTCTCAGTCGATCAGAGTGTCACTACGACAAAAGGTTTCCTATTCTATTACATTCAAAACACAGATTCACTAAGCTTTTGTTTGACGAAAGACACAAAGCTATGTTGCACTGCGGTCCACAACTTCTTTTGGCCCACGTAAGAGACGAGTTTTGGCCCTTAGGTGGTCGTAGTTTAGCCCGTGCTACCGTAAGAAATTGCCTGCAGTGTTTTAGGTTCAAACCCTCTCACGTGCAACCAAAGATGGCGGATTTACCGCGAGAGCGCGTCACGCCATCGAGTCCGTTTCAAATTACAGGCGTTGATTACGCGGGTCCTTTTCAAATAAAGGACCGGAAGGGGCGCGGAGGTAAAATAGAAAAATGTTATGTTTGCTTGTTTATTTGCATGGCTACGAAAGCCATTCACTTAGAAGCAGTCTCAAGCTTATCTACCGATGCCTTTCTGCAAACTTTGAGGCGATTCATTTCTCGTAGGGGAAAGCCCACAAAAATATTTTCCGATAACGGAACAAATTTTGTCGGGGCCCAGAGAGAATTTGCCAAATTCCTAAAAGCGAATCAGGATAACATTTACACTAACCTTTCAAAGGATCTTATCGAGTGGCAGTTCATACCCTCTCGCTCACCTCACTTTGGGGGTCTTTGGGAGGCTGGAGTGAAATCCACCAAATTCCATTTGCGTCATGTTCTTGCTAACGCCAATCTAGTTTTCGAGGAGCTCGTTACTGTATTAGCTCAAATTGAGGCTATTTTGAATTCACGGCCTCTGTGTCCACTTTCCTCAGACCCTAACGATCTAATCTCTCTAACCCCGGGTCACTTCCTTATTGGCCGACCGATAGTGGCTGCACCAGACAAGGACTTGCTTCAACTCAAGCAAAACAGACTCACTCGTTTTCAACTCGCGCAGCAATTGTGTCAACATTTCTGGAGCAGATGGAGCCGCGAGTATCTAAGTGAACTCCAACAAAGACATTGCTGGCGAAGTGCTAAAGGCCAAATTCGAAAAGGAGACCTTGTAATAATTAAAGAAGATAACACCATGCCAACTGAGTGGCGATTGGGACGTGTGCAACAACTTCATCCTGAAGAAGACGGTGTTACTCGCGTGGCCTCTATCAGAACGAGTCACGGAGTAATCAAGAGAAGTTTTCCGAAGATATGTCCTCTTCCGCAAGATGTTGAAAGCGGAGCGTTTCAAGGTGGGGGATATGTTGGCGCCGCAAAGCAGGAAGCCAGCAGCGATGCAATGAATCCACATACAAAAAAGAAGTGATCAGCTGTCAAAAAAAAAATACATCAGTGTCATTAAATAGTCATTCTAAAAAAAGTTTGTAATCGTTACAGTTTTATTAAACGAATTGTTTTGAAACCGAGTCTCCATTATATACAGTCCMCCAGTCTAGCGCCTGCTTAAAGGCGACAACTAACAGATATCTATCTGCCTGGTATTATTCTTTAATTCATTTAAGGCGTGATGTTTTAATACTCACGGATAACTGACATTTCAATTACACACTGCAATGTTTACTTAAGCTAGGCAGTTAAATTCTTAGAGTAAACATGAATAAGTTGCCAACAGAGGCAGCACGGAACAATCAATGTAATCGAAGTAATAAAAAATTGCGTCTTGCAAGGTGATACGTGTCTTTAAAGAGTTAATTTTCAAATTAAACATAGATAATTGTCGATTTATAAGACCTTGAGCTTTGTTAGGTTATTGGATACTACACGTGTTTCATTAACTGCAGAATTATTAATACAACCCGTGGAATAAAAGTATTTTAATATGTAGTAAATAAGAGTTTGAATATTTGTGTTTAAAATCTAGCTCATCAGTAAATTGGATTGCGACTTTTAGTTCCCCTTCGTATGAACTAATTGCCCGTACAGGTAAACGGATATCATACTGATTTGAATCCAAAACTATATTGTATCAATCTAGCGACACTCGCTTGGGTAGTAGAGTTTAGGGTTAAAATTTTTTCGTCTCCGATTCAGCTGAATACAAGTGTACTTACCGATTAGGTCCTCCTGAATTTCGGAATGGTGTCAGTTGGTCGCTAGCTACAACGCAACGGTTCGCTCGGAAAGTGTACTTATTTAGGCCGCCCGCAGTCCTAGCTCATTTTAGAGCAAATTTTTGAAATCTGCTGTTCAAAATACATCTGTTTGTCGATTTTGGGCTAAATCTATTTTTTGTCGAAAATCACAAAACATCCAAAGCATCTTTTTTGACTTTAAAATTTTTTCGTCTCCGATTCAGGCAAAAAGTAGTAACTGCTTGTCGTACAGATAAACAACCGACTCAAGGCCCAACTCCCCGTATAGTGGTTGTGAGGGGTAATGATATGACTCTTAAAATAGTGCTGAGTTTTACTTTCTATACTTTTTGTAATGAATACAAGCGTGCTTCATATGCACCACCCTATATTAAAATGCCACACCGCAACATGGACTGCACAAAAGCATAATACACTGCTTTTACCGTTTGTATGTTCTCTAACTTAGTAAATTGTTTTCCTCAGTCTTTTGGGTGCGGTCAAGTCAATGTGCTGGTTCCAAAGTAAATGCTGATCTATTTGAATGCTAAGATAGCACAGAAATATCCGACTCTATGTAGTTTTAGTATCGTGTCTAACGGTAGAGTTTGAGCTGTCAATGAAAAGGTTATATATTTAGTTTTATTTATGTTTAGTCATACTTTATGTCGGTTCAGCCGAACTATCCGTAGCCTTCCGGAACGTCTCCTTCCATGCTTTTCCTATAAACACTATTGCAGTATCGTATGCAAAGACAGACATTGTTCCATTCATTTGTAGTAACATAAGTCATTTATATAGATAAGAAACAATGTTGGATCCCGGACTGATCCCTGCGAAATTCCGCATCTAACAATTTGAGAAGCACTATTTCAGTTACTCAAGTAATCTCGAAGTACATGAAATACAATGCCACTGATAATAATCTTGAATTCAAAATGTTCTGCTAAATTTAGGAGGGTTGACAGATGAACTGAAACTACCCCCACAGGAGAAAATCAAGTGGCGTCAGATCATGGTAAAGAGTTGGGCATTCTATCGCTCCGCGCCTACCAATCCATCTGTCTGGAAATATCGCATTCAAATATCCACGAACATTGACTGCAAAATGGGGTGGTACACCATCTTGCTGAAACCATATCTGTTCAGAAGGATGCGCAGCATTTTCACGATTAGAGAACAGCCGAATAAGCTTTGGTATAATGTGTTCGCGCAAGAGTTGCAAATACCTGACCACATTCAAATTTCCATCGATGAAAAAAGGCCCTATAATGTGTTCACCGATAATATCACACCAGACATTCACTTTCCGAGGGTGTTGTGTGTGGAATTGTTCCATCCAATGTGGATTTGTGTCCGACCAATATCTGCAATTATAAGATAATATTTTGTCGGATAGATCGCTGTCTCTTGAAAACACTGACAAAAAATTAATAGTCTGACGTTTCGATTACACCTGTAATCTTTGTCAAAGACGAAGAACCTCAAAATTTGCCTGACACAAGTTCAAACAAAATTTTGAAAGTAAATCACCAAGGATGCGAGACGTCATAGAAACAACGTGCCAACCTGATAAAAAAGGAACCTAACGATGAAAAAGGAACTACCTACCTACTAGATATACACGAACTACTTGATAAAAGATAACTACAAAATAGCCTTCCAAATGTCACCTTACTCATAATTTTCACAACCCCTATTAAAATTATTAGTATTCCTACAAATTTCTATAGCTTCTTTTATTAGACGTTTGTGATAATATTTTTCTCTATGTAAAATTTTTGTGTTATCAAAATCAATCATGTGTTTAGTCAAATATGAGTGTTCAGCTACGGAAGATTTATCTATCTGTTGCAACATAGTAGCACGTATGTGTTCTTTCAAACGCGTACCTACTTTTCTTTTAGTTTGACCTATGTAACACTTTCCGCAAGAACAAGTAATTTTGTAAACACCTTCACTCTCTAAATGTACTTTATCTTTAGTAGAACTTAAAATTTTATCTAAATTATTATATGTACTATCAACAACTAAAATATCGTGTTTTCTAAGCATCCTCCTTAATTTTTCCGAAAGGCCTTGTACATAAGGCAAACTCAACTTCAATTTGCTTTGTCGTGGCTGAGAATTTACTTGATTTGGATGAGCACTTTTATTAAAAACTGACCAAATATTCTTACTACTATAACCATTTCTCACTAGCGCTGATTTAAGATGATATATTTCTTTTTGTACAGAACTTTCATCTGATATCCTTTGTGCTCTAACAAATAACGTCCTAATAAGACTATTCTTTTGAGAAGGAGGGTGGTGAGATGTGGCATGTAAATATCTGTCTGTGTGTGTTGGTTTTCTGTAAACTTTGTGTCCTAACTTTCCAGTGTTTGTTCTCTAAATTTGGACATCCAAGAAAGGTAAACTACCATTGCTTTCTAATTCCATAGTAAATTTTATGTCGGGATTTTGACTGTTCAAATGATTTAGAAACCTATCCAGCTCTTCTATACCGTGGGGCCAAATAACAAAAGTGTCATCTACGTACCTATACCAACATTTTGGTTTGAGCTGAAAACTGTTTATCGCTACATGTTCAAAATTTTCCATAAACAAATTGGCTACTACAGGACTTAGAGGTGAACCCAAATTATTATCTTATATTTATGGACGCTGAAAGTATTCACCCTCGTATCTGCAATTATGTTTATTCAAATTACCATTGAGGCAAAAGGTCGCTTCATCATAAAACATAATCCAATTTAAAATGTTTCTATTTTCATCTATCACGTTCATAGCAGTTTCGCAAAATTCTATCCCACGATCGAAATCATCTTTGCTTAGTTCTTGTAATAAGTGAATTCTGCATGGATGAAACTTCTTTTTTTTTTCAAAATTTTCTGAACAGAACTCCTGTTAATAGGGTGAGTGAGAGCACGCTGTTGTACGGAACACTTGGGATTCTCTTGCACATCTAAAAGGACATTCAAGCTACTTTCCTTACTCATAGTAACCTTTGGACGTCTTGGTTTTTAACGATTTTTAACACAGCCGGTTTCGCCAAGAGTGCAACTATTTCCGAATAACTTCGCCTTCTATCTCCATAAGCAATCATCATCAAAATTTCGATGTGATCATTTTTAATTAACTGAGGCATTGCGATTGCAAATAACAAATGAATGAAAATTATTACCAGTCACGAGGAAAATGGAGTTTTTGTTTTTACTTAACGATAATGAATACGGTTTTTATCCCGAAGTGTTTTGCAGCACCCAAGTTTGTTATCACACTTTCTCAACTCAGAAGCAATAAATTGTACAAGTGTGATACATTTTTGAAATCAGGAAAAATATCCTTTTCAATGATGTGCCTTTTGACACCCCTTTCTATTAAAAAATGCAACTTGCGCTCATATTTCGGAAACGAGAGCTGACACGGAGTAGAAAAAATTCCAGAAAATCCATTTTATTCATTAGAACCACTATTTATCATCCTGCTTTATTGTAATTATGTTTTGCAAAATGCTTTACTGTTCATTTCGCAATCCTGTTGTCTCATTGCTTGAATGAAAATATATAAACAAAAAATACCTGGAATTAAGTAATTTGCAATATAAATGGGTTGGTAAATACGAGATATAGGCTTCTGATAATTGCCGCGTTGTATCGCTCCTCTTACACAATTTACAGTAGAAAATCGATTACATTCTGAGCTCTGTAACGCAATTAGGTGCCAATACAACTAAAGCTCTTTGTTGGTAAACTATGAGCCAAGCGATTAATTGTTCTAGACGAACAGAGGTATTCTTTACTTCGTCGGAAACCAGATCTTTTCCAAGCTTCTAGTGGTAATTGAAGCTACGTATTGTGATCCGTGCTCGCTGCACAGAGACGCAGAATAAAAATCAGGCTGCACGTGTCGCTTTTGTCACTTAATTTCTAATTGTAGAGTTCTGTCGCTGTATTCCGTACGAAGAGTAATTAGATTAGGTTGACACATATACGTGGATCTGAATATGCAGCAGTAAAGTTTCGCGAGCTACTGAAGTTTGTAATAATTGCTCAGTTATGTAAGTCGCAGACTGATAAAGGATTTAGGCAAATAAAGTAGTACTTCAAAATGAATTCGTTTTAATATGAAACTAGAATCGATAGCCAAGTCTTTTTATGCAGTATTTTGCACTTTACCACCGTTTGTTTTGAGGACCATGTTTTCTCCTTTGCACTGTTCCCAAATACAACACTTTCTTCACAATTCAGTATTTCTTTCTACCTATCTTTACCACCATAATTAAGTTGCATTTTCTGGAATTTTTTCAACTCCGTGTCTGATCTCATTTCCGAGATATGGGCGCAAGTTGAATAAAAAGTTGATAAAAGTATGATAACAAACTCGGGATAAAAACCATATTCTTTATCGCTAGAGTAGAACAAAAACTCCAGATGTATCCATTTTCTTGATGACTGGTGATAATTTTCATTCACTTTATTATTTGCAATCGCAATGCTTCAGTTAACTGAACATGATCGCATCGAAATTTTGATGATGATTGGTTACGAAGATAGAAAGCGAAGTTATTCGGAAGTAGTTGCACTCTACAATGTAATTCATGAAGATCGTAAACCAATTGCCAGATCAACAGTTATTAAAATATTGCAACGTTTTGAAGAAACCGTCGGTGTTAAAAATCGTCAAAAACCAGGACGTCCAAAGGTTGCTACGAGTGAGGAAACTACAACAGCGTGCAGATCTGTTCAGAAAATTTTGAAAAAAGGGTAGTTTCATCCATACAAAATTTAATTATTACAAGAACTGAGCGAAGATGATCTCGATCGTAGGATAGGATTTTGCGAAACTGATATGATCATGATAGATGAAGATGAAAACATTTTACATTGGATTATGTTTTCTTTCGCCTCAATGGTAAAGTGAATAGACATAATTGCAGATATTGGTCGGACGCAACTCCACATTGTATGGAACAAGTCCACACACAACACCCTTAGAAAGTGAATGTCTAGTGTGGTATTATCGGTGAACACATTATATGGCCTTTTTTCATCGATTGAAATTTGAATGCGGTCAAGTATTTACAGCTATTGTGCGAACACATTATACGAGAACTTATTCGCCTGTTCCCTAATTGTGAAAATGCTGCGCTTTCTTTTCAGGTCTGCATCAGCTTTCCCTATATTCATCATATTTTTAGATATGCAAATTCGAGATGTCAATMAACMTTTCTGAATGTTGACAGAAACTAAAACACAACTCAATATTTATACTAAACCTATCGAGTTGCAAAACACACACAACTCTGAAGCTACAGACTTTTATCAAGAAATGAAGAACACAACAGTAAATGTTCAAGTAAAGCCTTTAAAAAATCTACAAAAAATCTCTAATGCTTTTCTTCAACTTTATGTTTTATCGGTTTGATGTAAACCCGCCATTACAAGCAATGTAATACTACTTAAATTACATTACATTATACTTAGTATTAATTACATTTTGCTAGCATTTGCACTACATCTTCGTTCTACTATTCTTGTATTTCGAATAAGCTTTGCTAATATTTTGTAGATTGTGTCTAGTAATGCGATTCCCCTATAGCTACTGCAAATCGCTTTATCTCCTCTTTTGTGAAGTGGAAAATGTTATACCTTCGTTCCATGTTTCCGGGATTTCTTCTTGTGGCTTTTGGAGTAAGATAAGTTTGGTCAAAGAATATATGGTTTTACTGTGTACCATTACTAATGGACCATCCTGTATAATTTACCCAAATGTTTTAGATTAGCTGATAGGTCGATAATGTGTTACAATAGCATTTTTAAGCTACTCAGGAAAACATCCTTGTTTGGGGACTAGATTAAAGATATTGTCACGCGTATACGAATTCAAAAACTTCGGATTTCTGACTCGACTTCTTTTATTTAACCATTTGTATCGATATACACTAAACCTAAACGCAGCTAGTTCAAAACACACACAACTATTTCAGCCATAACTTATAACTTACTAGTTATTACTAAGCTTCAAATTGCAGTATTACTCGACAAACCTTATACGGTTTACATCAATTACATATCAATTACAGGCTGCATTAACATGGAACTGCATACATCAAATGAATAATTTTTATCACGACTTGCAGCAATAACTGCGACTTTAATTAATATACGCTTCAATGATTTGTTTGCACAGATAATTCAATAAGGAAACCTGCAAGTGACCTGTGCACTGAGCTTTATATACGGCGCGGTATAAAATTTTATTGAGCTATTAATGACATTGCCTCGTAGTATTACAGAGGCATTTCCTAATTAATATGTGCTGCGCACGAGACACAATTGTCTTTATTACTTCAGTGTCTGTGTTCATTGCTGCAATACCAATATACAAATAATATGAAACCTGGATATAGTATTATTATTATTACAAGCGTTTAATAAGACACGAGTGCGAAGGTAGGTTTCTTTAAACAAGTATAATACCTAAACTACATATATTATTCAGGGTCGCTACAAAGTATGGAACCATGAGGATATTTCAGGTTCTGTTATAACGATTTTTCTGCAATTGTGCATGGGCCTATGGGTAATTAAAGTGCATTTTCTGGAATTTTTTTAACTCCGTGTCATTTCTCGTTTCCGAGATATGGGCTCAAGATGATTTTTTTTAAATGTGAAGGGGGGGGGGTCAAAAGGCACATCATTGAAAAAGGATATTTTTTCCTGATGAGAAAAGTGTAAATACAATAATTGAGCCTGATAAAGAACGAAAACAATGAAAACAAGTTTCTTTATCGCTAAAATGAACAAAAAGCCAGCTATTACCATTTTTTCTTGACTAGTGATAATTTTCGTTTAGTTTGATCAATTTATTGCGAATCGGGTACCCAAAAAGTAAAAAAAAGAAAAACATGATTTCGTGAAAATGCAGAATTTTTTCAGGTTTACATTAGAGAAGATGCTCAAAATGTTCTCAATTTACTTCCTGGCAGTAATGCAGCCTTGAGTAAAAATTTTCTAATGTCCTTTGTAGCATATTTGGAGGTAAGTTCTGAATTTCTGTTCTGATTCGTCCTTTTAAATCTTCTGCATTATGCGGCCGATCAGCATAAATACGATTTTTCAGATACCCCTCTCCCACAGTAAAAAAATCAAGCGGCGGCAGATCAGGGGAACGTGTTGGCCATTCTATCAGTCCGCGCCTACCAATCCATCTGTCTGGAAATAATCGCATTGAAATATCCACGAACGTTGACCGCAAAATGGGTCAGTGCACCATCTTGCTGAAACCATATCTGTTCAGAAGGACGCGCAGCATTTTCACGAATAGGGAACAGGCGAATAAGTTCTGGTATAATGTGTTCGCGCAAGAGCTGTAAATACTTAACCGGATTCAAATTTCCATCGAAGAAAAAAGGCCTAATAATGTGCTCACCGAAATACCACACCGGACATTCACTTTCTGAGGGTGTTGCGTGTGGACTTGCGTTCCATCCAATGTGGATATGTGTCCGACCAATATCTGCAATTATGTCTATGACATTACCATTGAGGCAAAAAGTTGCTTCATCGGGAAACATAATCCAGTTTAAAATGTTTCTATCTTTATTTATCATGTTCACAGCAGTTTTGCAAAATTCTATCCTACGATCAAAATCATTTTCGCTCAGTTCTTCTAATAAGTGAAATTTAGCAAAACAAGAATTAACTAGATGTCCACGCCACATTCATCTGCAATATATTTTAACAGCAATGTCGTCTTTCAACGCAAACTCGTTTAAACCCGATGATCGCAACACAAATAGAATGTGTACATAATTAAAGGCTTTTACTGTTATTGCCACCGTTAGGATATTCATAACATTCGGCGCGGCGTTATAAAGAGTCTTCTTATGTCTTTTAGAAACGGCTGCCAAGGTTGCGGTTTTAGGTTTATTCACTTCGATTGCCAACTTTTTACCGGGCTTCTGCCATCGCGATCCTTTTTACAGGACTTGAACTTTATCATGCGTATCACTTGTGATGCGAAGGGACCGGATCTTTAGAATAAAAACTTAGCATCCTGCAAATCCCATGAGCAGGTAAACGATAATGTGAGGAAAAACACCGAAACAGGTATTTGTTCGAGTCGGTGGAAAATAACGTTTGCGTTAAACGAAAGCACCTACTTTAAAAGACGTGATCGTATTTAAGTACCTATTTGCAGAGTGGAAAAGGACAGTAAGTGTCAGTGCAATCGCTGTGACCGTTGAGGAATTTTAGTTTGATAATTCAAAAACACAACTTTATGTGAAGGAATCTATAAGTTCAGCAAGTAATAAGATGATTTTACATCTTAAGATATTGGGACATTCTTTTTACAGCAATCCATACATTTTGGTCCTTTTTTTAATTGGTTAAATCTCTAATTGTCTGTTTTTTAAGTATGGTATGTCTATTGTATCCTGTAAAATGTATGTTGTACTAACTGTAGTGTCCTATGCATTGTCCCGTAGATCATTTGGAATGTATTAATTGACAGACTCTGTAATAATCCTAAAGCAAAAAGTAAAACATTGCAAAATAGACGACAATAGGACAGTTAAAACCTAAAACTAAGCAATATGCAGCTAAAACATAGTAGTGAACTGAATGAATGGCTTCATAAAAAAGGTACAAAACATTATCTCTTCGACATAGCGTAATAAATATACAGAAGTACTTACTTCCAGTATCCATCTTTCCAGAAACCACAATAAGAAAAATGCGAATCATTATTTACAACATAATAGATTAACCCCTTTGGAATATTTACAGGTTAGTACAATTGAACTTGATTTAGTAGTTAAAATGCAGCTCCGGGATTTTAATATTTCTTTAGGTCTAATAAATWTCTGCATTACTGGTAGTAGTTTGATAAATTTCGTTTTCCTGCTGGATCAATTGTGGGATTTCGTTTAGCACATTAATAGGTTTATTTATGTAAATATGAGTTTTATAACAAAATGTCGCCAACAAATAGTTTTATTTGCTAATTATTTGCCATTTCTTAATTTATTTTTTGTTTTGTGTGTGCGTTAAGTTAAAGGGTTAATTTATTAACAGCAGTTTCATTTTAGTTTGTAAACATGGTGAAATTTAGAAAAAATTGAACGAAACGAATCCTAATGATGGTTGGCTATTGAAATCAACAACATTAACACCAAGATCTAGTGTTTATTTAAAAATAACCAATTGACTTACCCTTTATATTAGATTACTATGATGTTTCCATAATTTATTTAACTGATGGGGTATAAACACAATCAAAATACACTTCCCAATAATTTTGCCTGCAACGGCGTCAGTCCAAGTAACTTCATTCGCTAACAGGAATTTTTAACCACTACTCTTATCTCATACTAAAGCCAGCACTGCACCTTAAATTATTTTCTGTCTTTTTGAGTTTTTTAACAATCCCTTCAATTTTGTTTTGTATTTCTGGTTTAATTAAATAAAATTATTACGAATATTAGGACCAAACGTTTAGAAAATGAGAAAATACGCCTGTCGCACAATATGGGACGTTCTGATAGTTAAATAAAAATTTGTGCGGCCATTTATCTTTAAATCAAAGCTATTTATTACCTGTTTTATTAATAATGATTATGAGGACTATTTAGTTGGATGTTTTAGGCAAATAGTCAGAAAAAGTATTGCCAGTTTTGACCGCGAATTTGAATAGGGCTTTGATAGTGTAGTGGTTAGCACATTTGACTAGCAAAAAAGGTCCCGGGTTCAAGTCTCGGTCGAAGCGGGCATTAATTAATTAAAATATTTGTTCCGCTTAATGCCGATTTCAATAAATAGTTGTAAATACTTCGACGTATTTGCTATAAGCATGATTGTATAACGTGTTATATTTTATACGGTCTCTCATTTATTTTGAATGTGCTGTTTACTAAAGACGTTTCAGAAGCATACTCGAATTATATTAAATAAGCTTCTTATGCTTTATTTCCCAATTACATAGAATTGGATCCAATACAATGCAAGAATATCTTCAAATCCACGTAACAATCCATCATAATAAAGAACGCAACCTTCCAACATTCGATTCAGCAAAGGGATGCAAAAATTCCATGGCGGGGAATAAAAACAGTTATCCAACAAATTTATTTGCAGAACTCCAGTACAGCTTTTGGTTTTGTGTTATGAAAATTCAGATGTGTGTAACTATAAAGCACCCTAATTAAAAGATGACTAAACAATAAGTCACACACATACAGCACCGCGATAAATGAGTTTCGGCGGCAACCGAGTTTTATTATGAAAATAAGTAAACATGAAAAGATTGATCGAACACAATAATGCATTCTCTTGATCTATAGCTACTATTCTGAAACAATTACAAAAGCACGTTATTTTTTATTACTTTCCCTTTAAAGGAAGCGTAGTGATCAACAAACCAAGTCATTTATAACAACTTAGTTTATACACCAACACCGTCTGAATCGAAAAAACAAAAATGGGAGAAATTATATTGTTTCCAATGAAGAATTATATAGAAGTTAAAGCAGCAAGACACTGAAACCCTTTTATTTTTGTACCAATCTTAAGAATAACAGCTATTCTTTCAATTACAGTTACAGTAGCGGCATATACTGAAATAACTCGACAATTAGTATCTTGGAATAAGACGCAAAAATAACATCAAATTATAGTTAAATTGATTTCAAAATTGGCAGTTTATAGATCAGACACTCAAAGTATCAGTTTTTATGCAACGAATAACATATTATGAAATATATGAGCATAATGAATATCTACCTATATCTATATCTATCTGATTACGTATACCAGAACGCCAAAATAATTTTCGGTGTATAGTTCTACATAACTGTACTGTCCTCCTAAAATACTATAAAATCCTTTTCAAAACCTGTAACTGTAAACTCGTAGATAACACCAACAATGACTATAAGTTGATCGCTGCTGTTTTGAAAACGATTTTACAGTTTTATAATAATAATAATAACAATAATAATAATAACTGTTTTTTATTTAATTGAGAAATACATTACACTTACAAGCTTTTGTACAGGCGAGGTTTTCAATCTAACCTGCATTCTCCAGGCATATATTTACATGCGCAGCATGACCACGCTCTCAAAATAAATTTCGTTACCAAAGGTCCGAATTACAAAAAATAAAAAAATTCTATAAATCCATCCATTCTGCAAATACATAAAGTTACTTCAAAGCAGTCCGATATATAATAACAAAAAAAACCAAGAAAAAACATTCCAAATGCAAGTCAGTCTTTTCTTGAAGTTAATTAGAGTTAAGTCTTTGAAATAAATGGGAAGGGCATTATACTGAGTGCACGAATTGTACGTAAAACTACGTTAAAACGGGGACAGAACAATTTATGTAGAACTATATCTACTTATTGATTAAAACAGGTTTGAACAAACGCGAGCTCTGCTATCAAGGAACTGCTAATCGCAAACGCTTTATCAAGATCGATAAAGGACTGAAATATAATTAGATTACCCAGATGGATTGCTTCTTAGTTTGCAAAACTCCAGAGGGTATACTGGAAACAATTTTCTCACAAACTTACTTGACGGCAAAGCTAAGCGTCAGTATTTTACCCGAACATAACCTTGTCGTACACAGGCTCTCCTAGCAGTTTCAGAGTTATCATTGAAAAGAATTAGATGTTAGGTATGTGGAGCATTCCACATACACATATGTATGAATGATGAAGTAACATTTTCAACAAACCTACTACATCTACAAATGCTTGATTGTTACGGAGAAAAACACATTAAGCGTATTTAAAATAAATGCCGATATCTAAAGGTTTATTTTCATCGCTTAATCCAAGTATGTAAAGCTTTAAAAGAATATCGTTTAAATAGCTTCGAGATCAAGATTCTCGAGGTAAAATCTCGACCTCGTCTCGAAAATCTCGAATTTCGACACGAGATCAAGGCGAAATGAGAAAAATCTAGTTTTAGCGAAAACACTAATTCTAGTACTTGGTACTTCATAAAGGATATTTGATCAGCAAGTCGAATTTTTGAAACCAACACTGGTAACTATGTCTTCTTAGAGGGTAGATACCCCTTTATTACAGAATAAGTAGTAGTCGAATCAAAATCAGGCTGACAAGAAGGCATCAAGTTTGCTGCCGGATTCAAATTATTCAGTACGACTTTGCACGCTCAAATCCTTCGAAGGCATTTACCGCTTTTCCACCAGTATTATTTCCGCACGTTTGTGAAGTAAAATGTGCATCTTTACATCGGGCTGCAGTTCTCTCGATGTGAATGGTTCGTACGCCGGAAATGAAACAAATTGCACATTTTTGTTGAATGCAACCATTCATTCGTCTATTTCACACAATTGCTTTTTTGAAGCGCATTGCCTGCTACGGCTAAAATTCTGATAATACCATGCGAGTGCTATATCGGTATAATTTATTTATTACCCAATAGAAATTTCCATTTACACGATAAAACAGAAAATCAACATTTTTAGTAAATACATACAGCACACACTATAATATAATATACTACCGCTCGGTTACCACAAACGACAATAGCTTTTTCAGACTATCACAACGAATGTCACAGTGTCCAGATATCTATTAAAGTTTTTCGACATAGCAAAAACAGGCGAGTTAACAAGCACATTGTTTCTAGCATTTGAACAATAAAAAGTGCCACCATCCCGGGAACCAAGCCTAAGTACTCTTATATTAAATAATGCCAGCAAAGAAGGACAGTCCACATCGCCATGAAGTACTTTAAATAAAAATGTTTACCAGTGCGTATCCTTCTAGATTGCAGAGAAGTAACATCAAACCTTTGCAACAAGAGTGTATGATTATATCCTCTATGCGGATAATAATTGTCTATTCGATACGACAAAAACTTAAGAAATCATCTCTGAATTTTCTCAATTTGGTTTATGTGTACTTGATAATGAGGATATCATATCAAACTGCAGTAATCCAACTTGGAACGAACAAAAGTAAAATATAAAGATTTCAGTACACTAATATTATTAAACGATGCTGAATTGCGAATAATAAAACCTAGAGCTTTATAGGCAGCTTTTACCGTTGAGTCTATGTGACCAGTAAAAGATAATTTACAATCATAACTCACACCATGATCTTTAACGCTGTAGCAGCGCATCAACTCGATTGCTTCAATTGTATAATAAAATATTAAAGCTTGCCTTCTAAGGGTAAAAGTGCAGATCTTACACTTGTCAATATTAAGGGGCAATCTATTCACAGCACACCATCTAGCTACACGGCTAACCTGCCCTTGCAATACTAAACAGTTATCCTCGCCGGATACCTCAGAAAATAATTTCAGGTCATCCGCAAAAAACAAGTGATTAAATTCTAACGAAAGTGATAGATCATTTATACATAAAATAAACGTCAATGGCCCCAAGTTAGACCCCTGAGGAACTCCGACGGTAGCTAAAATGTTGCATGATTTAAAACCGTTATATGTAACATATAATTTACGTTGAGTGAGATATGATCTTACTAGTTGAACGAGATAATCACTCAATCCAAGCTGCTCTAATTTATTAAGTAGAACACAATGGTCCACCCTGTCGAAGGCCTTCGAGAAGTCAGTATACACTGCATCAATTTAACCTTTATTATCTATAATATTTGCAGTATACTGCATAAACTGCGCTAAGTTAGTTACAGTAGAACGTTTTGGATAGAAGATAACAATCCTCCGCCCGCACACGCTGACTTTCCCGCGAAATCCAAAATTACGAATGCTGTTGAACTGCGTTAAGCTATTAAATTCAAGAAAATTTGACAACGTGTTTGATTTGAAGTCATTTATACTAGCAGATATAAAATGGCTGACGTTAAAATAACCCAAGATTATTATATTGTTAACATCAATAACATGAAGCTCAAACGCCTCCAAAAAAAGTTCAAAATCATCATTTGTAATTTGAGGATGAATGTAAACAATATATATGTTCATAACAAAATTATCAAAACCAATTTTACATCCTAATAAATCTACAAAAGGAAATAAATCATTTATAGAATCTGTGGCATTGACTGCGGCTATGGCCAGAAATAATGCTTTAGGCCATAAAGCCTTCTTTACTCCCGTATTACCTAAATAACTATTGATGGCATTTTTCATATTAGAATACGAATAATAACCAGGTAATTGACGCTATTTCTATAACATTTTCACCATATAAGTTTCAAAATGCTTACCTCTACCTCTATTGTAGTGTTCCAACAATAAAGTAATTCCTTTTAATAAAACAGTACGTATTACGCATTCAAAATATTCTCGAATTTTGCAACAGTAGCCTAGTATTAGTTACAGTTTCAGTTCCGGTCTGCTGCTAAAGAGCTCTGATAAAACCCGAACTTCAAACTTCAGAAGAGCGTGTTCCAGTTCGGTCTAACTTTAATATGAGCTTGTAAATAACTTGGAAACTATGAGTGGATGGAGATGAGATGTTGATGTCTGGGAATGACGAAATTCTAGCAACTTTTTAAAATGCTCCTCTTGTGCGGAAAGTTATGAGTAACAGTACGGCACGTGCTAGTTGTACAGCTTTGAACGAATGCTGGTTTTTGACAGGTTTTTCATTCTTATTCTACAGGTTTCATACTTGATATATTTCGATTACCACATAGTTTTTATTAAATACTTATACAGGGTTTATATAAATGAAATTATCGATTAAATAAATTTGCCGTCTCTCAGGAAAGTGAACACAACTATAGGAATAATTTTTAAAGGGACTGAATTGTTAATTAAATGTTGTAAGAAGTGCATTGAAGTCAAGGGAGATTACACTGAAGAAGATAATTACAACTTGCTTTTGTACTTTATTGCCTTTTTCATTGTCAGGTCAGGAATAATTGCCACTTACCTCGTATATTTATACAAATCACGCACAAATACTCTGGAAAAGATAGAATTAGGCCCATAATTTGGAATTTCACATGTCAGACCCTGTCTTTTCAGGTGGATTCCGTGTACACCGACTTCAGCAAGGCGTTTGATAAAATTGACCATTGCACGAATCACTGTTAGCTTGGATGTCTTCTAACGTTCAGGGTAGAGCACAAAATGGTGTATATAAATGGAGCAAAGTCAGTGCTTTACTGGGCTGAATCAGGTGTGCCACAGGGTTCCATCCCGGGGCCTTTGCTTTTTTTTAATATAGATAAACGACAATAATTCCTGCTTTAAATTTTGTAATCATCTGCTCTATGCTGATGACCTTAAAATATTTGCTGTAATAAACAGTGTTATCGATTGTATTTTGTTCTAGGCTGATTTAAATACGTTTTACAGCTACTTATATCTAAATCTAAATAAATGCTGTTGTATCACATTCACCAGAAACTTAAAAACTTTCTCATTTGATTATAATTTCAACGGCACTGTTCTCGGAGTTGTTCACAATGTCAAGGATTTAGGCATAACGTTTGATCATAAAATGTTATTTAATCTGCAGACAATATAGCCGCTCAATCCCTTAAAATGCTAGGTTTTAATAATAAGTTCGTTTACAGTAAGATTAATTTTGCGTCGGTGTGTGTCAATACCATTATTACATAACACGACTAGAGTCAGTTCAGAAAAGATTTTTAAAATACCTAAATTTCAAAGTTAATGGCATTTACGAGATTCAAAATACAAACGTTATAGCAAAAAAAATGGAGTTTTGTTCCTCGATCGCAGAAGATTACTTGCAGATTCACTGTTTTTGCACAAACTAGTGAATGGCGCTATTGATTTACCTACCATGCTTTCGCTAGTCTTTCTAAATGTACCTTCTAGTTGTCGTAATCCACCATTGTTTCGCGAAACCTTTTTTAGAACAAACTCTGGTCAGAATGCACCAATTGCACTTATGATCAGAACATACAATTCCTTTGAATCTGATTTTGATATTTTTCATCTCTCTGGATAATGTTTCAAAAAAAATACATAAATTACATTTTGGTTAAACGTTTCAAGTTTTACTTTAGATTTAAATTATTATTCACTTGTATGTAACTAATTTCTTTTATTGTATCATTTATCATAGAAATTATCTTTCTTTATAAGGCATGTATTGTTAACATTATATTCTGCTTATTGATGATTTCACTTAACTTTTTTTATAATGTATTTTATGAACCACTGTACAACAATGTATGATTTGTTTTAGTGGGTGCCATCTTTAGGTTCGCCTGTAGGCACCCCGTCTATAAGAAAATAAAAAATAAAATAAAATAAAAATAAATACAAAAAACAAAAGAAGATAGATCAATTTTTGCCCCATGAGTTCAGTTTCATTCCGTTGGCACGTGTCGTTCACAAACATAAACACTTACTTCTTCAATTATTCTACAACTGCATCAATTCTTTCCAGGAAACATGCAGCAGCAAACCGCATCGTGATATCTATCCATGGAGTGACGTGATCAGCGCCAAAGCTCGTCGAGAGCTTTTACGTGCATCTGCAATAAATAGGCACTCCCTTGGATGTATCGCCGTTAAAACATGAATAATAATGTGCGTGATCGAACTCCGTGTGGGTGACATTATAGTGAAAAAACTCGCGCGTTAGGCCCAGTAGCGGTGAGGCAGGAAGCAGCATGCACAATATTTACCTGGCTACCCTAACTTTCATCCCGATATGCCTGCTGGTGGTGATGGGTGAGTAAACAGCTTAATTTTAATGTACACATCGAACGTTATCTTTTATTATGTTTTGCGGAACACGTTTTATTATAATGGCGTCGTTTAATGGAAGGCAATTGTAATTGTTTGGCGCCGGAGACAGTTGCTATGTAATAATGCTTGTAGGTCACTACCTTAGATTGCCTTCGATGTCGATGGAAGTTGGTTTTTTTAGGTCAGATTTGTTTAAGGTGCGTTGTACTGAGGCGAACGCCCTATCCTCTTAAACAATAAAAATAATTAGGAATATGTAGAAATTAGTGCATTAGAGTGGTACATAGCCCAGGAAAGAGGTCTGCTTTTTTATTTTCCTATGGGATTGGGGTCCACACGTCCACATTTTGCGAACGAAATATTTATTAAAATGGGGCGAAAATGTTTTTTCCCGCTATATCTCGGTTGGGGTGACCTTTATCGCATGTTGTTCCTAAGTAAATTATCAACAAGAAGGTAGTTGTTTGTTTGTTGAAAAAATCAACATAGTGAATTATAATAAGTATAATAAGTATAAACTACTCTGTTGCTCCGCTCTTCTGTTCATAGACGTGTTCTGATAATGTTTCCTTCACCCCTGTTTCTTTGCCTGATTATTAGTTATTAGTCACCCTGATCTCCTGGGTGTGAAGTTTGTAACACTGTTTATCCTCTTCCTACTTCCTGTTCTCCTTTTCCTTATTAATCATGAGTTCTTGTATGAATTCTGGCACGGCTATGAAGCCTGGCAAAACCATTGCTAGCTGCGATTGCTGTCAAGGTCCACTCATATTTCGTGCACTGACCTTTCTGAAACTGATTTAAAAATGATTAGGTCAAAATCGCGTTTACTTAAAATTGTGTGTAATAATTGTTGCCTAAATATAAACCCTTTTTGAATCATTGAAGTAAGTCGGAGCTCCGATCCAATTTGTAGACCCAGATTGCTAACTTGAAGGAAGAATTTTCTGCTCAGCTTGATGAGATTAGAGCCAAGAGGTTGTAGAACTCGAGAAGATCGTACCCCTATTCAGATTGAACACTATATCTACATGTCAAGCGGTAATTGAGTGATAGGATTAGTGGAGGAGAACAAAATTTGAAGGTTTCCTATATCAATAACTGTCCTAGAATTGTCAAGTTAAACTAATATCAGCACCCAATAACCAAACTCTACTCCACTGTTACTATCAGAATTGCCGTGGTCTCCGAACAAAGACGATAGATTTTTTTAAATAATTTTTGTGCCAATATAAACTATGACGTCATCACTTTGACTGAAACATGGCTGCAACCAGACGTGTGCAACAGTGAGCTAATTCCGAATGACTACTTAGTTTTTAGGTGCGATAGGAAGTTAACGCAAACCAATCTTTCTCGTGGAGGTGGTGTTTAAAAGTGCAATACCAGATATAGATCTGATAGKCTCAAAACTTAGGTMMAATAATGTAAATACTTTTTATGTATTCATCGTTTACATTCCGCCTTGGACAACTTACTCCGGTTTGGAAGTTTTCCTTGATTTATTGAACGACGTTCCAGAAATACATAAAGACAATGTTATTTTGCTGGGAGACTTCAACTTCGCACATTTCAGTACGCATGGCACTAATAGATGTAGCTTTGTGATCAATAATTTTCAAACTTTGTGTAATTTTAACCAATGCAATGGTATTCTTAACAGTTATGACATAGTTTTATACTTGATCTTCTTTAACATAACTTCCTGTAGTGTAGACAGATCGCTGTCATCCTTGGTTCCTGAAGATGCGCATCATCCTGTTTTGGATATTGATGTGTCGGGCATACCAACATAAAATCCCAAATTTAGATTGGATCAATCATTCGCTTTTAATTTCAAAAAAGCAAACTTTCCGTTACTATATAGTTTCCTCCTGGATATTGATTAGTAATTTTTTTAGTGATATTAGTGATGCTAATCTAGCTTGTGATGCATTCTATGATACATTCACCTCGGTCACGACGTCGATATCCTTAGTGGTTTTCTTTTGAGATTATCAACTGTATCTAGCGTTGAAGCCGCAATTTCTACCGATCCAAGTAAGTTATTGTCTTTTATTCAGTGTAAAAAGGGTAACACTAGAATTCCTGGCGTTATGACGTATAGCAATCTGGAGCTATCCAACCCACAAGATACTGTAAATGCTTTTGCTACTTTCTTCAGTAATGTATATGTTGATTCTGACTACAAATGTTAACGTTAAGCCCGAATCCTACCCCACTTCTGTTCGTCTGGACTACATCTCTGAGGATGAGATTGTGGCGCTCTGAAACACTGAAAAAATTCTTTGACTGTTGGAGTGGACGGCATTTCTTTAAAAAAAATTGCGCTTCTGTATTTGCTGTTACACTGTTTCATATATTCAACCTTGTTTTGCGTTCGTCGGTCTTTCCTGAAATATGGAAAAACTTACATTTGTCCTGTAATAAAAAAGGCAAAACCTCCCAAATTGAAAATTACCGACCTATCACCCTAATTTGTAACTTTGCGAAGGTTTTTGAGGGTATCGTCTATAAGCATATATATTCGTGTATCAATAAGTCTATATCTTCCGCTCAACATGGATTTATGCGTGGGAGACCTACTATCACAAGCTTAGCATGCTTCTCACAATTCGTTTCTGAAGCATTGGATGGAATTGGTTAGGTGGACGTTATCTGCACTGATTTTCAGAAGGTTTTCGATCAAATCGATCGTTTTGTTTTTTAAATAAGCTGGAATGGTTCGGCTTCTCTTCCTCTTTGGCATGACATTTCTATTCCTTTCTTTCCTATTTCCGGAGTCCCGCAGGGATCGAATCTTCTGTCTTATGTACATAAATGATTTTCCTGACTCACTTAAAAGTCTGAACCTCATCTTTGCTGATGATCTTAAACTTTGTATTGCAGCAATAGTCCTACAAATGTTTCACTTCGATCGCCAGTCAATCTTATGTGTTTTTWTTTTAATCGTATTTCTAATTCTTGTGATATTAACTTTGATTAGCTCACTTTTATTGTTGGGCAAGTGGTCGATAATGAATGGCATAGATGAGAAGTTTCAGTTAGGCTTTAGTTTATATTCATATTATGTTTCTTTCGTAGATTATTTTTTAAGTTGAACATGGTATTACATTAGGTAATTTCCTGTAATTGGATGCTAACCTGTTGGAAATAATAATAATAAATATTATTAACTATTTTTATCATGGAAGCCTTTGCAATTAAAAACATCGTAATCAAGAAACCATAAAAAAAATTAAACATTGCACTTGTCAGTTTTTGGTTCACCCTCGTATGCAGTAAATAAAACGCATGCCCTGTACAAATATTGTTATCACCGCTTTACTTTAGATCCAAATATTCCGCGTTAATTATTTATTGAAACCAATGCTCATTGTTTACATTCTGTGACCACTTGTTTCGTGTCGCCTAGCGACCGGTGCGCTTGGCCGCTTTTTGCGTAGCCGCGAAAAAAACAGGACCAGTCCACTTTTCCAATAGATCAGGTACGTCTTATTCGTAGTGCGTTGTTTTGTTAGTATCACCGGTGACAGTATGCGTGCGTGCGGGTAATAAAACGACGTGCTTTTGAATTTACGTTTTCGAAATTAACATTTGAGTGTTGGTGACATGTGACTAGTGATGGAAGAAATACCCGCATTGGACTACGGTTAAGCAATGTAAGTCATGTTTTGTAGTACTAAACCTGAACGTTAGAGCAAACTGTTTTGTGAGTGAAAATTACTATTAAGTCTGCACTAAATAGCAAACATATCACACGTTCCGTCGCGATCAACGTTGTAGCGTCTGCATTTGACATTTAAAAAATGCGTTTTAATTGGGATCAGACTTTTTTACATCGCGTCCATGACTCGATGGCCAAACCGAAACCATATATTCTAGAGACAATTCTAGGCTAATTGGTCCAAAAATATCTATAACCAAATTTGTTTCCTAAAAGGGAGCTGAGTCCCTTAAAGGTTTAACCCCAAACACCATTTTTATTTCATTTGTCTGAAACTTCTGGATATAATTAAATGAAACTAAACTAAATAAGATGCTTTAAAA
Source organism: Rhyzopertha dominica (assembly GCA_025024175.1). Taxonomy (NCBI): domain Eukaryota; kingdom Metazoa; phylum Arthropoda; class Insecta; order Coleoptera; family Bostrichidae; genus Rhyzopertha; species Rhyzopertha dominica. The sequence continues at coordinate 5,570,432 of QCXZ01000075.1, forward strand.
TGCATGTCTATGCTGTGCTGTCTACACCTCAACCAACTGCAGATAGTACTATTTCGCTGTCATTACAGCTCATCAGTGCAGTTTAGGTCTAGTGTAGACAACACGGCATAGAACTGGTTTTGCTTATATACCAAAGCAATGGTAAATAAGAATAAGTTTGATACCATCTTTGCTAAAAATTTTGTAGGCAGATTGAATACTAATACTTCCCGTATAGTGGTTTCCCAAGCAATGACATCTGTCTTCAGTCAATTTATTCAACTAAAGCGTCCGCTTTCGCAGGAACTTTTCACAGCGATCTAGATAACTAAACTACACTTAGTGCAAGAAAACTTTCATACAATCGCGTAAGCCTTGTGTCGACTTCATAGTGGTGAGCTTATATTACATAAAGCGTAATGAAACAGCCTGGAAAACTTCTCGTATTACGTGGAACGGGGAATTGGTTTCAGAAGTTTTTGATGCTTTTCACTTTTGTGTGGAGTTCTACGAAAGTTCTTATCAAATGTTTATTACTGCATCGTCTTGGATTGCTGTGCTTGTTCACAGTTTGTAACTAGTTACGATGGGCACAAGCATTAATCACCTAATCAATTATTATTTGGTCATATTTATTAACACTTAAGATACATCATTTAAAAAATTTCGAAAATATTAATAGTTCGTTTGGGAGTTATTCAGTTAAGATGTTAACGTTCGTAGATATCCTGTTAAGAATTAAGAAGTAGTTCGAATCGTGAAGTTATCCATATCTACATTAGATTCACGTAAGTCCAAGCATCCTTAATTTTTTAAATTTGATAAATTATCCCTGAGTACATCTCATTTTCATGCAATTACATATTAGGCGACTTGTTTAGCGCTTAATTTATTAAGCATTTACAAAAATTTTAAACAATTAACTTTATCTGAAAAACACTTTCTAGAGTTTGAGACTTCCGCAGCAAACATTTCCTTAACAAATTTACATATTGAAATGGATTGAGACTTTTTTGCAAGGATTTGATGTAGTAAAGAGAGAAATAGAAACTCAAATTCCGCTAGGGACCGCCACCGGTTATTTTCATCGAATTTCGTTTTAATAGTGGTTTAGACAAACCCTCAGATATTAGGGTTCACCCACCAAGACTGCGCTCACTTAGTTTGGGGCAATAATTTGTGTGCCAGGGTGGATGTGCTATACGGAATATTTCTTGCATAGGCATGATTTGTATCCTGCCGTTCAAAGGGCAGGCAGACTGAGTTTGTATAACTGAGATGTCCTTACTATTTTTTAATAAAACGGTTACTGTGGGGACGTGAGGTTTAAAGGTCATATTGAAATGACAACGATAGAATCTACGTAAAAAGTCTAAAAGAGTCAGCATCTATATGAAATGTTACTAGCACTGCATAGATGATAACTAAAAATTGATATCAAATATGCTCAAAGGTATGAGGCAGTATGGAAATGATTTCAGTTATAATTATCCAAAGTTCTTTCACAAAAATACAGGTACGATAATTATACAAATAATTACATATTTGATATATACATATCGAAAAATTGACAATGTAAATAGTGCACTATTTATCAAGATATTGTTAAATTACCGTTGAATATTACTATACTGTGTGTTCTCCTTAATTAGTTTTTTTGTGTAAACAAAATCTGGTTAAATCATTCAGTTTTTTTTGTATCTACCGTCTGAGCGAGATTTTAAGGACTGCAGAAATTGTAAGGTTATTATAAAGTTAGGCTTAGCTTCAAAACAAAAGACGGTAAGAAACGGCAACTGCACGGCCAGTTCGCATAAAAAAGTAAGACAATAATGTCGGAGCTGCAACGAATAACGAAAATGAGACTGACAAGGGTAATTTCAACTCATTGCAAAAATTACTACAAAAGTGCATATAGAATTTCAAAAAGTAATGGTAACAATCATGTAACTTTTATTAGACGTACTATACGGACTGGGGCTACCCGGCTTTTATTACATTGATCCTTAGGCCAAATAAACTGGTATACCAAAACACATTCATAATACTCAAAGTATACAAATATTTGACGCCGCTCAAAAGAGCAGTTTTTCATCATTTCGGGGATAATCATCGGCAATGTATTAGAAGTTTATAGGAAGAAAATAATTAATTCAGTTAGAAAATGGTTGTAAAGATAAGATATATCTAAACTGTAGACAAGAAACTATTGCTTTCTTGTACAATATGTGGATGTGTGTGCGACATGCAGGTGTCGTCATCTATGCAATTGCAGAAATACTTTTTAATATTAGGTATCATTGTCAGTTATAATATCTCAAGACAGTGAGAATAGATTGAGTATAATTCGTCATAACTGTGAGAACTGTTGCCAAATGGACAGAGTTCGAGAAAAGTTCTGGAGAATTATATTATAATTTTATCCCCCTCTCGCGTAGTATTCGATATATTATTTTTTTGCTTTTTATAATATGCAGTGTCCTTAATTTTACCATTAATTTCGTCGACTGCCGATGTGCTAAATGTATTCTTATATTCATTTTGCGTTTTAATAAATTATTCGCAGAACGACCTCCACATAGAGATTGCCCGAGATGAAAATATGTTGACAAATCAAATTCTCGGTAAACTATCAGAGTTTTATAGAATGTGTATGGTACCAGGAATAATCGTTCCACGCATTCCCAGAAAAATTGTGGTATATCTACAGTTTATTTATTATATACCATTGATAAAAGTCATTGTCTTACTTGTTTAAATATTACCACCATTTTTAAATGAACTTAGAATTAAATACCTGCTGTGGCAGGCCTAACATCAAAGTCGATGTGGCCGAATTATCTTGCTTGTTTGCCGATTAAAATTGACAGCGAGCGGATCTACCAATTTCACACTGCAAGCTCTAAATGCCAATACTAAGATCCCCGTCACAAAACACAATGGTTGGCCGATACTAACTATTGGGGATGCTTACTAATTAAACGAATTCCCGGATTCTAGTAATTGCGCGGAATCTAATTCAATTTAATACAACTATATCAAAACTTAATAAAAGTGTGTGTCTTACCTTTATTCGGACGCTGCTACCAAACTTACACATGGGCACTATAATCGTTTTCGTCGCAAGAATGAAAAAAGCTACGTTTCAAACAACAAATATATTTAATAATTACTTAACGAGAATAATGATTATAATAACAATAAAACGTAATCAACAAAACTGGTGTACTTCCCAAATATTCTTTACAATATGATATTCATTGAACGAGAATATGACCTCAACCCTTGAATTAACAATTTTGACCTGTACGTGAGTTTAAACTAATTAACAAAGAATTTTCAAAATACCGAGACGAGTGGCTAACCCATTTTTAAACTATACTATTTAATTTTACTTTCAAGTCTTGCTAACTGACTTTACTCAAAATGACTCTATACATCGCGAGCTAGACTAGAAGTTACATTGCTTCCGATATCTAAGAGGATGGAACGTAGACTGAAGATTCTAGCTTTTCAAAAAAATACGTTACTTGCTGGATTTTCTGAACTGAGACCTGATTGGTCAAAACTACCCCCACATGCTATTCTCAAAGCGCGGCACTGGTCATATTCTCGTTGACATCTATCAGATTATCGAAATATAAATAAAAGCTAACCAAAGCTAAACAATTTTAATCCGACCTAACTAACTCGTGGATATCCCCAAGCTGAAGTTAAAATACCACGCGATATGGCAACGACTTTGATTACTAAGATCGACATTCTTCATTTCAATATGCAACAACATGTAAAGAAAATTTCAGGAAAAACTTCACATGGTTGCCAATCGTAACTAAATGCTTATTTAATATTCTGAGGAGATTGAGCAATCGAATCAATCATTTCTATCAACTATTGCGGAATTTACTATGAATTGAGAGGTTTCGCGCCCTAACCATCGTAATTTTTAGGTCGTGTACCCCAATCACAAAAGAGCCGCAAGGGTCAGAACCTTTTAGGAACAGTACCAACTTTTCTCCATCTGGTTGCAATAAAATATCCCGACTGAACTGCAATAACCGAGTCTTTTTAACAATRCACTGCCTGACAAATTTTATGAGAGTACCCGAACCGAACAGAATTAACAAAATTTATTCCCTTGCTGCAAGATAATGTTAAAAATTTATCCACGTATGTTCTAAAACTAACCATTTTGCTACACTGCACAATATAACTGCATGATCGCTAATTTTTATTATATCTTCTATATTGTAAAATTAAAATCCAAAATTTTTATTCCTATGCAATTTGACGAAAACTTCCATACTTTAGTTTAGTATTTAGGAATACTTGGTGAAACATCACAAAAAATGGAGTAGAATGCAATAAAATGCTTCTCTTCAACCAATGCGGAAATTTTCCAGGTTGAACAGTTTATTTGCATCTTGGGATAGGGTGAAAGACACTTTATGACAGGTAACCGGGTGCAATTAAGGGCGGATACCTGTAGAGGGCGGAAAGATTAAAATTTTTGAAACTTAATCTGGATCTAGCGCCTATAGTATTTTAGATACAAATTCAATTTTGCGTACAGATTTTCTTATACTTGTCATCTGAATGGCCACGTCGCCATTTTCCCCAAAATTTTGTTTCAAAATTAAAATATTGAAGCGTAAACATTGTTATAAAATAAAAGTCACTTTTTCTGACTCTGCAAAGGTACAATTAATATTTCGGCCTCCATGCGTTGTAGAGAATTATTTGTAATACAACATACTAAAAAATGAAGGCAATCGGGCAAAAAATGACTAAGCTGAACGCCTAGAAGTTTTACATGTAAACAGCATGGGCAGTATGTACACGGCTACCCAACACCCTTAAATTGCGAAGATGGCAGAGAACATTTTTCAGAGAGATGCATTCGAAAATACGTATATAGGCAAACTGCAAAAAATTCATTGCCGACTTTCGAAACGGCTATTCAACCATGCGAAAATTTACGAGCCGAAAATTCATATTAATCTTCACAAGCTTTCACGTTGGTATCAAAACTGGATAAAGTAGCACTGCCATATTATTTAAGTTATTTCTCGTGTTGCTGTTATTTGACTGATCATTACTACATATTATAAAGCAAAGTCGAGATAGGAAGGTTTAGGTATATAATTTGTCAAGATTTTGTGTAAATTGATCGAATACCGATAATTGTTAGAAGTGCTGAAAAAATGCCGAAAATGCCGCCTAACCCTTTGAGATATAACAAAACAATGTATGGTGGGATATTCCTCTTTTATAGACCTACAAAAAAGTCTTTTAAGGATAGCGTACTACACCCATTCTATCTTAAAAGAAATGGTCACATACAATGCGATAAATGGAAAGCTAATTAAGCGGATACATTATTAATTTATCAACTAAAATACGTTAGTTACCTTAAGCATTTCATACACATTAATATAATCTTTTGCACCATATTTATTTATTTTATTATTTAAAAATGTAATAACTGCGAGAGGTAGTTATCAGCACAAAAACGAACAGATGTAGTMAGTAMCAGTATMATATCAAAGCAACTCGATAATGCAGTAAATAACTATACTTCTGACAACACTTTCAATCTCATCAAAGACATTTATCGTAAAGCAAACGAAACACTGCACCCCATTAGCGCTTAAAGTCAGACCTGTCATCATACAACAACTTGCTTCCACAGGTTTCAGGAAGCAAATTTAGAAAGCTACAATTACTTCACATTAACAGTAATTAATCCAAGCCGGCAAATAAAATATCCCTCAACGCTACATGAGAACGAGAACAAAGCGGGTGCTCCAGAACACCTGTTGAACCAGACTATTACTTTAACTTCAAGACCAGCGCTGCCTGAGTTTCATTAGTAACGCAGTTTGACGAGAGGTTTTCCTCGGAATGAAAATGTAATTAGCAGACTGCACTAGGCATTTGTTGTCGACAACAAGTTTACATTTAAAACTACACTTGGTTTGCTACCATAGTTCTAATAGAAGTTTTGCTCAGTTAAGGATGCTGTCAAAACGTAGTGAGGAACTCCAAAAGCGGATTACATATATTTTTCTATTATATCTGTTTACATAATTGTTGTGATATCCTGATATTAATAACTAGAGTTGAACAAAACTTTTTATTAACAATAAAAATCATTGATCTAAATTTAATAAAATTACGATTTTTTAATTTTTATTATAAAAATGAAAATTTGGTGCTCAATGCGAATATGTTTTTAAATTTTATTCGTGTTTAATAATTCTTTAATTTTTCAACGTTTGTTTCATGATTTAGCAAATAAAGTTGGTTTAGTTAGTTATCTATTTTTTCTTTTTTATTGATTTAGATTTCAATTGTGATTCATAAAAAATCAGTTCATTTAATCAACTCCGTTGTACAAAACTGAACCACAATATCCCTCCGTAACACAGCATGAACTATACACTGACATTAGGTCAGCAGCCCTAAAAATTGGTATCACTCGGTGCAAGGAGACTCCACATGGCGGTGTTGTGTTGAAATATGATAATCAGAAGCATGCTGACAGATTAAAAGAATATTTACAGAATACCTTAAGCAACAGGTACATAATAACTAAAAACCAACTATATAAAATCAAAAAATAAAGATAGTAAATATAGAGAAGAAGTTTGATAAACAGAAAATATAATTAGATCACAAAATGACATAGATGGGAACCAAATACTTGAAATTATACACATAGCCTATTTAGCCCACAAAAAACACACACAGCTTTTGCTATTGTATCACTTGAACTTTTTCACAATATCATGACTTTGGGAAAACTCTTCATTGCTTGACAGGTTTGTGCGGTCTAATGAACTCACTAATATGAGCCGTTGGTTTAAGTGCAATGGATTTAGACATAGTAGCAAAATATGTAGGAATGAACAACATTGTGTATACTGTGCTAAGTGGCACAGTGAAAAAGTTTGTCCAAAAGAATTTAAAGAAGTAAAGAAGTCAGTCAGTTTATAATACAAAATAAAATATAACATTCTAACCCAAATAGGTTAAGGTTATTTATTTATCTTGTTATCTGTTTCAGTTCTTTCTATCCTTTGCTCAAACTTTTCTAGTTTCTGCACTCTTAATTGTACTTTATAAATTTCTTATTTCAGCTATCTGTTTTCTTTTTATCTTCTACTGTCTCTTGTTTGAATTCCATATTTTCAAACGTTTTTGTTTGCACTTACTCCAGTCYCTAATTATTTTCTTTTCGCTACTAGCTTCTGATTGCCGTTTTGGTTTATGCGGTAGCTGATTTTCGTGTCCATTTTTCTTTCCTTTAGGTGACGGCTTTTGATTATTTAAATGTGTCAAATATGTAATCCAATGTAAAAGAATTCGAAAAACTTATAAACAACTAACCTTATAGAATTTAGGATTGATAGAGATAATAAACCAGGAAACGTCGTCAGCAGATTACATCGTTTTTGTTTTTAACATAAAAAAACAAAAATTAATAAATTCAGTCAAAATTATTAAAATTTTTGCAAGTAGGCCACTTGATATGTGAAACCGCGCCTGCTCAATAAATTCTATTAAATTTTTACATTAAATGAAACATGCATTGTGTTTGGAGTAGAATTTAATAATGCTTTTCACAATATTATAAAATGTGCAATAGAAAGTATGTAACAACTGCATATTCAGATAAACCACCATTGTCAGATTGTGTGGTATTGTGGAATCAGAAATATTATGCGAAAACAATTTAATGGTCTATTTAACATTTCAATTGAATGAAAGATACAGTGATACAGGGGTAGCCGTAAAACTATGTGTGCATGCTTTTTAGAACCTCCAAGGGTTGTCTCTTTGTATAACAATCCTCAAAATATGTCATGATTTAAAAGAAAATCTTCATTCCTTCTTTATTTGAAGACGTATTTGGAATTTTTGTCAATCTGAGCATAATGATAAGACGCATTGTCTAATACAATTACTGCATTGACTTGCGGTCAATGCAGTTTATTCTCAAACCAATTTTCAAAAACTTCAGCCGTCGTACTTTCATGGTAATCAACCTTTGAAGTACGTTTAACATGCATTTGTTACTTTTATCGCACCAACCTTTTTACACAGTATCATGAGTGTCGTACCAAGGTTCGTCGACATACATGTCTATAATAATATATATAATATATAATATAAGATAATATTTTCTCGAAATGATGGCTGTCTCTTGAGAACACTGACAAAAAATTATTAGTCTGACGTTTAGATTACACCTGTAATCTTTGTCAAAGGCAAAGAACCTCAAAATTTGCCTGACACAAGTTCAAACAAAATTTTGAAAGTAAATAAAGAATTCACCAAGGAAGCGGGACGTCATAGAAACAACGTGCCAACCTAATAAAAAGGAACCTAACGACGAAAAAGGAACTACCTACCTACTAGATATACATGAACTACTTGGTAAAAGATAACTACAAAATGGGCTTCCAAATGTCACCCAACTCATAATTTCCACAATCCCTATTAAAATAATTAGTATTTCTACAAATTTCTATAGTTTCTTTTATTAAACGTTTGTGATAATATTCTTCTCTATATGAAATTTTTGTTTTATCAAAGTCAGTCTTGTGTTTAGTCAAATATGAGTGTTCAGCTGTTGCTGCCTAGTAGCACGTATATGTTCTTTCAAAGGCGTACCTATTTTAAGATGATATAGTTCTGTTTGTAAAGAACTTTCGTCTGAGATCCTTTGTGCTCTAACAAATAATGTCCTTATAAGACTATTCTTTTGAGAGGGAGGGTGGTGAGATGTGGCATGTAAATATCTGTCTGTGTGTGTTGGTTTTCTGTAAACCTTGTGTCCTAACTGTCCAGTGTTAATTCTTTAAATTTGGACATCCAAGAAACGTAAACCACCATTGCTTTCTAATTCCATAGTAAATTTTATGTCAGAATTGAGACTGTTCAAATGATTTAGAAACCTATCCATCTCTTCTATACTGTGGGGCCAAATAACAAAAGTGCCATCTACGTACCAACATTTTGGCTTAAACTGAAAACTGTTTATCGCTACCTGTTCGAAATTTTCCATAAACAAATTAACTACTACAGGACTTAGAGGTGAACCCATTGCACAACCCGATTTTTGTTCATAAAAATTATCGTTTCATAAGAAATAAGTAGATTTTAAACAATGTTCAGATAATCTGTCTATCGTTTCACCTAGGTGATCGCTATTAAGCTTGGATTTGGTGATGTCTATCGTTTCAGGGATGGGTACTTTCGTAAATAAAGAAACCACGTCAAAATTAACTAAAATATCACTTTCTGAAATACTTAAACCTTTTATAATATCTATAAAGTCTGAATAATTTTTGATGAAACTACTGGTTTTTCCTACATAAGGTTTTAAATAGTTAGCACAAAATTTTGCCAATCGTATTGACTATGGGTCTTAACGGGACATTGGTTTTATGGATTATGGACAAACCATACAATTTAGGTACCTTGCAATCGGAAACAGTTAAAAGAGATTTCTCCTCATTCGAAAGATTTGAACTTTTGATATGATCTCGGGACATTTTTTGATATGTTTCCTCATCTAACAATTCTTTAACTTTATTCTCATAATCTGTTCTATCTAAAATTACTGTGGATGAACCTTTATCTGCTCTAGTAACTATCATGGACTTATCTGTATTCAAATTCTTAAGGGCCTTCATTTCCTCAGATGTCACATTAGGTTAGGGCGTACGTGCATTTCTAATGGCGTGGCATACATCCATCCTAATCTTATCCGCTTGATCTTTGGGAAGCAGTCTTATACAGGATTCCACAGATGACATTATCTCCACTTTTGGAATTGTCCGTGGCGTTACAGCAAAGTTCATCCCCTTCGCTAAAATGTTTACAGCAGCATCTGAGACTTTCTTTCTTTTTTGACAGGTATCACAGTGTTGTTGATGTTAGTTTTAACCATGTTATATGATTTAAGCTTATTGTGTTTAATGGTAATGAATTTCTCAAATTTAAGTGTTTTGTTCCTTGACCTTGTTAAAGCCTTGTTTGTATACTTTTCGTGTCAACTTTATTATGTCTTCAAAATCCTGATAAAAAAGGTTGCGGGATAGAATTTGCAATGTTGTGTTTGTCTTCATCTAAGAAACCAAGTTGTCTACGTATGTCGTGTATGCGTTCCCTAATCAAAGCATATTTAGTTTGAAGCATAATTTTATTTGACTACTTATAATGAAACTCCATTTTTCTTAAAAAAATACGTAAACTCTTCTTATAGCAGTTAAGTTTTGGATCAGTTTTAATTTTCTTATGTAATTCTTCAATTGTCAGTACAAAATTAATTTTGTGTGCCTCATAAATCATTCAAAATAATTAATTCATCAATTGTCGGTCCTTAACACTAGTTAACCTGCGTAGGTGTAAAGTATCCTTTGTGATTTTCGCTGAACATCCAGCATAATTGTCGCCCTCCGTCTCACCACAAGGACATCTGAAAATTCCGCCCCACTTTCAGCCTTTGTGTTTTGTTACCCATCTCCGGTTTACGTCATCCACCGCAGCCTAAGTTCGAGCTTCCGATTGTGCTCGTACTTCACGGGCTTCGTTGATTGTTTCTTTTTCTGCTTGTGCGCGATTAAAAGGTTCTAAATTAATTCCAGGCTAACCGGAAAAAGCTACTCGGACGGAGCACCCAGGGGAGCAATTTGCTGGCGGGGGCAGCGTTCTCTCATTAAGTCGCTGCATAGGCAATCCATTATGGATGATAGAAGTTTATTTTACGCGGTTCTATTAGAAAGACGGATCTCTTGTTGGGGTGTGCCGCAATGGCTTTTTTGCGGACCGGAGCGCTAGCAACTACTGGTCTTATGCAAAAGAGATTAATTTAACTTTTGCATAATCAAGGTTTTTGTAACTTTTAGAAATCCTTCTATAATTGGTAACACTATTTTCTGGTTATAACATTATGCGAGTTGAACACTAGGTACTTTCGTTTCGCCGTCGGAAAGGACGTACAGAACATTATTGTAAAGATACAAATTATAGAAGTTAAATGAGAGTGAAGTTTCTATTTTTCTGGCTCAGAATTTGCTACAATTGCAGCATCACGTTGTGATAACACTACTGGTTATCTCAGGATTCCCACGTTTTGGGTCTTGTAACTCCTCCGGCTCTACTACGGGGTTGACAACGGAATTCGACAAGCTGTTATCAGCTGGGGACTGTAGACTGATATTTTGCTGGTTGGCAGGCATCTAAACAATTTAGAATTTTGTTTATAACAAATACATAATAAATATACATTTATGAGTATAAACAAAACATGCAGAATGATTTTGTTTACATTCGTTTGGTTGGAGTTTACAGGAAAGTAATTAACTTTAACTAATTCAATTAGGTAGCTGATTGAACGCATGTACTTTGTCTCACTTGATTTATCAGATAACTCTGACGATCGTTTCGACCAAAACGGTCATTGTCAACGAGATAAAAGCGTTATACTAAACTCAGATGCGCAGAATTTTATTTACGTTACGTTTTACAGGGGTTGTAAAGTACAGTTGTAAAATCTATCGCCAGGGTTTTGAAAGCCAACTTTATAATTTCGGCAATATCATCGATTTGGAAATCAGAAAGTGGCACACACGTCAGCAAAACCTGGGTGAGCATTTAAAATTAATTCATACAGAATTGCATAAAAAACTGCATAACATAATGTTTGATGAGATAACTAATGATATCTACAGAGATGTTCAAATACTAGTTTATAAACAATATGTCACTCAATTTAAGAAATTAAAAAATCTGCGGACTCATCAAACAGAAAATAGAGTTAAAATCAAGGCAGTTAATCCCCAGTGTAAATTTCAATTCAGTGATCGTCTAGTAAACCTTACGAATACAAATTTTACACAGGCACAACAAAAATTATTAAATAAAGGTCTAAAATATAACCCAAATTTTCCAGTATCTGAAAAAGAATTTGAAACATTAGGTATAAATACAGAATTGGCCTTGGACAAAGTAACAAATGAGGATATGAAAAACGAAAAATACACGCGTGCGGATATGATAACAAACAAATACAAACAAAATTACCATTCATACAAAAAAGAAATCAAATTAATAAAAAGCATAAAACAAATATGTACAGAAAATTCACTAACTATTTGTAAGGCGGATAAAGGCAATACTATCGTCACTTTAAAAATAGATGAGCATCAGACTAAACTAAATAATTTATTAAACGCAAACATCTTATCCAAACTTAATTCAGTACCAAAAGATGTCACTAGCATTTTAAAATCTTCAGAACACTTGATATCAAACGAAGAAAAGTACAAATTAAAAATAATGAACCCCCGAGCTCCAATTCTATATGGCCTGCCAAAAATTCACAAAAATGGAATACCTTTGAGACCGGTTGTTTCCTGCGTTAATGTTCCATTGTATAAATTATGCAAATTCGCCAACAACATTTTGACACAATCAATTGAATGCCAGTCCAAATACAGCGTGAATAATCCGTAGGTTTCGCGAACAAGGTAAAAGAATTATCAATACCAAATAACGCTATTTTTGTGTCCTTTGATGTGTCTAATCTTTTCGCTTCTATCCCCCTAAATGAACTTTTAACAGTCCTTAAAAATAAAATAGAGAACTGCCACCTGTCAAACACAGAAAAAACTGAACTACTGAATATTGTGGAAATTTGCATAGATCAAAGTTATTTTACGTTCAATGACACATTCTACAAGCAAGACGATGCAAAGAAAAATGAAATTATTAAAATGTATTATTCTGGACTAGATATGTTGATGATATTTTTTTTTGTATGTGGACGGAAACAATATAATAAATAAGAAGATTCAATTTACCCTAGAAAAACAAAAGGATGGAGTTCTTCATTTTCTCGACTTATCAATGTCGGTAAAAAACAGTAAAATTGACTTTGAAATTTATAGAAAACCAACACAGTCAGATGTTATAATCCCGGCTTCTTCAAATCAACCATTACCGATTAAGCATTCCGTGTTTTATAGTTTAATAAACAGACAAATAAATATACCACTTAGAAAAAAAAAAGATTCGAAAAAGAATTGACGACAATTAAACAAATAGCCTTTAACAATGGATAAGACATAAAAATTGTGACCAAATATGTACTTAAAATGCAATATAAAATTAGAATACAAAGAATGCTGTACAATGCTAACATCAATGAAAAAGAACATATTTTTGCCGAAGTAAATTATGTCAAAGGAGTTAGTGTTTGTGTTAAAAATAGGCTGAATAGACTCGGAATAAAAGCAATAGAGGTTAATACTTGCAATTTGGGAGATTTTCTAGTTAACAATAACCCAGAATCCAATAAATTAAACAAAAACAGCATTTACCAAATAAAATGCATGCAGTGTGACACGATATACATAGGACAATCAGGTAGAGCTATTAAAAACAGAATTAAAGAACATGTTGCAAATATAAATTCAAACAAAAGCACAACAGGTTTTGCTGACCATTGCATAAGAAAAAACCATCACTTAGCTGGAAACGACGTCAAAGTTTTACATTGCGAAAGGAAAGGTAAAAAACTACACCTTTTAGCTCAGCATCAGAAAAAACATTTGGCAAATACACAAATAGAAATTCCCACGTCTAGTACGCCTTTGATATTGCCGAAATTATAAAGCCGGCCTTCAAAACCCAGGCGAGAGCTTTTACAACAGTACTTTACAACCCCTGTAGAAAATGGGACGTAAACAAAATTCTGCACATCTGAGTTTAGTGTAACGCTGTTATCTCTTTGACAATGACCGTTTTGGTCGAAACGATCGTCAGAGTTATCTGATAAATCAAGTGAGACAAAGTACATACGTCCAATCAGCTTGTTTACAAGCTACCTAATTGATTCAGGATATTTCACAATGAATGCACCTTTGAATCCATTCAACATATTTAACTAATTGTTGCCTTTGGGCCTCTAACATACTTCTAATGTTATTAACATCATCTAAATTACCATCTTCAATTTTTAATGGTTCAAAGTTTGTGTGATCCTTAAGTTTCCTAAATAATAAATCTAAATGTGGTAACTCAAGCTTCTTAAATATTGGTTAAAAGTTTTGAAAAGTTCTTAAGGTAAGGTCTTCTAATCTCTCTTTACACTAATTGTTTAGTTCAGGCATATAACTACCATTTAGCGGAACGTTTTCCTCATTCTGTTCACATTTCTGAACCATCCACTCGTTCTTCTCAAGTTCTTGGGTCTTGATGCCATCTAATTTGACCGGAACTTGCGGGCAATTTGTTATTTTTTCTTGAATGATGCAGCATTTGAAGTTTGCAGGTGGCGAAGCAAATAAATTCTTCTGAGATTACTTTATTGCATCTTGTGTCCATGAAGGCGTAAGTGTGCTCATTATAGGTATTATGAGAAAGGAATTATAGCTTTGTAGGTATTGCCAACTGAAGGTGTGGACAAGGAATATAAATGATAATTATTATAATTTTCAAAAATACTACGGGAACTTCTAAGATAAACACGACCTGATTGAATTTACTGTAACATATAATTTCTGTATTTTTTCCAAACAATAAGATATTACTCGTATTTGTGTTTAGTTTATAGGGTAGTTTAATTTCAAATAGCTAGAAGCTACTTCTATTCTTATAACTATCATGATATTTGGACGCTGTGGTAAACTGCGATATAATAATTTCGAACTGAAAATAATTATATATTTTGATATATCTAATTTTAAAAGTGCTGCTCTGTGTTTGAATATGTCAGTTGATTTCTGTATCAGTGTCATTTGAGCATTCATTAAATTTTTAATTTTGACGTGGTTTTCTGACAAAGCATCGATGGCTGTATCGTACCTTTCGCCATCGTTTCCATCAAGATTGCCTGTGATAAATTATAAAACAAAACCCAACCCATTAATAAGACCTTTATTTGTTCTTTTACTTTGCCTAGGAATTAGCTGATCAATTTGATTGAGAATTTTGCTTGTTTCAATAAGATGGTACGAACTATACAATTTTGTTGATTCTACATCTGCTCTGGTGTTGCAAAGGATAAATGTTAATGTTCTGACCGCTTGGATTATCTCCACTTGATTTTCGTTCTTGTTCTTTTCTTAACGTAGTGCCTATAGGTTCGAACAATGTATGTTCTTTCCCCACTTCTTCGTAGTCTCGACCGTTTTAGCGATTTTTCTGCTCCACCGGGCCTCTCCAAGGATCGATGACGCTTGTTCTACCCTTGGCTGTACTTTCCCGGGTCCTTTTTCGTCTTTTCTGGATCGAAGTTCGAACAGGCCACGAACCGATATGCCCTCGATTACAGCACTCTTTGCAATCCTACTGACTGCGCCACTTTCGTTCGCCGTCGGAAAGACGTATATTAAAAAAGAATCCGAAATTACTCGTACAGGGCTTTATTGTAAGAATACAAGTTAGTGACTGTTAGACACTCTGGTTATCTCTAGATCCCTACATTTTGGTTTTTGTGTTCACTAATTATTACTGATTGGAGAGTCAGTAATATAATTTTGAATAACTGAAGACGGTTCCTAAAAAACTTGCATTTCCTACACCTGTGCAGGATATGCAATATCTAGTATCACGGTCTAAAGTAGGTACGATCATCATCTGTATCACTTGACTCCGACTTTTTATATCTATAAATAATTAGTTAGAGTTTACTACAAATAAGGAGATCCATTAGTCAAAGCAGTTTTATGTCATTTTCTGGAGTAATTTGCTTACATTTTTCAAAAAATTTCTCAACTGCACCTCCTATACATAATGCAGTAGTTGAAGATGAACCTTAGCCTTAGGGTCTCTTTAAAATGACAATGTCGTCAACCGTAACACAATGTACACACTTCGATTTCAAATGGAATTTTTAGGTACAAAAGCACTTAGTTTATGTTTTTATCCCGTAGGCAACCAATAAAGTGGTAGAAGCAAGCTGCTTCAGACTCATTTTATGGAAGTATTATTCGAAATAAAGTAAAAGATAGCTTTAAAACAATGGTGGGTTATAAACTGTGAAGAGCAACATCAAACAAAACAAGTGATTTCCTTTAAAAATGCAGTTTTCTGTATGTTTTTGGAGTATGCGCTAGTAACTGAAACAGCTGTAATAGTGTATTACAAACCTAAGAAAGTAGTGCATTGTTTCAGCTTCCAGATGTTGTTAAAGGTTTCAACTACATCTCAGCCAATAAAATATCTCGGCGGAACCGTTTTTAATGAAATTATAAATTAGACAAGACATAGGTGTCATAAGAAAACTTATAATGGGAGTTGTAGCCCCCATTTTTTGGTTGCATAATATGAATCTGTATGAAAATAATAGACCCGTGTTTTTGTTTATTTTTCGCAAAGGGCTTAGTTTGTTAGTCTAAATGTTAATGACCTTTCAAGATCGAACCGATAGTCAGCTGATGACCTGGCGAGGACATTCAATGACTCCTTAACTCTACTGAAGATGACAGCTTAGCTGCCGAAACACGTATTTAGGCTCTCTCATTGTGGTTTTTCCATTATAGTTTGATTACACTCAGTTCTTATTTTATTTAAATCATTTCATTTGATGAATGCCTGCATTTATAAAACAGAGATCTTTGTGAGTAATTTATTTCTCATACACTTTAAAAAGATGGGAATGTCATAACAATATCTCACTAAAAAGCAATTTCTGGATTCAACTTCAGAATGACTACTTTCGGATTCTGCTACATATTCCTACATCTAGATTTTGTAACACTGCTTTGCTGCCTTGAAATCTAGATATCCAAATAAACTTCAAGCAAAAAAAGTACTCGCAAGGGCATATTAGCCATTCTTCCTTAGGTGATTTCTAATTTAAATGAAATTATATGAAAAAGAAATCTACTAAACATAGCTTATTTCTTATTAGGCTAAATGACTCACCACAATTTGAGAAGTGCTGACCTAAACCACATCAATCATTATTAGTCTAATAAATCTAATCATAAAGCTCCGTCGGTGAGAAAGACCGCACCCTCCTAATTAGTGGACTAGACAAGAGCAGGTGTAACACGTATTTTAGCTCCAATTTCCCCATTATCCTTTTCCCTTACTTTTTGTCCAACTCATTTAACAACGCGAAACGTTTTTCCATCGATTCGGGTTCGCAGGCTGTTAACGAGTTGGAAAACGCGTCTAGGCACTCTGAAACAAGCACTGCGGAATTCGAACGGCGAATTTTATTTGCAAACACGACGCGGACTCCGGGGTAAAGCGAACTATGTGACTACGTGCTCAATATATGCTTCTTTAAAGTGGAATCGGAAAAGGTTCACTTTGGACGACCTTATTACTACATTATAAGGAACAGTTCTTGTTCACCTGCAATTTTCCTATTCAGCAAATTTTTGAACATACTTCCTAAGAAAGTTTATGCACAGATACGTCAAATTTAATTTTTACAAAGCCAATTTTGAAGGCCTATATGTAGCATTATCTGAAGTCAACTGGACATCTATTGAACAAATGGATGACATGAACATAGCTTGTGAAAATTTTTACGCCGTTCTGTATGACCTCTTTAATATATATGTTCCAAAGAAAAATATGTCATCGAAAAAATCTAACTATCCTACTCGGTTCACTAGAGCTCAAATTAAATTAATAAATACAAAAAATAAACAGTGACCTTGTTCTTAACCGCCTTTTTTGCACTTCTCATAAATTGTTTACCACTAATTTCAGTTGAAACTTGCAAACAATTTCATTTCTCCTGAAGCAGTAGCCTACTATGACCTTTTAATCTTAAAGGTTTTTTAATTTCGCTGGTTACCAAGGATATTTTAGAAAACGACTTATTTGATAACAAAAATGGCATGTATGAAATCAAATGTTAAGGTTGTAATGTTTGCTGCATAGGCTGTAGTTGCCGCATTTTCAATCAGACTAATTGAACACAAATATTTTACAGCAAAAAATATTATTTAACACGATTTTCAAAACAGTGTACAGAATTTAACAACACATATAACGAAAATAATTTTATGATTTTACATAGCATACAAAAAGGTATATCTCCAAAGACCAGTTGGAATTTCCGAATACCTTCCTAAATGCGGCTATCAAATGCAAAATACACCTAAACACAAGTATAAATTATCACCCTTTATGATAAGCATCAGTTTTGTCTACAAACTCTTTGACAGAATCCTGAAATATATTGTACGTGTAAGAGTATTTTACTTAATATAGATTTTGAAACATACCAAGTGTTATTTTTTACCAATAGTTTGAAAAATGTTTGATTTGTCTCCGTCATAACGTTTAGTTGAAATTATTAAATAAAATTATAAGATATACCTAAATACATATTATGTTTTTTTCACAGCTAACACTTACAAAAGGTCTTTTTGGCGACAATATTTTATTATTTCCAGAAAAAAAAGGAAGTAGTAATAATAATAATAATAATAATAATAATAAAAATGCATTTATTACCCAACAGAAATTTCCATTTACAGGATAAAATAGAAAATCAATATTTTTAGTAAATACATAACACACACTATAATATAATATACTACCGCTCGGTTACCACAAACAACAATAGCTCTTTCAGACTATCACAATGAATGTAACAATGTCTAGATATACTATTAAAGTTTTTCGACATAACAAAAACAGGCGAATTAACAAGCACATTGGTTCTAGCATTTGAACAATAAAAAGTGCCATCCTCCCGGGAACCAAGCCTAGGTACTTCTTATATTAAATAATGCCAACAAAGAAGGACAGCCAACATCACCACGAAATACTTTAAATAAAAATGTTAAACTAGTGCGTATCCTTCTAGCTTGCAGAGATCTAACATCAAACCTTTGCAACAAGAGTGTATGATTATATCCTCTATGCGGATAATAATTATCTACTCGATACGACAAAAACTAGAAATTTGATAAACTCTGAATTTTCTCAGTTTGGTTTATGTGCACTTGATAATGAGGATACCATATCCTGCAGTAATCCAACTTGGAACGAACAAAAGTAAAATATAAAGATTTCATTACACTAATATTATTAAACGATGCTGAGTTGCGAATACTAAAACCTAGAGCTTTATAGGCAGCTTTTACCGTTGAGTCTATGTGACCAGTAAAAGATAATTTACAATCATAACTCACACCAAGATCTTTAACGCTGTTAACGCTGTAGTAGCGCACAAACTCGACTGCTTCAATTGTATAATTAAATATTAAAGGGTAAAAGTGCAGACCTTACACTTGTCAATATTAAGGGGCAATCTATTCATAACATACCATCTAGCTACACGATTAACCTGCCCTTGCAATACTAAACAGTCATCCTCGCCGGATACCTCAGAAAATATATTTAGGTCATCCGCAAAAAAAAAACAAATGATTAGATTCTAATGAAAGTGATAGATCATTTATAAACAAAATAAACAGCAATGGCCCCAAGTTAGACCCCTGAGGAACTCCGGAGGTCGCTAAAAAGTTGCATGATTTAAAACCGTTATATGTAATATATAATTTACGTTGAGTGAGATACGATTTTACTAGTTGAACGAGATAAGTAGTAAGTGCTTTGCAAATAAAATATTTTATTATGATATAGCAGTTCATTCTTCTGTGTGTAATGCTGCTTCGTTGCGAAAAGTATCGATTGGAAACAGTCAACAAACTTTTTGGCTGCAATTCCTACTGTACTGCCTAAAGTTTTGATAAAAATTGTAGCATAAAACTGTACTTTTATTGCTGAACTCACCTAGCGAACAGTCGCTTTAAAACGGTTTCTAGCTTTGCAGCTTTCTTTAAGTGTAGATTCGTTCCTGTAAATACTATTTTACAGCATGTGGAGGTTAAAATGATGAGATAATTCTCGAAAACGAGAGTGCAAACACTCTGCAGCACTTAACACCAACGACCGAGGATGTTATAAAAGCCACCTGGAATGTGCACTGCGAGCTACAGGGCTTTGCGCTGAATCGTCGTTTAACGTTATTGCAGTTCTCTGGCGAGCACTTCCAGACACTATGTTCTCCTAAGGGACAACTTGTAAAACAGTAAAGTGGTCAGTGATTCGTGATGTAGGTCTTAAAGCTTTATGTGTCCAGAAATAGCGCAATTTTAAAGCAATTGTACGTTAGAAGCGACTGTAAACTACTGGAGGCTATAGAGGTTACAATTACCGTAGCTTTGGGTTGATAAATTATTTATTTTTCAACTCAACTATTATCGATATATAATGCCTTGGAGATAAAATACGTAAACATATTCATAATATATAATGCCCGCTAATAATACTTATTATTTATATAATTTCTATTTTCTTACGTTTACATTTCGGTGGTTTGAAGCACAAATATTTATGTCCAATTTTCCAGAAATGTGAAAAATAGATATCATTCAAATGCAAATAATCATTATTTTAAATTTAAGCTTTACTTTATCGACACTAGGTATATGATATTGAGTATACTGGTTTGAAAATTGCTAATTTCTGGCCCAATTTGCCTTATCTGCACAGAAAGTACTAATACATATACATATATTCAATACCACAATCCACTGCAATTACTAAATATCAATAAGCCTTTGTCAGCTTGACCACTCTTTGTTCATGCGGCCAAATTTGATCCTTTCCAAGACAGTTATTGCTGTTAAATGTTAGAGTTTACATTTTTACTGCTTAACTAAATCATATTGTTTTTATCAAGTTGACCGTGATACATAATAAAAGTGTGTTAGTTGACATGATACACTGACATTTTGAGAAAACCTTACACTATTTGTATGGTTTTGTAGATTTCGTGGGACTAGGTTCCAAAATGATGACTCATTTGTTTGTATAGCTACGTTTCGGCTTTCCTTGTTGGGCATTCTTCAGGCGCGCTGTTTTTCTTTGTTTGTACATTTCCCTCATACAGAGTTTCTATAAATGATTCATGCAACGCGGGCGGCATCGATTTCTGAATACTTTGTGCCGCCTTTTTGTAACTGCTGCCAAGCTACAATATGCACGGCGATAGTAGTTGAAGGTTACAGATCAATGTCACACCAGAGCTCCGAAATATGAGCTTTCTACAACCTTAAAGTTAATGATCCCACAAAACACTACAGAGATTCAGAATGTTTGACAGTTACATAAATGTCAATCTCAATTTTACAATCCATAGGTCACTAAATGCAAAACCCAATTTTATTTGATACTAAATTGATAAAAAAAACATCTATTGAGTAGAAAAGAAAACATTGTATGCACCATGGGCTTTATTAGAGTATAATGCCCTGAAGGCGAAATATACTGGGTCAGTATAAAGCACGGAACCAGCAGGTTATATCAGGTTCTGTTCGACCGATTTTTCTGAAACTGTGCAGGGGTCTATGAGTAATTAAAATGCATTTTCTGGAATTTTTTCAACTCCGTGTCAGCTCTCGTTTCCGAGATATGGGCGCAAGTTGCATTTTTTTAATGGGAAAGGGGGTCAAAAGACACGTCATTGAAAAGGGTATTTTCTCCTGATTTCAAAAATGTTTCACACTTGTACATTTTATTGCTTCTGAGTTAAGAAAAGTGTGATACCAAACTTGGTTCTTGCAAAAACTTTGGGATAAAAATAATATTCGTTATCGCTAAGTAAGAACAAAAACTTCAGGTGTTTCCATTTTCCTCGTCACTGGTGATAATTTTCATTCACTGTGTTATTTGCAGTCGCAATGTCTCTGTTAACTGAACATGAAATTTTGATGATGATTGGAGATAGACCGCGAAGTTATTTTGAAGTAGTTGCACTCTACAAAGCAATTCATGAAGATCGTGAAGCAATTGCCAGATCAACAGTTACTAAAACATTGCAACGTTTTGACGAAACCGGCGGTGTTAAAAATCGTTAAAAACCAGGACGTCTGAAGGTTGCTACGAGTAAGGAAAATAGCTTGAATGTCCTTTTAGATGAGAATCCCAAGTGTTCCGTACAACAGAGTGTTCCCACTCACCATATTAGCAGAAGATCTGTTCAGAAAATTTTGAAAAAAGAGATGTGTCACCCATACAAAATTAATTTATTACAAGAACTGAGCGAAAATGATTTCGATCGTTGATCAATGGTAATGTGAATAGATATAATTGCGGATATTGGTAGAACACCAATCCACATTGGATGGAACAAGTCCACACACTACACCCTCAGAAAGTGAATGTCTGGTGTGGTATTATCGGTGAGCACATTATTGAGCCTTCTTTCGGCGATGGAAATTTGAATGCGGTCAAGTATTAACAACCCTTGCGCAAACACATTAGACCAGAACTTATTCACCTGTTCCCTAATCGTAAAAATGCTGCGCGACCTTTTGAGCAGATATAGTTGCAGCAAGATGGTGCATTTCCCCATTTTGCAGTCAACGTTCGTGGATATTTGAATGCAATATTTCCAGACCGATGGATTGGTAGGCGCGGAGCGATAGATAATCCCCTGATAATCTGACGCAGCTTGATTTTTTTTCTGCGAGAGTATCTGAAAAATCGTATTTATAGATACTGATCGGCCACATAAAGCAGAATATTTAAAAGGACGAATCAGGGCAGAAATTCAGAACTTACCTCCAAACATATGCTATAAAGAACATTAGAAAACTTTTTTGAAGGCTATATTACTTCCGAGAAGTAAATTTGGAACTGTGTTTTAAGCGTCAACGTGTTCCAAAATATTATACAACGCATCATAGTAAGAATTACGTGGGTTTACATAAAAAAATACTGTTTAGGTGTAAAATTGAAAGCACCTAGTTTGTTATGACTGGAGCTTAAACTTGACGGAGCGACACAGGAAACTGCCCATAAACGAGCTCATTAACTGAAAGTGACTGCTTTACATGGAAGTTATTATGTAACTGTTCGTAATTTGAATGGCTCCATCTGTTGATAGACGCAGTGATGAACCAATTTACCCGGGAGATTGAACCTTTGAGTTAGTCCATCATAGCAAATAATCAATGAATATTCTACGGGTAATTAAGGAAGCCCTCTTTGCACTTTCTAATTAACGGGCATGGGCCCAGGGCTGGAAATGGTTGGGGCCAGAAAAGCAGGCACGTGCTCAGAATTTTAAAGGTATTATGACGGAAAATGTAAACGTAGTAAGGGTGTTGGAATTTTCTTCTCTATATCTATTAAAATATCGAAGGTTAATTAACAGATTGTAGCGAATTAGCTGGTCAAAATGTATAGCCAGAAAAGAAGTTGTAAAAGATTCAATAAATAAGAGGAGGATTTTAATACACCGACCGAAAAAAAAAGAAAAAAGGCCTGGTGTGAGCGTCTCGATTATACACGTGTTCAATGTAACAGTGACATACGAGCAAATGTGTATGTAATGTGTTTAAAAATACTCCTCCCACCAATATTTTTTGATGTCTCTATAAAAATGGCATTATTTTAATAAGCGTTGCAATTCTTTTCTGGTCTGTTGGACTTATAAGAAATTATTATTATTATTATTAAAACAATTTATGTAAGATTGCATTTTAATGTAAATGAAAATTGTTTATTATTTTTTTTTAGATTAGATTCAAAATCATTTGTAAGTAGAGTTGCTAAAAATGACTGATATGTCGACACTTAGTATTATTACTACTTTTGCTTCCCATGATACCATGTTAAAAAATATCGATACACGATACACGGAATATCAGGATTGCAATGTTCAATGCATTTTTATCTTGGTGGTACTACGCAGATGGCACGTACCAAAGTGTTGCAGATCTCCTGTTTTAATGTTTCTGATGCTTATTAATATACTGTTCTGTTTTGACTTCTTACAACCCACAAATGTATAAAGATAACTACCAGAATCAACGGATTCTAAAGCAGAATAAATTACTTCAATTCACTTTTTTCTGTATCATCTCATATCACTAAAGTTTACCTCTATTTTTATATATATTATTATAGATTTATGGCTTTTAATTTATTGAGTTGTTGTGTGTTATTTTATTTTGTCTATAAAAATGCTATTATCAAAATTCTACTGTTCGGAGAGGTAAATCTGCTGTTTTTGCACCCTTTCCTGCTATTGAAGAAACTATTTATCGTGTATCTATCAACACTGAGTACAAAACTACAGAAATTTACAAGTTTTTCTAGTTTTTTTCTATAATTTTTAATTTTTTTTCTATATAAATTTACGAATGTTGATGACAACAATCGAGAAGCACTGTGAATGCGTAATATAATACAATTTACAATTATTTCATGTACGAGGCATGTTTTTTAAGTAAGTACCGTTTTGGAATTAAAAAAAGATGTGCAAAGATATCGCAATAATTTTATCTTACATGAAAGCCTGTACCTTAATCTACTTTTCTACATAATTTCCGTGAATATTGAGGCACTTGTCATAACGTGGCACCAGTTTTTGAATACCCTCCTCATAAAATTCTGCCGCCTGACTTGTTAACCACTGTATCACAAATGTTTCGACTTCGTTATCGTCTTGAAGACGCTKACCACCCAGGTGYTTCTTCAAGTGCAGGAACAAATGGTAGTCGCTGGGCGCCAGATCAGGGCTGTATGGAGGATGATCTAGAGTTTCCCATTTAAAAGATTTGATGAGATCTTTGGCCCGATTAGCCACATGTGGACGGGCATTGTCATGCAGCAAAACGATACCCTTACTCAACTTGTCACGTCTTTTGTTCTGGATTGCACGACGCAGATTGTTCAATGTCTTACAATAAGATGCTGCATTGATTGTCTCATTACGAGGCAGAAACTCCACTAGCAATACTCCTTTTCTGTCCCAAAAAACTGTGCACATGATTTTCCGGGCAGAAATTGTTTGCTTAAACTTTACTTTTTTGGGTGATGATGAATATCGCCATTCCATGGATTGTTGTTTCGATTCTGGTGTGACGTAGGCCACCCATGTTTCGTCACCAGTAACAATTTGGTCTAAAAAATCTCCACCTTCATTGTGGTACCGCTCAAGGAAAGTCAATGCACTGCCTAAATGTTGGGTTTTGTGCAAATCCGTCAACATTTTCGGAACCCAACGTGAACACAATTTCCGGTAATACAAGTTCTCGGTCACAATGCGATATAAAACACTACGAGAATATTGAGGAAAGCGGTCGCACAATGATGAAATTGTAAAGCGTCTGTTTTCTCTCACCTTTTCGTTCACTTTCTGCACCAAATCTTCATTAACGACCAAAGGACGCCCACTCCGTTCTTCATCATGCACATTTGTGCGGCCATTTTTAAATGCTCTCACCCATTTCCTTACCATTCCATCACTCATAATGTTTTGTCCGTAAATTTCGCAGATCTCACGATGAATATCGATCGGTTTTACGCCTTTAGCAGTAAGAAATCGTATAACAGCCCGTACTGCACAATCGGCGGGACTCACGATTGTCGGAGGCATCTTAAACACTCAGTATACAACGTATACAATGAAGAATCAAACTGTAATGGCGTCAGTGCGTAGACAAGAGATGTAGGTAACCAGCGCGCATGCGCGGAACGCCGACCGTAGCGCTACGGCGGCGGAATCGCAAAACGGTACTTACTTAAAAAACATGCCTCGTATAATATTGGTGCTTTATATTTTTAACATTTCAGGCCTGATAGATGCCGATACTAGATATCGATACCACATATAATATCGAATTATCAGTATCGATATAAGTAAGTAAAATATCAATCAGTGACGAAACCAATCAAACTTTTAAGACTAGACATTGCCTTAACTCCTTTTTTCTCACTCTGCCTATGTGCTACTTGAAAATTGAGTTTCTTACAAAAGGGCTAGATGCGAGGAATAATGAACTGCTATAAAGTGGACCCCTGATTGGAGTAGTAGGTAATTATCGGTTCCATGATTGCTCGTCTGACGCTGTTGAGAATAAAAGGTATAAGTGACTTGGCTTACAAAGGCCTGACGAAGGAGCAGCTGAACAATTGCTACTGTAAAATAGAAAATAGTGATTCCGAACCTTCTGTTATGTGAGATTAATTAATTGGCGAAAACATTTAAAAAATATATAGTGCGAAATAAAGTCCACCGAAAGCTTGGTTTGGAATATAAAGAGTATTCTTACAGCTAAATAAAGGTCGGTATCCCCGTTAAAACATTAAAAAATAACCTTAACGACCGTTAATTATACTAAATATTACTACAGTTATATTTGCTTTTGAGAGCAAAGCTTATTTTTGCAATACGAGGGGAGATCATTACTTACAGTCCCTGATATAGTAGGCGTTGACTGACAGTGAAATTGTTTGACATACAAAAAGTTTATTTATTTGTTGTGACACTTGTTCAATACCAGTCTTGTCATTCATTGTTTGTTAAAATAATTTAGAATTTACGCGAAGGAAAAATCTGAAATACGCGCAGCTATAAAATATTTACAAAAGAAAAGGTTGTCGCCAAAGATATGGTGGGTGTATTAGGTGAGAGTGCTTCTTCTTACCGAGTGGTAAAAAGTTTGTCTCGAGAATTTAAATTGGGAAGACAAACGTGTGAACATGCAAAGAGTGCCGGACGACCAGTAGTAACTGTCATTATCCAGGAAAATGTTAATCGTGTACATGACATGGTAATGGCAGATAGGCGAATGACAATTCGTCGGATAGCTGAAATTACAAACTTTTCATATGGCACAATAGAAAAAATATTAACACATATTTTAGGTCTTAAAAAGTTGTCAGACCCGGATGAGTTTCTGTCTCGATTTGTAACTGTTGATGAAACATTGGTCCACCACTTTGACCCAGAGTCAAAACAACAGAGTATGGAGTGGCATCACAAAGGTTGTCCTCCACCACGCATATTTCGAGTTGTGCCCCCTGCTGGTAAAATTATGGCCACATTGTTTTGGGATGCGGACAGAATTTTAATGGTTGTTTTTTTGGAATGTGGACACACGATAACAGGTTTTTACTATGTCAACTTAATTTCAAAATTGCACGAGCCCAACAAAGAACGCTCCTATACACAAAAGCCATATTGCAATTAATGCTATTCACGTCGCAGGATTTGAATTGCACGAGCACCCTGCGTATTCACCAGACCTAGCTCCCAGCGATTTATTCTTATTTCCGAAAATGAAAGAATATCTACGTGGGACGTGGCATGATTATCAAGTTATGACAACAGTAAACGACTCTTCCCGCGTAAATTTGCATTTTAATTATTTATGTGAGTATAATAAATCTTTTTTAACTCCAAATTTCTTTTATTGTTTAATGGTAACCGGTTTCGAGGCTAAGTGTCGCCTCTTTGTGGGACCTGTGGCTACAAAGAGAGGCATAAATCTATTTTAACTTACAATAAGCATTGCCACTTTTACCACCGATAAATAAAACAGTATTTCTTCATTTTGTGCTTTGGCGCTATCGATTTGACATTAATATCATTGCCAGCGGAACCCTAAACTTTTCTTTAAAAAAGACTATTAATCAGAGATGTAAGTTCAAAATTTATAGTTTAGAAAAATTTTTAAGTATTAATTTATTATATAGTTTCTTATTTTATAATTTATCGATTGCAGACTGTTACAAACGGAAAACAAATTGACTATAACTTACTTAGTAGTCTACATATTTGGTGTTATTCCGCATATTTTACAGATTACTTCCCTAAAGGTCTTCGTACCTTTATAGCAACACAAGGATAAAAATAATTAGGCATTTTTGGGAAGTTTCTTGCAAGTTAAGAGCAACGGGGAAAAGCTAATAAATGCAAATCACATTTTAATACCAGAGCTCTTGGTGAAATATCCGTTTTGGACAAACGACGCAGTAATCAGAGGAAAACTCGCAGCCAAGCATTTAATCGTTCTACTGGGGTGGGAATGGCAAATGTGGCTCACAAACTTCAAGGATTATTCTTGGGTTGAAATTTCTGGGATAGTAGCACAGAAGTTAACTGCCGTAATGGAGTAACTTTGTATGGTTTATTTTGGAAAAGCATTGCTCATCATCAGCAAATGTATATACATAATAATGTTTAATAAATTTTCTGCATTAGTCCTCCTTTGCATACAGCTGCGGGCTGCATTCTCAGCAAAATTCGCAAAGCAAAGCAAACACAATTTTAATGTAAAAAAAGGACAAAACTGTGTCTTATAAATCATTCTACACAAAACCAATTGCTCTGCTCGTTCTTCGATATCATATTGTTACAATTAAAGGCTCGAAAACTGTGGATTTCTGACGAACTTTTTTTATTTAAAATCTTTCTGTAACAGTATATAGGTACTTAGAGTACAGTCCATCGATATTGCCGCCCTCTAGCTGTTGCTAGGATACTTGCAGTGCAATATTACATTGCATCTACATGTTGCAACTCCGGTCTACAATATCATCATATAATATCATATCACAACCACTGAAAAATCATTTACTTTTTAGCCATACACCCCCTTTTTATGTTTGTTTTAATTAGTAAGGAAGCTCTTGCTACTAGTATTACAAATTTTTCGTAAATGTGTACTTTAGATTTTATTAGGAATAGTATGCAACTGACCAGTTTGAATCTTTTATTAAAATAAGAGATGTGTGATTCAACTTCATATACTATTATCGCTGTTGATTTAACTTTCTCTACACTTTGTGGTATTATTAGTTCGCTCCATCAGGTCTTTGTTTGTCATATTAATGGCGTCATGACTTCATTATACAATGCACTGGCACATTTTGAACATACCCTTATTTGCGTTGTTTACAGATTTGTTTAGTTAGTAGGTAATTTTATCAATTTATTCAATTTGTATGTACTAATATTTCTTTTCTTTTTCAGGTAAGTGATTTTGAGTTTTTGCAGTTTTAATATGTAAGTACAGTTTTTTTACCAACTGGCTGCAAGTTGTAAGATCTTACCTCTTTGAAGCAATTTAACTATGCAGCTAATTCATACCCTTGTGACGTTATCACGTTGTTAGTATTTGAAACATTTTCATTCTTGACTAAGTGAGCGCTGAAACTTTTGTCTGTTTTTTTTTGCTTAAAATTCGCCTGACGAAAGTACAATTTCTTGCACATTTTTATTGTAAAATTGTAGTCGTTTATAAATTATTTATTATTTGAAGAAAATATCTGGTAGGTGACACTTACACATTGTATTTAAAAAAACATACAAATAAGTGAAATTATGCGTTATTTACTAAGTCATGAAATACAATGCTTTTCCTCTAGAATTAAATCGGCTAAACTAACAGTTAAATAATACACGTCAGCAAAAACATACCTCATAACCTCCTTCAAAAGTACGGCAACGTTGCTGAGACAATAGGAAGCATCGAATTAATAATTTCCATTATTATCCATGCATCAGTGAAAAAAAAAATCATTCTTATTTGTTACTCTGTTTGCCCATTTGTAAGTTTGAATTTAAAATATATGGACAGATTCAATTTTATTCTAAATAAAAAAAGTTATTACCATGGATAATAAGGGTGTGCACAATGCACAAGGGAGATATCTAGTGGGGGGGTCTAGGGGGGGGGAAAGCAAGAACGTCCTAAAACATATTCTGTGCAATAAAGACCCAAATTATTTTTATGTTTTCTATGTACACTGATCATACAAAGCCCCTTTTTTACTAATTCCGTTATTGATGAACTCAGTTAGGTGAGGCGCATTCAGTTGCATCGCTCTCGCGTTTAACAAAAATGAGTTGATACATTTTATTTGGGAGAATAAAGATCCGTGATCCACATAATGTATAATGATATCATACGAAGTACCAAAGGAACATAAATTTCACCTTAAAAGTTCTACTAATAGAAGCACGATTGCTCTCAAAAATTAAGCGACTACTTAATATTTTAACCAAATTAAGATCCATTTAAATAAACTGAAATGTATTTAATTGCATTTTTAACAACATACCGGGTTTTAATTGGTGCTGATAATATTTTTATTGGATTCCTAAAACTTATATTAAATAAATTGACTTCCATAAACGTGAGTTCGTATGGATCTTTAGTTTTTTGTGTTTTTGTATTAATTGTTAAAATGTAATGTGAATTTAGAAATGTGGTACAAAAGTTACAAAAGTTATCACCGAATATATGACAGATTCTGATGTGATTCCATATAACAGTAGTTAGTTGAACAATCTTTATAAGAAAAGGTAGAAGAGCTGAATTAAGCATTGTGTTCTTATTGGGTAATGTTTCCCCGTACATTTGGTAACTCAATGTGCTTCGAAAGCGGTTGCCGTCTCCCGAGATTTTCTGTACCACGATTGTGTGTGATTTCTTGTATACATTTTTTTAGACGCACGGAACTACTTCACTGTTATGACACCAATAATAGCGACAACACAAGAACCTAACACTAGAACACATTATGAAGAGATTTAAGAGTTGATAGCAATTGTTCGCTATGTCGTCGATCCTGAGCTAACCACAAGCTGTATTAACATTTGGGTTTATATACATTGGCAGCATATTCCCTTTTCCTTATACATCTATCTTGTTGTCTTCTTACGTTGATTCGTTGTTATCGTAAGAGACTTTTTATGTTTGTTTTTCTGAAAGAACGTCTGAAAAGACGAAAGTAGCTTTTATTATTTTGCTGGTTAGTTGTTCGTTCTATACTTGTGGACATAATTACATTTGATCTAATTTTGGACATGCCGGTTTCTCTACGTTTTACTACCCTCCCCTATTGTTGATTTGTTTTTACTGTAAGAACGTCTAAAGGGACGAAAGCCGTTATTCTTGTTTTGTACAATACTACTAAGAATTAATAAAAACTTGCATGCTTTTCAGAACCGTGGTAAAAAAACCTACTGAATCTTATTATTATTTCCAAATCTATTGAAATGATTATTTTAGTGCCAAATTCAGAACATTTTTACTAAAGCGGCAAAGCTGAGGTGAACGATTCTAATAAACTGAGCGTGTGTATTTTATATCGTGAATACAACTTCTCGATTATGCCAATAACATAGCACCCAGCGAGATTCACGCTTCCAAGAACATCTAATAAGGCTCGACCGCTTTTGTGAAATCGGCAGGACCAGATATTGGAAGTTCGAGAACGTCAACATTTTCCTGCCATCTCAAAGGAGTTTCCTTTCTACCGAGATGGCGATAAAAGTATTTGGTTAGGCTCGATAGGATCTGTTCGAAAAGCAAATCCAAATAAGAAGTTTGTTCAAAACGGGATGAGGTAGAATCAGTATTACATGACGCAAAATTTCACTCATGAACCAGAAAAGAACTCCCAATTGCCATTCTGAGATTTAACAGTATCGAGGAAGGATAGTAAAATCACGTTTAATATTTAAAGAAAACCGATATATACAAGAAATAATTTCATTAAAAACAGTTCCTTAACTTAAGTATTAAGTACGAAATGTCCGCCTTTAACAATTTTATCCATAGCTTAGTATACGTTCCATTATCAACAAAAAAATTGCATACTACTCTTCAATAGAACACAAATTTCAAAACTTTTTTCTTAGTTAAATAAAAATCTTGGTTTTGGTAACAATATTAAGAAACCTATTAGCTAAACTCTTGTAAAATGTCATTTGATTGATTAGGGTGTTTCGACCTCATTAATAACTCAATATTTCCGAGCTTTCGACTGATTTCTTTCGAGGTCTTCTTCGGGGAAATAATATTACATAAGAATTAGAACATTAAATTTTTGAATTTGACATCACCTGTTTCCGTGCCTAAATGGCTTTATGCAATAGAATACACGTTATTATTATTATATTTGGCACGATATTTTAGGTAAAAATGATCTTGTTAGTAAAATGATATACAATTCTTCAATTAATGCACCGTTACTAAATCTATCGAATACATCACAACAGAATGAAAGAATATAGGACAGATCAAAATATTTCCACCGTTATTATTAACAATGCAAGAAAGAGCAGATGCGTCATTAGTTTTTCCAGATATCCGAATAATATAAAAGAAAAAAATTTCACTGCGAAGCAAGTGAACCCTTCTTTAGTAGACAAGATGATCTAATTTTCTATGTTACATAGCGTGTTGTCAGTTCATTACTGAACGATTGAAGTACGCTATTAAAGAAAAATAACGAAATGTTTGGAACTATTTAAGATACCTGCAAGATACTGCAAGAATTTACATTTAAAAACTTTGCAAGAGCGGTATTTAAAAGTTTACACAAATGCGAATCACAAGCACCCAAACTGTTGGGGGTACGAATGTCGGCTTCTTAATAACTTTTAAAACCTCTACATCTACTCTACTCTACATCATTAAAATAAGTTTTCATTAAGTGTGCCCATTAAGAATATTAAACTTAATTTCTCTTTAAAGTGAATATTGAAAGCTAAAATGTAATTTGTCACATTCAAAATTAATTTACATCATACCAAAGTCGATTTCAATTTCTATTTCACACAACGGTTATCGGGAGGCATTCTGATGTCGAAAAAGAACTGCATCGAGACACGGTAGAATTGAAGTTTACACACTCCACCCACAGGTACTTTCAACGCATCTACTCTGTAGAATATTAAAACTTTATTTGCTTTGAACATACATTATTAAAATCAATATTATCTGCGGAGATGAAAATCAGATATTTATAATTGAAATCCTTCTTGCCAGCAAAAAAATTCATTAACTATATTGCGCATTGGTATAAAAGTTCATCAGAAGCATCATTAAAAATTGCCTGCAATAAAAGAAAACAGAAGCATTCCACTACTTCATTTGACTACTCCGTCTTTGGAACATCATTACTTCCTTCATTTGTAAATAATATAGAAAAGATCACTTATAGTACGCACCAACATTTTGAACGGATCCAACCGCATGAGCGGGCCCGACTTAATAAATTTATTCGCCATGCTAGCCTGAAATTTTGTCATTTAGGCAAAAGTTTCTTTTTGTGGCGAAGCTTTGTTTATAATTCAATTGAGGTACGTGTAATTAATTTAGACCAAATAAATTTATTATTATTACTTTATGGCTAAAAAATATAATTCTCAAAGATTTCTATCTCTTTATATTTTTTCTATAAATATTCCTTCCAAGTCTAGACGACGAAATAACAGAGCTCTGCATTTGCAATAGCTAGCTGCCACTGAACCTGATAAAAATATTTATCGGTTCTACGAAGTATATCATTTCCATTTTGAATGGTCATCTATTTAAGTTTCTTGTTCTTAATTGCATCTTCAGGAGAAAATAAACCACAGTCCTTAATTTTAAATCCAGTTAAAGTTTCAAAATTTCTTTTTGCCAAGTCTTCATTAACACGTATTTACGTATACGCGTATAATTATTGCTTTTGAAGGGAGAATGAACAAAACTTCTAGCAAGAATGTCGTAGGTGTCTTTTTCTATTTCATCAAGTTTTGTTGAAATTTTTGAAAACAGTTCTCTCATTTGCCGCTCTTTATAGTCATCATCGATGACATCTTCTTCATCGGATTCACTGCTGACTTGGCCTTAACCTGAATCGGGACCAGCAGACTTGTTCTTAATTTTTTGTGGTTGAACATCTGTGAAAAGTCTTCTACAAGCTCTATGTTGTTTCCTCTTAGGAATGCGGTTCGTATGATTTTTTTTGATTCATTTGTCAATTTTTTGATGGATTATACGTCTCTCTTGCGTTGCTAGCTATGTTTAATAAAATGCTATGAACACTTTGCACTAATCTTTTAGAGCAGTAAACCGTCAAGCAAACCACATTTTTTCATCTCAGAAATGAAGTTCTCTTCGCTTGGTTTTGGTTCTGCACAAAAAAAATTCACAATTTTTACGATCACCAAATACACGCCTTGGACAACTTTGAATGCCTCTAGAAAATCCTGCCGATTATTCATCAAACGAAATATCCTCTGTTTTTCTGAAGTTTAGGGCTTTCTTTCTGTGCTCTGCAATAAGATTGTTTTGTACCTTTCCACAATTGATGCAAAATTTATTTCGCGCATCTATGTATAGCAATTTTGCTGTTTTAACCCCCAAAAGTACTTTTTCCACGTGTCTACTCAAAACTAAAACCTTCGAGTAGCATCTAAGATTTCCCTAGTGATAAAAACAAAAATTTCAAGAAGGGACAATAAATAGAGAGAATTTACGAGCACAATGGTCCATCTGCAAATTATAAAGGGATTACAACAAGGGCACATCTGCATAGTTTACGAGCGCGAAGCTCCGCCCCGCAAAGCATCAAAGGTGCTAAAATTGTTCAAATTTGATGCAACAAAAATTCATTATTTTTGCTGTAATAAAGAAAGAAACAAATGTTTAGCGTGTCAAAATCAAATTTTCTCTGGTGCTCTCGTCTTACTTTTTTTTTGTTCTAATTTTTATTATTCTTCTCTCACCTTTGTATTTTTTTCGACAAAGGTCAGTGTGAATTCGGAAAAGTACGATGACAACTCCATTGATACTTGAAAATCACAATCACGAACACAACTCTAGGCATAAACCATGCAGAGTAATACGTAGCCTTAAAATAACCAAAATTACTATAGCTGAAACTTTTTTGCCTC
This sequence comes from Rhyzopertha dominica, assembly GCA_025024175.1. Taxonomy (NCBI): domain Eukaryota; kingdom Metazoa; phylum Arthropoda; class Insecta; order Coleoptera; family Bostrichidae; genus Rhyzopertha; species Rhyzopertha dominica. The sequence continues at coordinate 5,604,939 of QCXZ01000075.1, forward strand.
CAGTAACTGTGATAGTCTTATCCCATCTAGCTTAATTTCATACCTTTGAGATTGTAAAGCTAAAATATGAATGGCAGCACCTGAGAGGCTCTTTTTGATAGATTTATCAAAAAATAGAATTCATGTTCCCATACAATACATATAAATCTTGTATAAACACATTTATTTATGTCGTTTTGCGGTATGAAGTATAAAAGAGAACATCCTCTTTTTGAACGCCAATAAGTTGGTTTATTGCTACAAATAAATTGGTTGAATGCTTCAGCCCACAGAAATCGAATACGCCATACAAAGAGCAGAATAATTAATCATTTCCACCAAAAGTTGTTTACGAATTCTTTCTCAAGTCAGCGTTCTCTGGCTCGATTGTAAAAATTGTATTAAGCTGTTACGAACAAAAGGTGGGCAGAAAACGATGAAAGATTGCGGAATTGTGCTTAAATCGTTCGAGTTACAAATATGTGAAAGCCATGCATTGTTGATAAACAAGCTAAAAGAGGAGTTGAAGCCTTGAGAGCTGAAAACTGGTATATCATTACGATATATCAAATATTTGTTACCAGTTGGTCCTAAAAGAGTTAAATTTATGAAACTTTGTCCAAGAACTGTTAACAAATCCAAAAGGGAACCTAAATTCATATTAAAAGTGGCACCTAGAGGCGGTATACTTTAATTCTTTATAACACTGACTTAATATCACCTTCCTTTGCCTCAATAAACTCATGAAATACATAATGCTCCTAATTAATAACTTTGTTCCTGTACCACATACATCAATAGTTATTAGCTGTTCCGATTAAAGAAACACCATATATTTCACTGGTTTGTAGTTAACTATTTACACATGATTGGTAATTATAGTAACTAATTATTCGATAAATGGTTGTTCAAGAACCACAGCTAATTCCGTTTATATGGGGAGGTTAAAAAAAGCCATGCCACTGATTACTGTCATGTTTTATGCAAATATTATAAAATGAGATATAGCCTGTTCATAATATATTGTGAAATGTGAATGCCATGTAATGTGCATTTGACCCATTTATCAAAACTAAAGCTTGATGTGACTTTTCATGCATGAAATTTTAACGTTCATGGCATTTTAAGTTTGCTGTAGATTTAGTGTTTCGATTAAGTCAAGTAAACCCCGTTTTCATAATACTATATCGAAATGTTAATGCGAAAGCACAATTAGCAGGACAAGACAAGTTACACGGAGTCAAGCTATTTATTCCTAATGGATCCATTTGTGACTGATGATGAAGCTACACGCACGAATTTTGCATGGCACACGCGATTAGAATCTTACTCAGTGAACAGTATGACGTGTTTTGAAATATTACAAATCATTCATCTCGTGATTGTATCGTAAAATGTGGTAAAAATTAAGTAACTGGGTGGCGATTTTTTTTCGGGACAGGCTAGTTTAGTAAAATTACTTTTTGAGCTTAGGGAACCGAGGTGACCGGGTACTTATTAAAATAATAAAACAGCGAAAAACGTCTAAAACAGTGTATCAGCCAAGTCTTTTTTATAAATGCCGGTACATATAAAAGAGAATTGCAAAGGACTAAAACCTAGGGCATAAAATTATCTAACTTAGACCGGTGGTGGAATTTTTATAGCAGTAACTGGTTATCCTCAAGACGCGTCCAATGTATATACAAAAAGTTTGAATTGGAAAACTGTAATTCCCAAAAACAATGCACAGTTTCAGCTGTAAAATGCAAATTGTCTATTTAAAATAAAAATTTAAAAGTCCACAGTCCTCCAACTATGAAAAAGCTCTTTGATGACATTTTTTACTATTTTACTAGTAAGAACTGCAACAGTTGATACATTAAGCCTATTTTAACGTCTAAAAATTTTATTCCAGAATCAATAGCTTTCTTTATATAAAGGTGAATGCTTTCAGCGTCCATAATGTTAGATCACCAAAAAAAATTTATCTGACGTTTCTATTACACCTACAATCTTTGTCAAAAACGAGAAGCTCTGAATATCGTCTTCAAACAAAATTTTGAACAAAAGTACCATCCACATACCAATATTTTAGCTTAAATAAAAACTGTTGATTGCTCTCTCTTCAAAATTTGCCATAAACAAATTGGACACTATAGGACTTAGGTGTGAATCCATTGCACAACCTGATTATTGTTCATAAAAATTACCGTTAATTTCATTTTAAACAGTGCTCAAATAATTTGGGTATCGGGTCACATAGGAGCTCTGCATTATTAATATATTATTATTATCTAAAAATATAAATAAAAATAGCAAACATTGCTTTCGTCAGTTTAATCTACACTAAATTTTCATTTTTATTACGTGAAGAGCCTCATACCATTGTACTTAATTTTTTAATCAAAGTTTAGATAGCACTTAGAGAAAACAAACCCTTACAAACTACTTGTTAACATGTTTGTTGTTTATAGAGGGAAACAATCTTTTGGAAAAGAAACATAGCTCAAATAAATCGGTTAAACAAATCAAGCGATATTAGTGACTAATATTCACTGGCCTCTATTCCTTTTGTTTGACACTTTACAAAAAGTAATACTTTGTCTAAAAATGCCAGAGTTGAATTTAAATAATCTTTAAACATGAATTACTGCATATTGTTATTGTGATACAGATAGAACAAACATGGTTTATGTAATTTGGAGATACTATAACGTTATCTCGCGGTTATTTCGCTAATTTTTCTCCGAAGCTCTATGGCTACTGCTACATATATAAGACAAGATTGACCACCTTCCTTAGTGGCCATGTACTGTAACAAATCCCTGTCATTTTTTTGTAAAATAGGCTAAAACTATACGTACCGACGTCTTCGAGTGCATTAAGTAATTGTACTTTTCAAGGAAGGATTGAGTTAATTTGTCGTGTTTTTATAGGTTTCCATTACACCTTTCTTTCTTAATTCTTCCTGTGACTATAATACTCTTGTTTTTGGTGAAGGAAGACTACAAAATTTCTATACTTGCGACTCAAGTCTCTTCTCCAGGCTAGTTATTATCAATATCTTTTATAGTGTTGTTATTATGATAGTTTCAATATGATTCTTAAAAATCTTCACTTATTTTTTTAATTTATGAGCATTTTTTTGTACCCATTTTCCCACAAAACATTGATGTACTTACAGCTAACGTGTATCTAACTAAAAATATGATTTGATGAATTAATTGTAAATTTGAATCAACATACCTATTTATTTTGACCCATAGAGAAACAATAAACCACAAAAATGCTGATATATTTTGTTGTGTTGTTTACCTACTTCTGTTTTATTACCTAATATTACCAACCCTTAACCCTAAATAACAAAAAATAATTTTCTATATATGAATAGTATCAGTTGGGTGACATCCTCAGTGGTGAAATTACGTTAGCTAATTTATTACCTATTACCAACCTTTACCTGTATTCAACAAAAATAGTGTTCTACCTAAGAAAAACATTCGTTAGATGACCTCCCCAGTGGGGTAATTACATTAGTTACTTATGGATTTATAATATACAGTAAATTGAACGTGTTCTCAAATATAACTTCTTTATTTCTTAAACCTTAAACCATCTAAATTAAAAGCGCTAGCGTTCGTGTTGGTTGAATGCGAAAGATGTATACACATGCGAAAAAGTATTTTTGCTAAATAAAAAGGGAACTGTAGCAAGCGCAAGCTGTTCAACTGCACCAACAATATATTGTTTCCTTTTAGCTGTTCGCTCCAGTTGATAATTAAATTGTATTTTGTCGTTCCTGTACAAACCAATTCAAGATAAACATTTTCGATTATCTTTTACGTTTCCTTATCAAAATGGAATCACTGATACGTCTAATCCAATTTGATGCACATTCCATTCTTGTGTTCAATCGCCTTTGACTTTGAGGTATGTCGAGTACAGCAACGAATGGGAACGCTAGGAAATTGAAGTTGACCTAAATAAGTTGCATGTTTGGTGGCGTGGATATATTGAGTTTTGTGCTTTATATTGCAACAGTGAAATAATAACATCTTGAAAATCAGTTGGAAATAAAATTTATTCGCAAAAGCATTTATTAAACTTACGTACCATTCAGTTACTAGAGTAACGTCCAATAGAGTACAGCAGTTATAGGCAGGGTTGGCATGATTAAAACAAAACGTTTAAAACAACGCTTCTGTTTAAAACTTTGTTTTAAACAAATGTTTAAATCATTTGTTTTAAACAGTTTTTTTGCTTATGTTTTAAACAGTGTTTTTTACGACTATTGTAAGTGATTCATTAATTATTACTATTACTCTCGTTTACCCTCCACAAACAGGTAAACAGGATTGTTAGTAATTACATATCTACATAATGTAAAATGAATTGAATTCAAAACCAGGCCCAGTTTTTTATCGATACAACGGTTATAGAAATTAATAATAAACTTAACATTTTTCTGTAGCTATAAATTACAAATATTTTAAAACAACAAATAAAAATCTTAACCTTATGATAACATAAAAATTTGTATTTCTGGTCCAATACAACAAAACAATAAATAAGACGTTCATTCAACACTTACTAGATAATTATATATTTAGCATAATAGAACAAATAGTTATCAGAACTTGGAAATATAAAAAACAATAAACAAGGAATAATATATTTTTACTAGTGCAAGCATATCTTTTTTGCACTTCTTGCATCGAGTTCGCATTATACTATTTTGCACCATAATTTTGTCGAAGTAATTCCACCCTGCATTATTTCTCATACTGGTCATTGTAATTGTTGAACTTTAAACTTTAAATATACAAGGTCAGTTCCTATTCTCTTTGTTAAAGTTGATATTAACTAAAATCAACCCAGTAACCAGTATGTGATTGGTCTGGATTTTAAGAACAGAGTTGATTTTCGCTTAAAATAGACAAGAAAAACCGGCTCATAATAACTAAAATTGTCGCGTAAACGCCGTACATATCGAATACAAATGACAAATGACAACAGGCAATCGTAGTCACCTAGGGATTTTTAGACAACTGCTACGTCAGATCACAGCGTCATCTACTCGTATTTATTTTCACTAATACACATATAGTAATTTGCATGAGAAGGCATGTTTAAAAAGTTTTAAACATGTTTTCAACTAAGTAAGAAAAAACATGTTTAAAACAATTTAAACATGATTAAATTTAAAAAACATGTTTTTCCAACCCTGGTTATAGGGCTTTCCAGATAGCGGTTCACAGAATTAATTAGATCCAATAGAATGCATGTATTTATTATAAAATTTGATTGATACGCGTATTGGGTTTGATTTAGCTTTAGCTTGCGGGTAACAAGGATTACATGGTTTGAAAGGTGATTAATTGATTAAATATCACAAATTTCGCCATCCTTGCAATCACCTAATCTAATATACAGGATGTCCTATGGCTTGATGGCCAAACTGAAACCATAGATTCTAGAGACAATTCTAGGCCAATTGGATCAAAAATATCTTTATCCAAATTTGCTTTCTAACGGAGCTACGGTTCCTTAAAGAAGCAAACACAAACACAGTTGTTAGTTAATTTCTTCTAAACTTCTGGGTATAATTAAATAAAACTACGCACATTTACCAAACTTTATGTGATAAATAAGATGGTGTAAGAATAATTTCAAAATTTTATTTATAAACAGGTTAAAATGAGGATGTGGGAATAAAGAGTACTATAACTTTTTTGTGATTTCAAATTTTGTTAAAAAATAAATACCTTATCAGTAAAACATTGAGTTGCAAGTGGCTAATTTGTAAGAGACAGGTGCAAATGAATCGTATGGAATGGCAGTATCAGTAGCCTCGGCTTTCGTGTCAATTTCGAACTGTAACTCTAACTGTAAAGCTGATGCAAGTATTGGTGGAATTGATGTAATTTAAGAACTTCCCAAGGAGCCCACAAAAATAAGTTTTTTTTTAAGAAGGTCCCACTCTTGTTTCGAAGTTATAATTCTAGTAAACGCTTATTACTGTCTACATTTTGTAATATTTCGCAATAAATCCACTATTTACATTTAGTTTAAATATGCACATATCGGTCGAAGATTCAACAACGAGAACCATCGTGTTCACAGGAAAAAAGATCCCTTGGGGTGTAATAAAACGCGCTCCTCTGACTTCTTTATTTCAATTACATTGTTGCAATCGCATTACAGGGTATTTTTGAAATGTTAACAACTATCTTCCCGTTTCCATACTTCAATGTCCACGCAATACTCTAATAGCAGTTACTATAATTGCAGCATACACACATACCTTGGCAACTACAATGAAAGATTCTTTATCATACTCGTGTAATGTGCTCTACTTCCTTACTATCGTATAACCCACAAGGCATGGCTCAATCTTCAAGTCACTGAAATTTATCCATTAATTTCTGAGTTGAGGGACAAAGCTGACAGGTTAGCTTAACACCTGTCACCACAGAACCTTGTCACTTTCACAGTTTCGTTTCTCACTAAGAATCATTTGAGAATGATTCAAACCAGCTTACTGATGATATGTACGTTCTTCTTTGCTATTAACCTCTTATTATTTTTAATGCAGTGATGATGATTACGGCGTACACACAAATTCTTGCAACTGTAAAATATTACTTTACTATAGTGTGAGGTGTAAACAGCTTCTTTTACATACGGTACTGCAGGTCGTGCCCTTGCATAGTGAAATACCTGCACCTTTGAGTGTTGAACGTAGCACTAGAATTTTGTCATAATAATTGTGTCAGACATCAAAACAGGAAATGTCAAAACTACAGCGACAAGCGAAATTTGTAGCCTTTCGGCAAATTTCATAAAATGATGCGACTTTTCTGAACATGCGTTCGTTTGTCATTATTTGGAAAACAGGTAAAAGGTAGATATATATAATCTATCCCTCTTATACCGTTAAGTGTAGAGGGTGAAATCCTTTTCCACTTAAATTAATATTACACTTTATAGTTACAGTTTCCAATCTTCGATGTTAACCAATGTTTGTTGCATCTTTTGATCAATGTCTCTCAGTTACATTCACACACTTATTTGCTTGCTTACACTCACTACGCATTTTGTTCCTTCCATCTCTATTCCACTGCCCTCCAGATGGTCCTATCCTGCGCCATGATTTCAGCCTGGTTCCATTTTCGGTCTCTTCTATACATTATTTCCTTCATTTCTTTATCCCTCGTCTTACTTGGTCTCCCTTTCTCTCTTCTTCCCACAGTCCTTGCTTCCCACACCTGTCTTACTTGTCTCTCTCCCGGTAGCCTTTTCATGTGTCCCCACCATCTTAATTGTGTTTTCTCAATATGATTTTTGACACTTTCAATTTTGAGTCTTTCTCTTATATCGTCGTTCCTAATTTTGTCTATTATTGTGACTTTGGCTACTTTCCTGAGGTACTTCATTTCTATTGCTTGTATCTTCTTATGTTGTTTCTCTGTTAACACCCATGTTTCACTTCCGTATAGTAGAGTCGGTAGATATAGAGTTTTATATATTGTTAGTTTCGTTTTATTACTAATCTCTTTTTCATTAATGAATCCCCTCTTGATACTGTGGAACAGCTTTGCCGTAGTCGCGATTCTGTTGTTAATTTCTATGTCCATTTTTCCACTCTTGTCTATAATTACTCCTAGGTACTTTATCCACTTACTCTATTGTCTGATCCTTAATTTTTATATTTTCTTTCCTTGTTATTTGTGATAGTTAGGTGAATAGGTCATTTTACGAAGATGACAAGTCAGTTAATCTGGAATTTGCATAAAGCAGTAAAAACTTTATCAGTCGACTGAGCTATAAAGTTCAAATGAGCGGGGTACCATTGCACCGAAAATACCCAAATTCCGAAAAGGTCAGTTAATCCGTGGGTACGATTGCGCTGGTGGCAGATTTAATCCTTCCGGTGGGAAGCAAATTACCACTTTTATTATAAGAGGATCAAAAATGAAAGTAATAACAATAAGTGATTGTAATATTTTAAGAACAACTAAGTTACTGCACTCTTGCAGATTAGATAAAGGTCAATTCCTTCTTTATAAATTATTAAGAAAAGTGAACATTGAAAAGTTTTTGTAAAAACACATTGTTTTGTAAATAATAAGTAATGCACACACCGCAGAGTTATTTTAATAATAACATATAGGTAATTCACATACAGAGTGATCATAAAATACGGAAAAAAATTTATAATTTTGGTATGTAATGTTTTTTCGCCAAGGTTTTGACAGGTCCGCTTTTATTTTTATATTGCCATTTTTGTCATAAAAATTTTGTCGATAACGTCATCTTGTTTTTGAACTGCGACGTGATCATCAATTGTTTCAAATAGCAATCTCCAAACATTTTTTTTACTTATCGGTATAATTTTCAATTCTCTTTTATTCCATTAAAAGTACAAAACAACGATTTTCGACAAACAACGAAGAACGTATAAGTTTAATTTTGGTACACATCTTTTTACTGAAACGAATAATTTCAATTTCTTTCAAAACAACTGTTATATAATTTTTAATAACCACTTTTGTTTATTGTATAGCTGTTTAGTATTTTTTACTGTAAAGGTCTAAATATATTATTTTTGTTTTCCAAGAAGCTTTTTTCGCAGAATAACTCACAAACTTTGTCCCTAATGCATCAAATTTTTTCGGAAAAATTCAGATAAACGAGTTTCTATGCTATTTTTTTACAAAATGGTTTAGAAACGAGTTTTTTCGAATTTTGTCATAGAAAAAATTAGAGTAATGACGGATATTTAATAAGATATTTCCTGAGTTAGATAAAAATGACAATTTTATGTAGGTAACAATATTGATTTATATTTTAATCAATTATTTTTACTGTTCTTATTTATTATAGATTTGAGTTACAAGGTAGGTAACTTGTCAAACCTGGACGATATTTATCTCTTTTTCCGGCAAAACTGCTGACATTTAATGTCAAAATAATTTCCCACTTGAAAATTAAATATAACTGTTGTATATTTGTAAGTTCAGACCAGAGTAAATTCTACAAGCTCTTTATTTATTTATTAATCAATCAATGTCAAAAACTAACATTCGCATAATACAATAACCGACGAATCATTGTCACTGATTGGTCAAAATTGACAGGAAGGAAATAATCGTCAATATTAATACGGAAACCAATAGTGGTTTAATGCAAATGAGGTGGTCGTTCACTTTACATGGATTAGTAAACAGCCGTTATATACCACTAGTTTTTTGCTTACTATCAAATAAGAGTAAAAATTCATATTTGAACACTTTTAAAGTAATTAAAGAAAAATGTGTAGACTTAGGACTCATATTTCATCCAAATCAAATAGTTGTTGATTTCGAATATTCCATTCACCAAGCTGTAAAAGAAATGTGGTAAATGTAACAATACCTAATAGGTTGCGATTTCATTTGTACCAATCATAGATTCGCAAAATTAAAAAACTAGGTCTAATGGCTAAATATAGAGATCGCAACTCAAAAATAAGAATTTTTTTAATTGTATTTTTTAGAACCAGAAAATGTAGGCGACTGTTTTGTATTCTTTTTTTGCAGAAAATATTACTGATGCTCGAGTAACAAAATTTTTTGATTACTTTACGGAAAATTACATGGAAGAAAATACTTTACTTCCTCAAAACGTCTGGGCTTCCGCATCAATGACTTCTAAACGTACCACAAACTTTGTGAGTCCTTCCACTCAGGGTTTAAGAATAATTTTTGTCAAACACATTATAGCATAATTCAATTTTTAGAAGTCTTAAAAAACTTTCTACATAAAAATAATTAAAAATGAATAGTACGAAGATTCAAAAACGAATATTTAATAAGAAGCACAGCAGAGAGCGTCTAGAGCATTAAAGAATATTAAATTATTATAAAAATCACGAAATTGATCGTTTTCAATTTGTAAAAGCTGCATCTTTTCATTAGGGCAAATTATTGTAGGCTCAAGTCTTATTGTATTAATACAACTATGTATTTGTACACATTATGTATTTATGTATTTTTTTAATAAAAAAAGTTGTTTCATTATAATGAACTTCACATCTATATACATACTCGTAAGATGTATAACGGTAATTTCGACCAATTTTTTATCTTCATATCTACAATTATTTAAACGCATGTGGCGGCACGACTGGGCTTAAGAATTAGTAAACCAGTTGCTTCCAACGGCGAAATCGTCCCCTCAGATTAAAGCAAAGCAGGTAAATCGGCGCAATCGGCTAACACCGGTTCATATCATCTCATTCATATCTCAGTGCACTTTCAACTCCCTGTAACTTCGTTGTGGATAAAGTTAGAATCCTAAATTACAACTAACCAAGAGGACATACCATAAATAGCTATGTTTTCAAATTATAACCATTTTTACCTGTAGTTTACGAACGAAGTTCTCTGATTTTTTCACTGACTAACTTACCGATCATGAAAATTCTAAGGTACTTCTAGCAGACACACAAACTTCAAATTTTGAATTTAGTTAGTGTTTAGCCTATAAAGGAGGCAAAAACTTCAACATTTCGATATTTCAGTTCTATTTTCTAAATTGTAGTTTTGTTTCTTCTACGATTGGTAAACGCATATCTGTCTGGTAATCTGACGAATGACGAATAATCATATATTGTTTTTTGGAAGTGAATTCACCGTGATAGAATAGCTTTTGAATAGTAACACAATAATAATACAAAAATTCTGGATTAAGAAATTCACTTCGCTCCATCATTTACTAGCTAAGTGCTTTAATAAGATCTTGGATGATCCCAAGAAAATGTCAGCCAGTATGACATATGGAATAACTTACCTGCTGCCAAAAGTGCCAAACGCAATGGCAGATCCCAGAAAATATGGACCTATAATATGTTTACCTAAAATATGCATCCATCCTAGCGAATAAGACATTCGAACACTTAGAAACGTCTAAAGCGTTCTACATTCATGGCTGATCGGGGTCCTGAAGTATACGAAATAAACACCACATTAATAAACTTTGTGACAAAAATGATGAGGAAGTGGGAAACAACAATTGTTACGAATTCAAGAGAGAAGGGATACATACAAACAGATAAGATCAAAGTAAACAGAGGTATCTGTATGTGGCTTTGCTTAGCGATAAATTCTTTGTCATCAGTACTAAATAAATGTAACATCGGATATAAGGCTGACGCCAAAGAAAAGAGAACAGAAGAAAAGATGAAGGATCGGAGCTCATGGACGACTTGAAGCTATACGGTAGCTTCAGAAAGGAACTTGATGTGCTGCTATCATACTTGGGCATGTTTACTAAAGGCATTGCATCTTTGTTTGTACGAAAATCTTTATCGCGCTTACTAGAATAACTGCTATTAATAGTTCCTAGAAATTCTGCCCGAAACTTTAAAAAACTGTTGAAATTCAGCTAAGGTAGGAACTTCTTTATTTGAAGTTCTTTGACGTTCCCATTCCATAACAGTGGTTTTATCTAGCTTTGTAGATATCAAATAAATTAATAATGAATCCCATTTATCTGTAGGTTCACCTAATGTATTTAAACATTTCAAATGCTCAAAGACATTATCGATTAGGTACCTCATGCTAGAAGCTGATTCTCGTGTTATGTGTTCTGAATTGATTGAACGCACATGGTTAAACACAAGCAGACGTTTGCTGTCAAATCGATTACACAATGCTTCCCATGCAATTTTATAGTTTTCTACTGAGAATTCTAAAGTCTAATTTTTAATGGTTCGCCATTTAATGTGGCCTTTAAATAGTGAAATTTCATGACAGAACTCAATGACGAACTAGTTTCAATGAGTGACATAAATGTGTCTTTGAATTATAGCTATTTATTAATATCTCCATCAAATATGGGAAGATTAATTGTAGGCAATTTTGCAGTGAATTGTAATTGTTATTGTCAGCAACAGAATTGTTAGAAATAGAATTGGCATTTTCATTACAATTAGCTGTTACCTGTGGACATACAGACTGAGATGCAAGAATAGTTGGAGGTTGAGGCTGTAACTGACACAGTAGTAGTTTTGCTGAAGACATCTCCCAAAACTTATTCGTGAATTGATCTCTTTCTTGGTATTCTTCTTCTAATTTATCTGCTTCAGAGATGGCTTCTATTTCATCCTGTACTCTTTCAAACTCCAAGATAACCTGTTCAAAATTTTCAAGCCTGCATTTCAAATCCATAATAGTTTTGTCCGTAACTGTTGCGCCATTAGCATAATTGTCTTCGACTGATTGAAGGAAAATAGAAAAAATAGTAAGCTTATGCTTAATTCCGCCCCGTTTACGACTTAATATAGAAAATGACATTATAAAGTCGTAAAACTAAGCAACAATAATGAATCTAAAAGGCAAACAGATTTAATTTTAATAGAAAACACAATAGATGACCGAAATTAGTCAGTAGATGCAGTTTTGAACTCAAAAGCCAGAAATAAATAATAAAATTGCACTATACTCCCTAATAATCCTGCCCCTTTACCCTTCTCCAGTAATAGCAGATGTAGTCTGATGATTGGCAAAGGCTGGATAAAATTGTTCAGGAAGATAAATCGTAATCCAAGGTTCGGTCAGACCAAAGTAGTGCACAGATCCGTCCCGAAGGACCAAATGATATTGCGGTAGAGTGGACTGTATTAATCTTAGGTGTGGATTAATGGATCTTCTTGATGGCAGTAACTCTTTTAATAACTATTTTTATACAATCTATTAAAACTGACAAGAAAATGACAATAATAGACAATGTTTTTTTTTAATATCTAGTTCGTTAGACAACCGGAGCAAATGCTCACTACTTTTAATAAATTCAAACAGGCATCAAAATGAAATTTGGTCTAGCCAAGTGCAACATGAACGCTATGTGCAGCAGGAAATGGGAACATTAAGAGGGATTTTTCACAACCACGGAAATGGACGCAGAAGAAGTATACAAATATCTGGGATATGCTCAAGGGTTTAACAGCAGACTCAAGATGCTCCCCAAAAACATGTCTTTCAGGTAGAAACTTATGCCGAACCATAAACGCATATGCTACATTCGTATTGACCTACAGCTTTGGCATCACCACTTGGTATAAGATAAGAACGATGTGTATATCCTATAATAGAGCTTACCATCTAAATAGCTCCGTTGAAAGGAACAAGGGAGCAAGAGTATACATTGATACTTGTGTCATGCACTATAAACAAATACAAAACACAAAAACAGAGAAATCCAAGAATCCTGCGATTTACAGAATAGTAATAGAAATAGACAACAACATAACACTTTTGGTTTGAAGGCTTCCGTGGTTGTTGTTGATGACATGTTGTTTTCCGGGCTGGTTCCCACGTTGGTTATTAGACCTTGACGTTTCGATACTCATGTCGATGTCTTCCTCAGAAGTAGCTCTGTAACTGAAGTGTCCTAGCCTGCTCGGGTATTTATACTCGTCCGGGTCACTGACGCGTGGGCGTTGTTACGCATGACCGGTTTTCAGATTCCAGGTAGGTCGATGCCCCGGTCTCGGTTGTAATTGTGCGGGTTCTTCTGGATTTCGATGGCTTCCTAGTACAGTCTCGGCCAGAATCTCGCTTCCCTCTACAGCATTTGTGCTTCCTCGAATTTGATGATGTGGCCAGCCTCCATTCGATGTTCTGCTACAGCCGACCTATCACCTTGTCGGTCTCTGGTGTCCCTCATGTGCTCCTTGATTATCGTGCCAAACCGGAAGGCACATCAGCACGAGAATCAAGGAGCACATGAGGGACACCAGAGACAGGCAAGGTGATAGGTCGGCTGTAGCAGAACATCGAATGGAGGCTGGCCACATCATCAAATTCGAGGAAGCACAAATGCTGTCGAGGGAAGCGAGATTCKGGCCGAGACTGTACAAGGAAGCCATCGAAATCCAGAAGAACCCGCACAATTACAACCGAGACCGGGGCATCGACCTACCTGGAATCTGGAAACCGGTCATGCGTAACAACGCCCACGCGTCAGTGACCCGGACGAGTATAAATACCCGAGCAGGCTAGGACACTTCAGTTTCAGAGCTACTTCTGAGGAAGACACCGACATGAGTGTCGAAACGTCAAGGTCTAATAACCAACGTGGGAACCAGCCCGGAAAACAACATGTCAACAACATAACACCATTGCACCTGGAGAACAGATTACATGACACACAAACACACATTCAATCAGATGCAGAAAAGATCGATCAGTAGAGAAGAAAAGAGAAAAAACCATATTAACTACGAAGCATTAATGTATTCCCAGAAACGGAAGGCTAAATGATTGCAATATTCAAGTCATTCCAACAAAAATGATCGAAAACACATTATTAAAGACAACGCAGTGGTGTCAGAGAATGTTGACCGCATAATCAGTGCATGCTCGATGTTACCACTAAAGCAATATAATGTAAGACATTACTGCTTATTATTGTCCTTAACATTTTATTTACAATCAAAATCGTTACCCTGGCTTCAATGTTTATTGCGGCTTCATTCTAGCTCCCCTCCGAAATTACAGTGTATCTTTAATATTTAACGCGAAGCTTAGTTATCTGATTACTTATCCTTCTGTCTGCACATCTTAATAATCTCCACGAATACGTTTAACGAGAACTACTAAAAGCACAGTATACGGGACTATCCTTGAAACTGCAAATAGCGGTTCTTTATTAACATTCACGTATTGTATTCATTTACCTTACTTTCGTTTAACTCCCCCAACATGTTGAAGTTGCTTATCACTAAAATTTATCCTTCAAATCTCGGAGTTGAAAATTATTTGACAGATGTACCTACATATATTATGATCGCGGCTGTGAAGTAACAGCTTGTCATGACAACTGACTGCCAAATGTGTCGCTACTGTTTAGTTCATTTAAAATCAGCCAGTCACTAGGATTAAGATCGAGTTTCACTGACTTTATAATGACAGTGCGGACATACGCGGGACGAACTATAAAAATATATTTTCGTTGCGAGGTCGGGGTTCTTGAGCATTTTAGGTAGCTTAACAGCGCCGCGGTTGTATATAAAAGGAACTTGATATGTTGGTGTAGTTTTTTACGATTTTTCTTTAATGAGATGGAAAATATACCGAAGAAAAACGGTAAATCTTTACAAATTTACACAACTAAAATTTGAAATTTGATTTTCGTGACCATGGGCGTACCCAGCTTTTAGTCTAGGGGGGGGGGGCAAAGCAGGAATTTCCCTTACTGAATAATTCAACATAAATAAAAATGTGCCTTTATCGGATTATGTCACTGATCTCTAAATAACTGGATGTCGCTTACATACCAAAATGCATGTAAATTATTTGTGATAGATTTACGCCACTTTAACGGCTAGCCGCTGGTCCTTGTACTAAAATTTTGACAAAGGTTCGCTTCTACGTTAAATATAACGTTAATGATTGACGGTTAAAATCGTGAACTCATCATCTGTCTGCAGATTTCCAAAAGATGATCGTTGTAGTGTTTGAGTAAGAAACATGTACAGTACAAATTGGATGTTACGTTTACTCGTAACCATATTATATAGTTAAGTATCTAACCTAAAATTTGAACGCGCCGTTAAATTGATAGTACGAGTACCTGCGCCATGGTGGCTACTTATCACAGTTTTGAATGACTTATGCGACATCCAGTTAGTTAGAGATCAGTGGATTATGTACCTAAGTAATTAATGAAGTATTTATTTCATGAACAATCTTCGTTGATTTTCTGCAAGGCAACTTAAAACATCTTCTGTGAAGGCCCAAGTTTTTTATGTTTTTTTTATATACTGTTCTCAAAAGTTCGTTTATTCCTAACTCAATTATTGATGATCTCCGTTGGGCGATATTTAGCGCATACAGTTGCATGTCTATCACGTTTAACAAAAGATGAGTAGATACATTTTATTTGGAAGAATAAAGATCCGTGATCGACATAATCTATAGTAATGTCAAACGAACTACCAAAGAAATATAAATTTCGCATTAAGCATCTACTAATAGAACCACGTTTTACGATTTGTAATTTGTACATATCAAATATTAATTAATTAACCGATGCGCTTTTTAGTTTCAACTTTCCGCATTAGAAGCTTCAGAAATTTAAGCTAGGAGTGAATAGGTAGCTAGTATAGATAAAAAAATATCAAAACTGAGAATGAGGAAACAACCTGGTCGTGAAACAGTACCTAAGACTAATGATTTAAGCTGCTGGTTTAGCTAATCTTAGTTGAACTTAAAAAGTTATAAGCCCCAGCATTATGCGTCAGCTGGCCAAACTCCACCAATCAGCATTAAATTGATGGTCGTTTTATCTATAACAATTTTTACTTATACATCTAATTTTACTCAAATTTATGCATATTTTAAAACCATCATTTCATGTATGATATTCATCTTGCTGGCTGTCATTGATTTGCAAAAAACGTATGTTAAACTTTTTAACGAAATTTACTTCACTATACCGAAATCTGCAGGGATTAACAATTAAACGCACAGCATTAATTATTACAAATGTAGGTATTCTTCGATTATTACTTCTGCGGCAGTTTTTATGTGACATAAAAGTAATTTATGTTTTTAGCTTTATTCATAAACGCTTAGTTTATGTGCTTAAAGCGCTTAATATCGTCATCTGAAACTGAATATGAGCACCTCGATAATACTCCATTAAACTTGGATATTAGCAAATTTTGGATTAAAAACCGTGATCGCATTGATCTGATATTTTAAATAGATCAAATTTGAGTACTTCTCTTTGCTCTTTGGCTAAAAGAATGACCAGGGCATAGATCGAAAATAGTGCTGTTGGGTCGATTATACAAATGCTATAGATAATAACCAGACACCGCAACACATCAGTAAAATGATAGCATAGTACATCTCAATGTTCGACGACGATTTTGTATACATTATGAGTAGGTACTGTGTAAAATCAGAATTAGGTAGTTGCATAAAATTATGCAGGACATACTATGTTATGAACACAGTACAGAATATACCATCTTTTATTTAGATTAAGCCTTTGGGTTTATTTGATTGTCCCACTTTTCATTTAACTATTATTTTTTTAAATTAAGTCAACCTCCGTAGTTCGCCAGTGCACTGCTTTCAAAAATTAACCCAGCACTTAATATTTTAACCAAATTAAGCTTCATTTAAATAAACTGAAATATATTTAATCTGTTTTCAAAAAGTCTTTTGTATACTGGCTTTTTAACAGCACACCGTGTTTTAATTCGTGCTTATACCTAATACTAATGGATTCCTAAAATTTACGTTAAATAGACTTTCGTAACTCTTAGTTCGGATGGATTTTTGCTCAAAATAACTGATATTTTTGATTTTTTTTTGTTTCTGTGTATTAATTTTGAAATTTGGAACTAAGAAGATTGGAGTTACCGCCAAATACAAATATGTGACCGATTCTGTGTATTCCACATAACAGAAACATGCATAGTTGAACAATCCCTATAAGAAAACATATTAGATAGATCGTATTATGACTCTTGGCCAAAATAACCTTGGAAACCGTTTGACGACTTATTGAATGTCATTATTTGCTTAGGTCAAATATGAGTTCTGGATGAAAATCGTGAAATACGCTTATCTATAAATTTTACTTCATTAATAATTAATAAATGTGTGGAAGGTGGAAAGGGTCCAGAGTTGGCAGTCCAGGTCAAAGGGGGGGAGGGCAGCTTTAATATTCAATTTTTAAATATTATTTTTGACGTGGAACGTCGATCACTTTAAGGCCAGGATCATCCGATTTTATTTGGAACAAGTGCCATTTAAATTATATGGTGTAAAAGATTATAATAACATGTATGAAATGCATAATAATTATTAATTAAGAGAACTAACTTATTTAACTATTTAATTTGATCCGACTAAATAGCTTTCGTTGTACGTGACCATTTTTTTAGAAGATAGAATGGAGGAGACAGATTTTATGCCAGAAAAGTATCTTTCTTGGACCTTTGCAGCGGACTTATTAGAAATTAATAATATTAATGAAACATTTATATAACTATTTACAATTTTTAGTTCAAAATTGCGGGAATTTAGTACAACGAATTCATCAATTTCATGCAATCGACCATGAAAAATTACAGATTTTTTAATTTTTTTTTGTATCGATATCTCGATATATTGAGAACTATCGAATCACGATATGTCGATAACCGTCGATTTATCGATATAGCGATATTTAGAATCAGTTATCGCTTAGCCGTAGGTACTACTGAGATTAGTGGAGTAAAATCGATCACAAATAATAACTTTTCTTTTTCTTGGCGTAGAACCAAATGAAACCTACGTGGTTGTGTTCATTATATAATTTTCTGCCAGAAATGGTGATTGACGACATTTTTGGCCGATGCAGAACTTTTTTATTTTCGAAAAACGTAAAAACTGCGCCAATATCGGAATCATTGCGTTCTAACAAATATCACCTCATATCTGAAGAACTATTTCAGATATCGCATTCATCTTTTTTTTAAATGAAAGTGAAAATATGAGCGCTTGTAACAGTGTTAAAATAGTTTATAGAAGTTTAATATGTTATGCAGGAAAAAAAAATAATGTCGTTATACACTGCACGACTACTGAAACTTTAGACACGCGACAAACTTTTTTGTTTCTCAAAATTTATACTTATATGCAGCGAACGACATGTTGAGAGAGGTCTAAAAAAGTTTTTGGCGAAAAAATTATTGTCGTAGCTACCATGGTTTTCATGTTATGAATTTTTTCTTAACGAGTGTATCGCGCCAGACAGCACGCGCGCCGTAGTGTTATTCCTGGTGACCGAGCAGGTGACAAATACTTAAGGGTTGCCGTAACGCATGAGTATACTATATTTCACAAGAAGTAGGTACATTATTTGTGAAAACGAAATGAAAGTACAACTTAAGAATATTTTAATACATTTATATGTTAGTATCAAGGTCTGCTTCTTCCTGTAACATAGTATTGTTGCAATTCGCACATTTGCATTCACCGCAGCATTTCAACCCTTGCTTCACACAGTTTCACCTGTTTGTAGTACAGTTCCCATCAGAACAGAACACTGATAACGACTATCTTACAGATTGCGGTATAGGATCTTGGTTTGCAAATAGGGTTTCCCAATAGAAAATAGTCAATGAAAAGAGAACAAATCCAAGCATTTATTTTAAGCAATAGCAACAAATTAAACAACTACTAGATAGCAGAGGTTGAAACGAAAGCTACTAGAGCAATTACATCAGAAGGTAGGCAACGTAAATGATCCTTTTTATTTAGTCTACTACTTAAACCTAAACTTGATATTATTGGATCAGATGTGTCAAGACAAGAACCCTATTAAAAATATCTTCTAGGTTGTGACGTCTACTGTCCTTTCGTGCGTGCATTTCTCCATCCCTCTTGTATAATTTGTTTCTTCATTGTGATGCATCCTCGCCAAAAAATCCAACAGCTATTTAATAATATTTGTTTGCCGTGCACTAAAATTTTATGTACAGGTGCTGGCATTGGACACCAGTTATACTGTTGTACATAGCGTTTTGCTGTCTCACTGCAGTGTCTTTCGAATAAATGTGGGTTTAGTCGATACTGACAGGAAAGTGCAATTAAAATATTTCCAAATCGACTAATTAAATCTTCATCAATATCACTTATTTGACCAAATAATTTTGGTTCACTAAAGGCACGACGAGAAATATTACCATCATTAGTATTTCCAGATTCATTATTTTTGTTTTATCCACATGAAGCCCCATTTGTTTCCAAAATCTGTCTTGAATTTGTAATTTCCGCTGTTTAAATAATTCATTTTCTGTTGCATCTCGTACTTGCCACGTTTTTATATGGATTCTGTATGAAATGTGTAGTATGCATTCAAACAATCGTATCCAAGCATGTAGGGGACTAATTCCATACTGGAGTGTATTTGGTTTGGGGTCGAATACTGGTGAAGTAAAATTAAAGGTTTTTTTTGGTGTTGAGCCATATATAGGACAAGCTTGGGAAGATTTTGTACCGGTTAAAATATTAAGGAATCTTACCATCAATTAATGTCATGTACAAATTAAATTTAACACGTAGAATCTTTCCGCTTGCTACACTTTATCTAACTGTTGTAAATTACGAAGTTCTTCGTCCAGTCCAATATTATTGCGCATGGTGGGTATATATCCGTGTTTCTCTCTTTACTTCCTAAACGAATATTCATGTATTGGCTTTTAAACAAATTGTTATCAAGTAGAATATATAGGGCTTCTTCAGGGAAGAGGCATTCTAAGGAACTCTCTTAGTTCTGAAAGTAAAAGAAATTTTAAAATTTGGTTTAAAATTGCAGCCAAGTCTAGGCTGCCACAGGCTGTTGCAGCACTATTGCTGGCGGCATGGATTAGGGCTTCAGGACTGGGGCCGCTAGTCTCGGTTATAATTCTTGACGTTTCTCGTCTGCTTGAACGCTCCGATTTCTTATTGTAAGGGAGAGAGGGACGACCAAATTACGTTCTCTGGTAGATATGCAAACCTTGAAACTATTTTGTAGCCATTCTTTGTATCGACTTAAAAATCCATTTAGCGTGATATTACACGACTGCCATTTATTTTGAAATTGTCTGCATAAACATCTAGCCATTTCTGTTATTATTTTGATATGACTGTTGGGCAAACTTGCACTTAACATTTAAAATGCATGCTGTAGCAGCAGAATATTTTTCTGATGTGCTATTGCCTTTGTTACTAAAACATCAAAAAAAGCAGCATAAGTCAAGCAGGGGTAGCCTGAAATTCAAATTTCTTTTAACAGAATGCAGAGTATTGCAGGGCAATGCAGGGTAGAAATAGTTTTTATACAGTTATACTAGATACCCATTACTATACTTTTGATCAAGAATTATTTTGGCCAACCTGGGCGAATTGAAAAAAAAGGTTGCAAATAGCCAGTAATGATGCAAAACTTGAAAAATTTTGACTTCTGCCTTATTTTAGAACTAATGACGGTTAATATTTGAAATAAAAGATGGTTTTATATAATACCTGTGTTCATTTTGATAATAATTTCAGGCACAACTTGTACATTTTCACAAATGTCAACTTTTTATGAGCATCAGTTAACTTAGTTACAAAGTAGTAACCAACACGCGTCAAACTAATACATTAAACTTTGACAGTTCTCTTGAATCTTGATTGCTTTAAGTTATAGCGACTATTGTTTTTATTATAATGCATAAACTAGAGTGTGAAGATCAGTTCTGAATAGGTTTCAACTTATTACGCTTATTTTGACCACCTTTTTGAGCTACCTGGACCGCTGTGGCAGCCTGGCAGCGACGTGACCCAACCGTTAAGAAATATAAATTCATAAAATGAAAACTATGGTACCTACAACAACAATTTTTTCGTCAAAAACTTTTTTATACCTCTCTTAACATATCGTTCGCTGCATATAAGTACAAATTTTAAGAAACAAAAAAGTTTGTCGCATGTCTAAAGTTTCAGTAGCCGTGCAGTGTATAACGACATAATTTTTTTTCTGCAAAACGTATTAAACTTCTTGTATAAATTATTTTAACATTGTTAGAAGCGCTTATGGTTTTACTTTCATTTAAAAAAAAGATGGACGCAATATCTCAAATAGTCCTCCAGCTATGAGGTGATATTTGTTAGAAGACCATGATTCCGATATTAGCGCAGTTTTTGTGTTTTCCGAAAATAAAAAAGTTCTGCATCGGCCAAAAATGTCGTCAATCACCATTTCTGGCAGAAAATTATATAATGAACACAACCACGTAGGTTTCATTTGGTTCTACGCGACTTTTTTTTTCCTGAAGAAATGAGCCCCTTTTATGCCTCGCTTTACTCCTCTAGATGTATATCTGACTTTTAGGTAGCTACCTTGACTAATAGGTAACCATTAGATAGTAGATATTATGATGAAACATAGTGAAAGAGCAGCTATGATCGTTGATGTTAGCTGAACTTCGCCTCTTTGTAAGTAGCTCATTTTTTTAAGAGCGAAGACTTATTATTATTATTATTATTATTATTATTATTATTATTATTATTATGAGAAGTTCCGGAAAGTCGAAACCGACATCTGCATTCCACAGACTGATTAGTAGCTTGGGAGAATTGTACCTACACTTTGAAGTTTGAAGTAAGTAAACCAAGAGCAACTTCAGAGAAACTATGGAAGTTCTGAGATCTGATTTACGGCTCGGGCATAATAAGTATTGTGGCCGATTATATTCGTTTTGCAACACCCCCCGAGGCTGGGATGCAGCTGGAAGTTTTCTTAGAAATTTCAAGATGGGAAGTTGTCGGCAATTTATCTGTTCTAAAAGGTATCGCTTGAAGCTGGCGCGGGGATATGCTACGCCAATTATTAATTCTAAGAAAAGTATAATACTTTAGCTGTTGCTTAAATAAATCCACAGTTAAAATACGAAATGACATTCGCTTTATTATGATATAATATTTGCTAGAATCTTTTTAACTTGTTGCCCCCTTAGGTTTGATTGTCCAGTTTCAGTAAATTTGTCTAAATTATTTTCCTCGTTTGGATAAAATATCGATTTTTGTACGCGGCAGACTGCGTGTTTTCTTGCTTTGTACGTAATAAAGACAGAATTCCAGTTTTGAATCAGCCAGGAATATAAAGTTTTTCATGTAACAATTGCAGTTCTGTTTATATTCGAGGAACTTATAATTTCGTCGTTTGCCAAACACACTGCTACCTTAAACAATATTAACTCATTACCTACAACTTTGTAACCCAAATCAAATTATTTAGAAATATTGGAATACACATTTAACAATTTTGAATGGTTTTCGTAATTTTAGTTGCCCCGCATTAAACTGTATATTAAATCATTAAAATTTTGTGTTGCAAATTACGTTAAGAAATTTATTTGAATAAATGTGAATATTACTAACGATGGCTATATTTAGCCGAAAGCGCTATATCGATTGATTATTTAATAAAGTGGATAAACTTGGAGCTATTTAATGTACTAGAGAAGCAATGAGTTATGTCATTTTGAAGTTTTGAACTTCTATCCCTCCTGTTGTCGTTGACATAGCAACAAGGAGAAAAATGTTTAAACAAAGTTACAGCACCGCATCAGCCGGCCATTTTAGGGCAAAATGGTGGCGAGAGAAGGGAAAGAGAATCAACCAATCAAACTTAATCTTAAAGATTAAAAAACTTCCAGATATCAGTACTCGATGTACAAAGCACGTTGCCAGTTACCTAGGGAAAAGTTAAACAACACTGCATCAGGGCTTGATATCTGAAGTTCTGTAATTTTTAAGGCTAGGTTTGATAGATTGGTTTCCTCTCCCATCTCCTTTACAAACATTTACATTTCCTACCACTGTTTTGCCCTAAAATGGCGGAACATTGCGGAACTGTAATGTAATTGGCAGTGATGCTAAAATTATTCCACAATGAGTAATTAATTACAATTACTTTGGGTAAACTATAATTGATCTACCGGCAAACGAAACTCTTCCGTGCATTAAAATTCGAAAACAGAAAACCACCGCTTGATCTTGAAATCTTGGATAATAGATGTATTAGGGATTAGAACTATTGCCCAGCTCAAATGTACAACCAATATAATCATCTCACATTTGTGTGTTTAAAAAAACTCAAAGAGCAAAAAGAAGAAGCAAACAGGTTAGCATGACAAAAAGTTTGTTTCTGATAAAGTAGAATATTATAATAACAGATTACGAGTAAATATGAGTTCACATAGATTGTGTCTCACAGGTTTAAAATTAATTAAAGGTAGTTAACATATGTACTACATAGCTTCTTTTATTTTTGCTAAAGTTAGTAATATGTTTTAGAATAAATCATGGGCACTGTATAAAGCGTCAAAATGTATTTGCCAATCTCACCAAAATAATATCAAAATAATTCACAAATACAGCATCAAAATCATATAACAATCTAGTACAACTGTAACCACAGGTATTTCGTGTAAGTTTTAGCAACCTCTATTTCTTTACATAGCTTTAGGTACAAGATAAGATAAGTAGTCTTTTTAGAAAGTTTCTGCCGTATCATTCCATTATTGTTGTTATTTATTTTTGTACTTATCTAAAGTACGATTTGTTGATATTTCATTACTTATAATATTATCTTCATTATAAGAATATTCATATAAGTAATATCATTCATTATAAAACTCATGTTTAAAATTTATTGTTAAGTGAAATGTGGTTTACATATTTTTCATAACTTTACGGGATGACTTAGAAGACGAAAATTAGATATTAGCTATAAGTAAATCCTTCCAATCTCCGAAACCTCCAAAATTTTATGAGGTGTTGTAAAGTGCTAAATTATATAACCCCCGTATCGAGGTATCGTCTGTCCGCATAAAATATATCGATGTTTATTTGAGATCGTTATATCTCAAATAAACATATATACAATTTAGCCATTATCTTGTCTGCCCCCCTTTAACTTGTGAGCTGGCGACGCTCTTGCTTTTCCCTATGGTGTAAGCGAGACATGAAGAGGTAGCAAGTATTGCTGAATTTCAACTTCGTCTAGCAACCATCGCTGTCATATCCGGCAGTACCAGAAACAATATGAAATCTCTGTGGCCATTTTTGATGAAAAAATTTACCGCAAGGTTGTAGCACGACTAATTTCCAGGTTCCAGCCGTTGTGAAGTTTAACTGATCACCCTTTATATGTATGTCTAGTAATAGTATAGTATGCGCCTTATCATAGACTGCATTATACAGTATGCAAACAAAGACTACCATTTTAATTATAAATTTCATTGAATTCTAAATTAAAGTTTTTCGTGACCTTCGTTTTTAAATATTCACAACGCTGGCACAATATCGAAGGGGGCATTTTACTATGGTTCACTGGGAGGTTTTACCGCAAATCGAACGTATTTATACTAATATTCCTGGGCTACTGTACCTTTACGTACTTAGATGGAGATGGTGAAATGCAAGCAGCCAAATTTACCATTTCTTGAAGTGGGTATGTTGGATTTCGTTTATCAGAGAGTCAAATTAATGAATGGCTTTAGACAAAGCTTCCACAAACGTTTAATATTGCGCTGCATGTTAAATAACGGACATTACAAACACCACCATCCAGAATTACTTGCACTTAGCTGCACAACTTCCAGAACAATACCAAACTAGCAAATGATATATTATTTGCTGTTCCTGCATTTATTTTAAGCATGTTTGTTCATTCTAGCTCGTTAAGATACGCAGACTATACATTTAAACTTATTAACTCGAGGAAAGCAATTAAGTAGAAATACGAGACATGAAAAAATAATCTACTGCCACAATTTACCAGCGGTGTAACAGCTATGCTTGAAAGCATGAAAGTGAGATGACGCTATCAAAGCTATTTTAAGAGGATTCAAATCTTTAACGATTTTAAGTCGACTATTTCAGGCGATCGAATCCTAATAATAGGATCATTGTAAATAATTTGAGGTTAAATTAGCGCTTGTTCATCAATTAAGTGATTTAAAAAAGTCGCATTATTGGGATGGAAGAGGCGGCCTTTAGTTTAAGGGTTATAGTCCGAAGACTTAAAATTCTATTCTAATCGGGGTGATGTATATACATGACAATCTGTACCTAAATAACATAACACAATTAAGAATAGTGCCTCATATGACACGATAAATTCGTCTATAGTTCTCACATGAATTAAGAAACTTAGGGATAAGTTTTGAAGTTGCCTTCTCGTTCTAATTTGTATGTCATTGATCAAATAATGTAATACAAAGCACAGCGCTATTTTTATTTGTGCAAAAAGTTACGAAGTCACTTTTTTCAAATTTAAATACTAAAAATAAATATACGTGCCTATACATATTTTGAAAGTTTGCTTTATGTCATGCTATGGGTAAGTTATTTATTACTATATTTGTGATGATTGAGGGACATAACTAACGAAATGAGTAATGCATTCAGTGGTTATAGAAAGTTTGCGAAAATTTTCTCTGGAAATTAGGAAAAGAATATATTTTTAAATGGATATTTAGACTAGCCCTAGAAAATTTTGGGCTAAATCTACATATAAATAATGGTGCATTTCTTATCTAGAAAATTGCAATTAAAATGAAAGACAATTCAAAGCTATTAATAAATTAATAAACTATTATTCAAATATTTGTAGATGTGTCATATTCCTTAAGAATTTTAATATGTTGCCGTCCTTTTCCAATTATTTTTGTAGCTGCTTCTAGTTGGTGATCTAGCTGGAGATTCGCTTTTCTCCGCTTTAGCTATTTCCGTACTCCAACTGCATTATTTTTCAGTTCTTGCATCAAGAAATATAAATTCGGTGTAGTACCTACGGCCGACAATTGTCGCATAAACTACGTAACGGAGAACAAGTATAATGCCACACAACATACTTTTCACCCTTGCTTTAAAAATAGGAAATATTCTTAACTATTTCTGTAAAGTAAGGGGTGAAGTGGTGAGGCTTATACAAATATACAATAGGATAGTGTAGAAAATGACCAGTATCTTATTATACCTATATTATGCGGAATGCGCATACATATATTTATTGCTCTCTTACCAATCCTACCGATTTTTACTCCGAAAATTACTACAGCCCTTAATTAAAAGCTTTTTCTTAAGAATTTACAGATAGCATTATGAGGCGCTTGCTGTTTCTGTTGCTGTATAAGTATTGCTATAAATATCATTAGGTGGCTGGAAAATTCTGTTCGCTCAGAGCACCCTGCCCTGTAGGACCATCGCACAGTGGTCGAAATTCACGTAAAAGTTGGTCAAAAGTAGAAGTATTTTTGTGCAAACTTGAAATGTAGCATGACGAAAATTAGTATACAAGTTCTTTTTGGATTGCTGATCACGACCTCAAAATTGAAATTGAAAAATTCGAAATGGCTTATCCAACAATGCGGACAAGGTGTCTAAAAACTGACGGGATTTAAACGAAAATTAGTATTGAAGTTCTTTTCGGGTTACTGATTTCAGCCTTACAGTTTAAAAATTCAAAATGACAGATCTAAGATGCCAGAAAAGTTTTATGATAACTCGACCAAAACGCAAATCATTATGAAAGGGTATATCTCTTGAAATGTAGTAAAATTTTAACAGATTTTTATTCAAAAGACAACAGTAAGTAGGTACAATATACAACATGTTGTCAAAAATTCAAGGTATGGTTTCTGAGGTATTTTTATGAGAAAAAAATTGATATAAGCATTTGTCTAAAATGCATTCTAAAAGGGAGATAAGCCCTTTCAAAAGGCGCACCCTAATGACGTTTTTTCTTAATTATTTTTGAAGCCTTTCGCGCTAAAACAAAATTTGGCATACCGCAAAAGCTCCTAACGTTGAATCAGAATCTGAGCTCAGAGCCCAAATTTTGTATTAGAAATGTAAAAACAATTTTTTCAGGTTTAATATAAGCTTATTGCATAATTTTGCCGCCCAGTGTCTGTCAATTATTTTAATAAGTATAGTTATTTTTCAAAAATCATTTTGCTCCCGCCATTTTGTATTCTGATAAATATACTTCAGATTTGTTGTCCATGATCCGAAGAACCTGGCGATACAAATGTTTGTATATTTTTTTGAATAAAACCAACGCGTTTTAGTACTAAAAAACCCAACTGAAAGTCACAGTTCTTGAAGATTTTTATTTAGCTAGGTTTTCTAAACTTTTAAACATTAATGGCATAGCGGTGCTTCGTGGTGTCATTAATTAAATTTGTATGCAAACATTTATAAACGTTACCACTCTTATATTTAGTACATGGTTGTTCATTGTGATAGCAAGCAATAAATAATAAATATGTACTAAAATTGTTATACGTAATAATATTCCATGTACCTTCCGATTTATCCTCCATTTTGCAGAATTTAAATTGCACAATAATAACAAAAGTTACAGACAGAAAGCGCGAACAATTTTTTGTGACAATTTGACGTTTTGTGTGTGTAGCTTGGATACAGGTCACATCAGAGAGCTATATAGCCTCTGATATTGACATAGCACACTGTTTTTCCTGTTCTAAATACAGAAAAGCAACCTCTACCGGATTTCATACAGTTTTGTGTCAAAATAAAAACAGTATTTTTGACTTTTGGCCAGCTTTTAATGATTTCTGATCACTGTGCATCGCCCGGTTCGCTCAAAGTACTTAACCAAATACTGCACCATAATTTAGTGACAGAACCATTCAATCTATCCAAGAAGAAGTTGCAAAAATCAAGACAAATAGATGGTCTAGGTGTGTATGAATGATATTTAGCGTTTTATATCTAGAATTTACAGGTAGGCAAGTAACTTACCTGTCTCCTGGCCCTTCCCATGCTCATTGCCCTCAATCCTGCTATACTTAGCTTCAGTTCTTTTATCGTATGACACATCCTATCACAAAAATACAGGACTGGTGGTATCAAAAATTTTATAGCAACCCATAAAATCCTCTTCTATTGTACTTTCTCAGGACTTGCTTCTTTAAACTTATACTTGGTGTATATGGTATAATTATTATAGAAAAGTATTTATATTTTTACTCCGTCGATATTACGATTTTTTTCTTATTTGACATTATTGATTGGTCTTCGCAAGAATTTTGAGCAAGTTGGAGAGGGAATGCGTCTGTCTACATCAAGACGTGTGGTTTGTCAACAAACTGTTAATTGAAGAGTTCTGCCCAAGTATATATTACCCTGTTCAATTCGATTGTCATTCCTTTCTTATATGTGTCAATGTTGTTACACTGAAATGTTTTATTATTCTGTAGGTCAGTGATTATTGGAATACTTCCGCGACCCCAATATTTGACGCAAACAAATGCTAATCTCCATAATGACAAATTCCGCAGCTGACCATTACATCGAACATGTTTACCACGTACATTTTACACAAAGTTGAAGCCGATTTGGGGGCGAAATCAAACGCCCGGAATTTACGGGGCGTATTCCGGTCGACGGCCACGAATCGAGAGAATGTGTGTGAAGGATGGCCGGCGCGTGTTTGAATAACGGTTAGTTACGAAGTCCCGGCCTGGAAAAAAAGGTCCGGCAGCAGTAGAAGGGTTGGTAAACAGCGAATTGTTTGCTTTTGGGAGGACATGTATCCGGGAATGTATGCCCGAAAAGCCTCTGCAAAAACTTCGGGAGAAATTTACTTAAAGTGTGTCCAACTTTAAAGCTACCATTAATATTAGTGGTAGATTGATAGAAGGTTCTTGACGGTGGAAACCGAAACTGATTTATACGAAGGCGTAGAAGGGACAATTATTAACTTTTTATTTGCTAGTGGCGTTACATAGTTAATTCCATGTTAGTTAACAACGAATCAATCCCCTTAACTAACACGGAATTGCATTTCCTGTACATCTTGTAGTGTATAGAGTTGATCGTCGGTCCTTGTAATTGTTTCTTTTGTACAGTTTTTGTTACTTCCGTACTTGCTGTGTTTTACTGTCTAAACCGTGAAACGAGATAGACGTGTTTTGTTCGGTGTCGGCCTATAAGCGGCCCGACGTAAAATGGACGCATAAGCGTCCGAATCCTTTATTACCTGCTACCAACTGGCGCAAAAGTGGTCCGAGATGCCCCCTACAAAAATTCCGAGAAAAGGAAGTGGAAATCATAATGTCTCAAGGTACAATTAAAAAATGGTAACTTAAGAAGCACCGTTTTCAATAAGCCTCTGGATTTTTTAACAAAAATCTAAAGTTTTGTAATCTCCAATGCTTTCTAGAGAAAACTTATTTCTCTGAAAGTTGTTGTAAAACTTTCTTGCCCAAAAAAATTATATTTTGAGTGAAAACATAATACCCGCGCGCTAAAAACTGGTATAAGTGCTCTACCCAGATTAATAATTCGACCGGTCGCGATACGTTGTTGACAAAAAGTCTACCTTTTGGGGGTTTAATAAACCAATAGCACTTTCGTAAATCTCTTTTGCCATCTTTTCCGTATAGCAAATGCATTTTTACAAATCCTTTGACTTTAAGCAGATTTGTGTCCTGACGTTTTGCTCGACGTTTGGAAGGGGTGATATGCAGCAAACATGAACTGTCAGTGTCAGTTGTATATATTTCACAACTATACTTTTCCCACAATATTTACTAATAACCCAATAAAAACATTAGCAGTTACGAGCCACAGAACGATCGCACTCAGTTTGTTTTGATAATCTTTTATAGAAGGCAAAGGATTAAAATCTAGGCTTGAAACAATTTATTTTATTCTGAATTGCAATGCCGAGAGCTCATTAATACCGACACAATGAGGCTCTTCACTTTATATATCAACTGCAGTCTTTACTATTGTACGGAAAGCGAGGCTAAGCCATCTATATATGTAGCATTAAACGATAGTGCGAGCATCGCTAGTTTATAGGTATTCATAACTTGCTGTTTTAACTTTATAAAATAATTTTTTAATTAGTACCAGTTAGTTTCTTTTCTAATTAGCAGGTATTTAGTAGGCATTAAGTTGTAAATATGTTGATGTTGTGATGATTTTTTTATAATTACATCTCTGATAATAATATATGTAGTACCCGTAAATATGTAGTTTATATTTTTGTCGACAATAAAAGAATTTTTTATAAATGGATTTTAACGAATTTGATATTTATATTAAACCTCAATACGCGTTGACAACCGTAACATGCAGACTAATTTATTATATCCAAATTAAAAGAGTACGCAAATATATTTTATTACATTTACCTAAACTGATATGCAAAATTGTGGATAAGCATACGCTAATAATAAGGCGTTCTGTTGAATGAATCATTAAATACGTAATAGCTGCCTAATACCTGTTTTATATGTATATATATGCAATATTAATCAAATCAATAATGTTTTTTTCAGGAAGCATTAAAATATAAGCATATATAAATAATAAAATGAATAAAGTTAATTTGCGCTCGCAATTTCGCGCTCCTTATAAATTAGTTATATGTATATATACATACAATTTTTTGAGTTTATTAGGATTACTCAAAACCAAGCTTTCGACTGATTTATTTTCTAGTCTTCGTCGAGGAACTAACAAACATGTAAATATAAAACTAGTAACAATACTTACATAGCTTAAAAATATTACACAAGAACTAGAATTAATTTTTGAGTTTGAAATGAAATTGAAAGTTGACAAAGTAAAAATTTTACAAAAAAAGAAATTTTCCATTCATTTAAAGTCTAACTAAAATATTGTTTGTTGGAGTCAAATAAATATATCTTTAATATTAATGGTTTGGAATTGAATTTGTTGAAAATGGTAAAACTATAGCAACTTGGAGGGCATTATCAAAAAACATTGAAGGTAAGTTATTTCACATATTTTAAAATAAAGATTATGAATATGTAAATTGTTTCCTTAATATCGCAAAAAATCAGATTCCTTGCATAAAAATAAGAAAAGAAATCTTAATAAACATGTTTCGAAAAATGCTTACTTCCCGCGGTGGGATCTAAATAAATATCGTATTGTTTACAATATTTGAGAGGAGGTCGTGGTATATGGTTTCCATATGCATCTAACACGGCACTCACCGTGAATGACCCCGTATACATAAGCGATGTCTATCTGTGTGTCCAAGCTTGTTTGAAATTGCAAAAACATCAATAGGCCGGTCGAGATGCAGTTAAAGTATAATTGATTTCTTTATGCAAATTACTACTTATACCGTTTTTTGTTCAACTATTTATTGCGACTACAAATAACATTTAATAATAAAGTGCATGTCTCTAACGCACTAAATAGTGGTTGCATCTATATTAGACGAAACAAGTTTTAAAAAAACTATGAACAGTCAATCACCACTTGGCTATTTGAAAAGCAATAAAATTTTCAAGTAGAGGGCATCTTGGGCCGCTTATGCGCCAGTTGACAGCAGGTAATAAAGGGACTGGCCGCTTATGCGCCGGCTGCTTATGCGCCGGCCGCTTATAGGCCGTATTCGTTTTATTCCGAGCGAAATAATTCCTCAGAATAAATCAGAGTTTAAATCATTTTTAGGCCTAGTAAATTACTATGGCAAATTCCTTCCAAATCTAAGTCTTAAGTTAAAGAATCTTTTTGCACTTGTGAGAAAGAATACTAGATGGAAATGGTCGAAACCCTGTCAAGCCGAATTTGATCTTGTAAACGTTTACCGATGCTTTATAAAACAAAAGAAAAAAATCGATTTAGGTCTCATTTTGTTTGAGGAATCTTTGCCAATAATTTATAAAACAATCAGTTCCGAAACGAAAAAAGACAAAATTTTGAATAAAGTATTTTATTATACAATGAATGGTTGGCCGAATGATCCGGATAAAAGTGAATTTGAACTTAAACCTTATAGGAATCGCAAATGCGAGTTATCGAACAAGGGTGTAATCTGTGGGGTTTTAGCGTCATTGTGCCGTAAAAATTAAGAAAAGCGATCTTAAATGAAATTCATTCAAGTCATTTTGATATCGTGAAAAGCAAATCAATTGTGCGTTCATTTTGCTATTGGCCACAAATCGATAAAGATATAACGTTAATGTGTAATAGTTGTAGTGCTTGTAAATCAGTTACGAGTTACCCTCCTAAGGCTATTTTGCAACCATGACCTCAAGCTAGTAAGCCATGGGAAAAGTTACGTGCTGATTTTTTACTTTTTTACTTATACGGTCAGAATTATTTTGCAATCACGGACGCTTTTACCAAATGGCCCGAAATTTTTAAAATAAAGCATAATGATGCAGGAACTACAATTAATTGCTGCCTACGTTCATTATCTGCGCGATTTGGAATTCCGGATTATCTTGTGACCGATAATGGTCCACCATTTAAATCAAGTGAATTTGAAAAATTTCTAACAGCAAATCGTTATCTCTTTGATTACCGCAATACACAACGTACCACAACAGGTTCGAGTCCTGCATTTTTAATGTTTGGCAGAGAATTGAAGTCTCTATTGCATTTAATGAAACCTGATCTTAAAAAGTTTGTGAATAACAAGATACAAAAACAAATTGACAATCATAAGGGCAATATCAGTCAAAAGTTCGATATCGGGGCGCCAGTGTATATTAGAGACTATAGTCATTCGCAAGAGTTAACGTTAACAAATAAGGAGTGTGCCAAAATAAATAGCAACGTATCTTACATTGCCTCATCCAGAAACTTATACAGGGTACAGCTTCAGACGTTCTTCCACCACACTGTTAGTCAACGCAGGCGCCGATATTACCACGATTGAACAACATGGGGGTGGCGTTCTAGTACGGTAGCGGAGGCTTATATAGAAGAGTCTATTCAAAATAAAATTTCAGTCGCAAATAAACTGTTACCATCTTCAGCAGAGCCTACAGAACTTACCAATAATACAACGTACACTTAAACAGTTATAACAGCAGCCTCATTGAACACCCACAACTAAAAGCTACGAAAACTGGTGTAGCACTAGATCTGGCATAAATTTAACTCACTGAATATCGGTACTTTCAATTTACATGTAGTGCAAATTACATTGTAATGTTACTGTTTTGCTATATTATATTATGTATAACGAATATTAATACAATCATAAATAAGTTTCGAAAGAATGATAAATTATTATAAAATTTGTTTTATGTTCTAGACCGACAAATACTTTGGCGTTTTAGAACACAAAAGTAGTTCGCAGCTAGGTGACAAAAAAGGTTCCCTTTATCAACTGAAAATTTAACGAAAATGGCAGCTTTGGATGACAGTTTTCGAAAAAACAAAACCTGATACGACCGGCATTGCAAATTACGACGATTTCGCGTTTGCCTGATTTCTAATTCCCTTTATAGAGCGAACCAAATAGCGTAGCTACATCGGTCAGCGCAGAATAGTGACAGATAATAAACGACATTTTATTCGCACCGATCGTCACATAAATAAAGCCGCCCTAGTTTCCATTTTAAGGTAGTTGTACGTCCGCATTATTTGTGCCGATGGAAATCAAATTGCCCCTTTTCCGCCTGCTGTTTCCATCAATCTTTACTTATCGCTCGGTAAATCAACAAATAGAGGACGAACACGAAACGGAAATTACCGCGGGGTTGGTTCTAATTACTCCGTCACTTATCCCGGCTGTGTATTGGGATCTCGTATGACCCCCGAAAAAGAGGACGACCGATGAAATTGAAAAGATAAAGTTAATCTGGGTGCGATTTATTTAGCGCCGCGAGATACGATTTTCGGAGATTGCTGAGGTGGCCATAATCGTATAAGAAAAGGGAATTTGGGACATTAGAGCCGTCCAAAATTCTTTATATCACCGTTCCGGTAAAACAGTGACGCAACTGCGGATTTATAGACTGGTGAGCTTTTCTCGGAACAATGTCACGTGTCATTCAGTTGTGTATGAATCTCTATAGGAAGCCATACTCGTTAATGGTTGTCTTTGAAAGTTCAAACCCAGTTGTCGTATGAGTAAAGCGATTGCGGCATTACTATTTACTACGTCGGTAGCAGAGATAAAATGATACTTTTATAGTTGAGTGTGTGGGATCAGATGCAAATTTATACATATGATGAGCATGGAAACACTTGCATCTGGGGTCAAGTCGAGAAAGCGCACAGCCGGATCAAACTTTTCTGGAAGCCATTCAGGTCACTTTCAACTTCACTCACTCATAAAGTGACCATACGTCCCTCATTTGGAGGGACAGTCCCGCATTTTAAACTATCGTCCCTCGTCAATTAATGTCCCTCTAATGTCTCTCTCTTTGCTTCTTTTTTAAACATAAAATATTTTCTGTTTGAGAAAAATAAAAACAATGCTTTTGCTATTCGCTATTCGATATGCTTTAGTTTTGGTATCTTTACGTGGTCAACCAATACCCGCTAAATATCCGTAAAAAACCTTGTATAGCAGCTAATTATACACATCGGTCTCTGGATGTCTCAGAGCGAGAAGCCCGTAACAATGACCTGTAMTTTAACTTATACCGTTATAACATACGTGATAAATGGCGAAAATTTGTGGGAAATCATAACCTTGTTTAAAATCAATAAAAATATAATAATTTTGATTGAGCTTTTTCCTGCTACATGTATACCTGATAATAGATATTTCCGTGTGCCGTGTGGAATTCCGTCCCTCTTTGGAAGGTTTATAATCTGGTCACTTTACTCACTCACATTGTGGATGAAGCCAGAATACCTAATTTTTAGTGACCAGGTCATACTACAAATAACTATATATATTCACAAATTACGTAGTATTTGTACCTATAGTTTACAAAGTATCGCTAGTCGAAGTTCTTTAATTTTGCCACAGACATACCCAGGGGCGGATCCACGGGGGGGGGGGAGAGTCCTCCCCCCAAAAGTTGTATGTTATACATTTTTTCCAATGAGACACCGAAAATCGTAAAAAATCAACTATTGAACATTTAATAATAAAATTATCGATAATGTTTTAATATATAAGTTACCGCATTTCCATCATAAATGACGCTCTGCGAAGAAAAGGACTTTGAGTTGCTAATCAGTTTCATTTACCCTATAAGGATTCATTGGAAAATAAGCGTATTTCCGCGGGGGCGCGTTCTCAACAAAAGAGATAGTGGTCGAGCTCTCTTTCTCCCTCATCGCGTTGAAGCTACAGCGCTGACTTTCACCTTACACAGAGTTCCCCCCCTAAAATCCTACTCTGGATCCGCCCCTGGACATACCCATCTATCATTAAAATTTCTTCATATGTGTAAGATGCAGAAAGTGCAGCGACATCTTTCGCCCGTTAACGCCTGCAAAAAAGGGACTCAAAACACATTGTCAGACAAAATATTGTGAACGGTTTTATGTGTGAATGCTAGCGAAAGTTTTTTTTCACAACTCGAACATTTCGAGAAGCCATAGAAATTTCCAAACATTCCAACAATCTAAACCACGAAGATGGTTTTCACCGCCACTGTTTGGTACGCAATCACCCCTCGGCTATCCCCAGTTTCACAATCTCTTATCTCTGCCGTCCAAGCATCCCCACCCCCCTTGTAACGCCAGGTACAATGAAATCTATTGTTCTTATTCTCCTTCCTCCTTGGGATTTGGTTCAGTTCGGACGCGTTTATCGCGTTAGGTTTGTACCATATTCAATACTTCTTATTTCTGCCCTGGTGATGCCCCTCATTAGTGCGGGCGAAACATGTATATGAAATTTGTGACAACGAGGCAGCCAAAGTCTCAGTCTAAGTTTGCTGTTTACTTGTTCAATATTTCATTTGCCTTAAGCTTTCACGTTAAACAGTAGTTTAATATGTTGAATGATGATGTTTCTTTTCTTCACAATTTTATACAGTTTAGTAGGAAGTAATTAAATAACAGTAATGATCACTGCACAAACTATCTGCATGTACCGTACCTATAAAGAGGAAATATTACATAACAGAAACGCAAACGATTAGAATTAAACTAATCTATCTAAAAGACATAAAAAAGAGAATTCTTACTTTACGGATTCGAGATCTCGTATTACCTAACATGCGAGCACATTTGTGTGAAATAGGTATAATATACACTGTCCGTGACATTACAGGCCTCTGATATTCACCAGAGCATGTAAGCTTGTGTACTTGATACAACTTCTCATTGATCTGATTACGTCAGTTTAATGCTTCAGATGAGTAAACATCGCTCTGATTGAACATGACTCGTAACTAGGTGGAAACAAACTTTTGGGCATGTGATCTAATAGGAGAAATAGCGTTCCAACCACCGTTACAAACTTACAGCATTACACGTATGTGGTTTAGAACTATAGCGCGTTTTGATCGAGTTTCGCAGCTATTACGGTTTATGTCCCAGTAACAATGAAATCAGAGCTATAGATGAACTAACAGTAACTCGAATTGTGAACTATCTAAACTTAATAAAGCTGCGTATTTTTTTAATGGATTTTCTTGTTCATTTTGTTTTCGAAAAGCTAATAAAAGTTGTACTATCAAATAAAGCTCTCTACGCTATAAAATTATTTTGTCATTACACAGGTTTTAGTAATAACTTGGAGATTATTTATAACAGAGCACATCTTAATTCTTATAAAATATTATTAGAATTTGTTGTTGTTGTTGATTAGTTTCAGACTAATCCAACCCATTCTTCAAACCATGGAACATCAGTTGTTTTACATCCATGTTCAAACAGCAACGGTCGAAGGCAAAATATATCTTTAGTTGTTTGGAACTTGCTTTACAAGTGTTGACAGGAAGCCAGTTGATTTCTTTCTGGAAAAAGTCGCAAAGTTGTTGAAATTAAAACAACTAGAAATGTTATACGATTCAGATAGAAATGTTTTAAGAATGCTTTTTTTGAGGAATTTTGGAAAGTCACTTCGATATAGATATACATATAAATGCGTATAAGCGATAAACTATTAAATTAAATTTACATGAACGAGAGGGCAAAACCATATGAAATTACTTATAATTGAAGTGGAGTTACCTTAAGTACAACTACAACATAAACGGATATGGTGGGCAACATTTCCAAAATATATATTCGTAAGTTTTAAACAACATTGATCAATATAAATAGTAAAAGATGACAACATTCAATAAATAACAGGCCATTGGAAACGAAACTAAAAATATTATCGAGAAGCAAGTAGGTAGTTATATAGAGAAGGAGAAAAAAATGAAAACTGATTCATGTTTCTCGACGTGGAATGTTTTAATGAGTAATTTTTCCTTAAGAAAACATACTTGAAGTGTAATCTACTTAATAAGGTAGAATAAGAATTTTAACAATTTCTCTATTTCTTCACTAAGTTCTTTTATATAAGGAATGATACAATATTTAATATTATATTATAAATATAGGCAGGAAAAAGTTAAATGTACAGTGCTTGATAACTTGTTATTGTAGAAAAATTTTATCGCTTCCCAAAAATCATCAACAGACAAAATACTTTTAGAATACCGCAAAGAATGACTCAATATTTACTAAATATCCTTCATATTACACTGTACTGATTACAGAATACTGCTTTGCCTACTCACAAGGATAGACTGCTACTGTAACAACTAAATGTATTTAATGCAGCTATGGAACAATGTAGATTAATTGCTAATGTGCACTTCAGTAATATGAAAAGCTAATGAAAGCATTAGTTTCATTGAGGAAGAGTCACAACTTAAAAATTTTTTTCGCAATCGTTAGAAGTGCCACCTACTTTAGACACACAATCTTATAGCCTAGATATACCGACAAAGAAAAGAATTATGTTTGCGTACAGGAGCATACATGGAAAAATTAACACTACAGAAATTTAGGGGCTATGATATAATACCTTATTATTTACTTCATTGTGTTTTGCTAGATATGCAATTAAGCCACTTAGGCATTACGATATCATCGGCTTTTAACGCTCTGTAATTCATGTGTGTTGTATAATTTTATTAAAAGGATAACTATTTAATAAAAAGATTTTAATAATCGTTCATGACAAGATTATGATGGGGTACCTACAGTTATTTTTAATCTTTAAAATTAAAAACGCAGTTTGAATAAAATGATCCTGATATTGATGATATATTTGCAGCCGATTTAGAAGTTTTACCATTTTCAGCATTATCTAATCCAGCAATTAATTTGGATATTTTGTTTTTCGATGACATACTGTTTTCATTATATCATGATGCAACTATGTAATTTTTCTAATTTCCGTCTTTAATGTTAGAATATCTGCGCCTGCATTTACAAAGAGAGTTGCCGCTGTTCGACTTAAACATTGACCCGTGTATTCTTAGACATTTACATAATCAAGATATTGTGCAATTTTTGGAGAGATATATGTGAAATATACCAACTATTGCCATAGCCCAATAAAAATCGTTTCGCTTATGCTGTTTGGTCGTATTTTCCACAATCGTAAAACTTTTTGGACCGTCAGCTTTTGTGTTTTAAATTTAGACAGCAACAAGCGCCGTTCTGTCATCTATGTCAAGTACCAGTTCGCCTTTTCTTAGTCTCTCAAAAAATAGATGATGTTTGAACCTTCCTTAAAAAATTTGCAACATTGCGATTTTTGGAGTATGACTCTGCTCTAAGAAAGCTTTTTTTGTTTTTATGTTTATTTTTCGGTAAAGTAACACGGTTGCTTTCAGCTTAGAATATTTTCATATTTTCCAATCGATTCTGACCAAAAAAGCAGAAAATTATAGATGCTATTAAGACAGAATCGAATAATTACGAATATTAACTTTGCATGAGCTTTTTGGGCTCTGGCGATTATATTTTTTTTGGAAGTTTTGTAATTTCATTCACAGCGGACCATTATTGCAAATCTATGTCTCACTCTCTATTTGTGTCTACAAATAAACGAATCAAAGTAAAAAACAGAACTATTTGAGTACCTATATTCGTATTCAAAGTGCTCTTCAATAAAATGTATGAAGCACGGACATACCTACTTGGGGTACTTATGAGACTCGGGCAATATTTTCGGTCTTTGTATATTCGTGGGCTTCCAATGCGTAAGCATCTAAGTAGGTAATGCCTTTGATACAGAAATAGTACTTTACGCGGCCCGTAAATGTTATTTGTGTTAAACAATTATTCAAAAGTGAATTATAAGTAGCTCAAATTTTTACAATTACAATCTTAGTACGCAGGATTTTACATAAACTTTGAAATAGGAGTTACTAAGTAGAAAATTAAATGGCACTGCCATCTGTCAGCGTTACACTGACATGATGACAAGGCAACCTAGCCGCCATTATTAGAACTACTTCCTGAAGGAAGTGACATGTAGACTTTTGGTTTCTTACTGAATTTACAAACGAGAGAGAGGTAAGAAAAGCTCATTTCCCTCTATTTAAGTAGCAGATTTTCATAACACCTTCCGTCCATTTCAATTATTTATTTCTTATATTAAAGTGCAACTGTGTAGACTGTTTAGTCGGATACTAGAATTCGAAGTTTTGGTATACAATGACATTAGATGCGGTACACTAAATCGTTATTGGGTGTAATTTCCAAGAGAGATCGTTTAAACCCACACGTCTGTAATAGCTTTGTAGGTGTGCTCAACCAAGATTTGGGAAACTTTGCACAAGATACGATAATTATTCAAAACATGTCTACCTGCTGCGGTGATGAATTGTTTTACCCTCTCTGCAGATGTGGGCTAACTAATAGACTATTGTTAGGAGTACAATGGGAGGGACATAGTAGATAACCATATGTTGAGGTGTTAAACTGGAGGAGATAAATTGCGCCCAACACAAGCAGATTAGCAGAAGCTTAAATGAATATACGTCAAAGCCACTTCGGTTTACATCAATTGCAATGCTGACCAAAGTCACTAAATCCAATGAGATCATTTTAATTTTCCTGTTAAACAAAATACTTGAATGAAAATTTGAAACTTGGGAAGTCATCCCAGAGTACAAGGTTCCAAATAGTAAAAATCAACGTAGGTGATACATGGGGTCCTGAAAAACAAGGTTTCCAGTTTTGATAACGTTGTCGGTTTATACAATATATTAGGTCTAGTAGTTAATTTCCGCGTTTTTATTGTTGCTGATATTTTGTCAAAATAAAATTATTTTTATATAACGAATTTTATGTTTAAACTCTCAGTATTATCAGCTTTCTATCAATATATGACTTTCACTATATAACGTTATAAACATGTGTTATTTTTAATTTAGAAGATGTCAACTTTTGTGCCGGAAAAACGTCATTTGCGGGAAGCTCTCATTTTCCTTTTTCATCTCAAGAAGAAAGCCACTGACGCGCACCAAATGCTTATACAAGTTTACGGCGATGCTGCTCCATTCATAAGGACCTGCCAAGAATGGTTTCAACGTTTCAAATCGGGCGATTTTGACGTCAACGACAAAGAGCGGCCAGGACAGCCAAACAAATTTGAAGACGAACAACTTCAAGCTTTATTGAATGAAGATTCGGCTCAAACACAGGAACAACTGGCGGCATCTCTCGGCGTCACGCAAAAAGTCGTTTGTCTTCGATTGAAAGCAATGGGGAAGATTCAAAAGGAAGGAATATAGGTACCCTATGAACTGTCAGAACGCAACAAAGAGCAGAGAAAAACAAATTCACAAATCTTGCTTGACAGATTCCAAAGGAAGTCGTTTTTACACCGCATCATAAATGGAGATGAAAAATGGGTGTACTACGACAATCCGAAGCGAAGAAAATCGTGGGTTAGTCCCGGTGAACCGACAACTTTGACTGTGAAACCAAACATCCACGGGAACAAGGTCTTACTGTGCATATGGTGGGATCAACGTAGCATACTGTACTATGGACTTCTTCAATCTGGTGAAAGTTGCGTCATGAAATCGTAGTAAAGAGACCAGAATGGGCTGATAGACACGACAAACTGATACTGCTTCATGATAATGCAAGGCCACACGTCGCAAAAGTGGTAAAAGACACGCTAAAAGAGTTCAAATGAGAAGTCTTACCGCACCCGCCGTACTCTCCGGACATCGCCCCGTCGGATTATCACCTTTTTCGGTCAATGACTCTTGGTCTAGTGGAGCAGCGCTTTCAAGGTCGTCAAGACGTCAAAAAAATGGCTCGATGAATGGATGGCGGCCAAACCAGGAAAATTTTATTATGATGGAATCCATAAGTTGCCCAAACTCTGGGAAAATGTTATTATTAATGATGGAAATTATTTTGAATAAAAGTTTTGTTTAAGTTTGTCAAGTTTCATGTAGTTTGATAAGCGCAAAAAACGCGGAAATTAACTTCTAGACCTAAATATAAAAAAAGTGTAACAAATTCAAGCAATAATTTACTCAGGTATTACGCGGCTGACACACATTTGCATGCATTACATATTTTTACCATTTTCCGGGCAATTTTCATTCCATTTTATTGCCGCTTGTATACCTATATTTCTGTAAAATTGCGTCATCGCGACGTAATTTACGGTTTGCCAATTATATACCATACGGTTATTTCTTTTTGCATACTAAATTATACCATCAGTTGTGTATTGAAGGTAGTTACTATACTATTAATTTAATCAAAGGAAATACAGATATAGATGGTTTCTGCTTTTATAAAAGCAAGAAACACTTGCTACATTTACTTCTTTACTTAACAGATTTTGTTAAGTAGTTGCAAAAATAGTTTCTTTTACAATATATACAAGGTGTCTATTTAGTGCGATATTGATATTGTAGCAGCTATAGCCCCTTTTTTATGTAGTGCTTCATGTTTTTGATTTTGGCGCACCGTACGTTAAATTGCTTCCGCATAAATTTTTGCATCACAAATTATGGGAAAATTTAGGGAGAATTTTGTTCCTTTTTTCCCATGAATTTTTAGAAAGTGTTTCGAACTGCTTTCGAAATGAGGTATAATTCCACCCTTCTTTTATTCCGAAATAAAGTAGTCCTGTTCCCCGATTTTACTAGAATTTGTATCCAACAGGAAGGCCGGTATTCACTCAAACACCGGATATTAAATTAAATATACGCCATCTGAACTTCCTTAAATTAGTTTCACAACTAAATACGCAAACGACGAAACCGTCTTTGTTTATTTACACGGAGATAATCTGCACGTGATGTAGGCCAGCTTTAATTTTCCCTAACTGCCGTAATAAAATGTGGATTGAGGTCCGCAGGCGACGCAACATCAAAATTCGCCGCTCAAAAGAAAAATATATATACCCGCGTGAATCCGGAGAGACGTAAATCTATTTTTACGGGACGTACTCACACTCGGATCAATTGGAGAAGCCCCGGCGTTCGTGGTTGTTGTCGTGTTTTCGTACTATCCGGTGAACATAAATATCTGCAAGACATCTCTAAGCACATGTGTGGTTTCTTGTGGGCTTTCCGAGTAATTTTGAGGCGACACGAAGATCTATCAAAAGCAAGAAATATATTGGAATGTCGTTACCTTTATAAAAAGAAAAACAGAGCAGAAGCAATGAACGCATCGGGAGCTTTAACAGATCTTAAGTCTAGAGTGTGTGGTTTACTATGAACGAGAAATAAATCAAGAAATCAAATGAATCAATACTTCCACATCCAATTCTCAAAATTTACGTTTTTATTCCTTGTACCATACGATTAGTAATCAGGTTTTGAGCATTTTTTCTCTCTACACATTTTTTCTAAGACAAACAGTCCTCGTGAAATTAGCAAAAATATATAAATTTTAAAATCGTTTTTTTCCAAATAACTCGAAAATTATTAAGTTGATTGATTGAACCAGCGTACAGTAGGCACTTCTGCCGCTCCCGGATATACCGGCTACGTCTACGCTGGGTTGGAGGGGTTACACGCTTGTTGCTAGTGGGCTCCCACGTAGCGCATGTTACAGGATTTTTTTGGGGATTGGAATGGGAAGGTTTTCAGGGCATCCAACTATCAGATACTTTTTATTAGCCTCCGTGTTGAATGGTAGCTTAGTTCGGCTGCATTGTTCTTGTTCTTCCTCAGACGAGCTGCCGTCTGAGACTGTATACAGCTTTAAGACTTCCTTATTTATTGTTTTCTTGTCTTTTGCGATTTCTGACCACTGTTCTTCAGTTACGTTTTATTCTCTCCACCGTTCTCCACTTGTAGCACGGTCATCCTACTTTGAGCTTGTTGCTGTTTTCCACGCCTTTTGTAGTATATGAGAGGCTTCGCTGGGTGCATTCGGCCAGTGAATGCTTTTCTTAGATGTTTCCGTGTTTAATGTTGGCTTAGTGTGGCTTCATTGATCTCCTCCTCATGTGAGGTGATGTCTGAAGTTGCGTAGAGATTTAAGACTTCTTCAATTATTATTTTCTTGCCTTTTTTAAGTGGCATTCATGATTTGTGTTTCCTTTTTTGATTGCTCTTTCGTGATGATGTGATGCTTCTTTCGGTGTTTTCATATGTGTTTATCCGTTTGTTTCCTAGAGAGTTTGGTCTAACGTAATTTTTCTTATTTCTCTTACAAGGTGTTTGTGTTGCTGTTGGTGATGTGTTCGACGTATACTTGGCAGTTTTGGTCTTGCTGAATTTTTTTTTTACCACGATTACGTGATTTCTTGTATGCACTTGTCTAGATACACGAACTACTTCACAATAACAGTATAAACGCAAGAACGTTGCACTAGAACAATCTTATAATTCACAATAATTGTTTGATTCCTGTTTGTGTTGCTGTTTCTTGATGGTATCGACGCTTTGAGTGATTTCGTTTCTTATCCATTCGCTTGTTGGATCTCTATATGGGGTGATATTACTCTACTCGTCTTTTGTATTAGTATTTTTTCTTTTATATACAGTGGAGCTTCTTTTTTCATTTTTTGTGACTGGATTTGTTTACATGTTTTCCTGGTTTCTGTACAATTATTTCTCACTGTCATAGCGCTTTCTTACTTACTGCTTCTTTCTGTTCTTGTCATTATGATTTCTTCTTCCAGCTTTTAACAAAAATACAGGAGTGCTTTCTGATCAGAAATTTGATTTTCTACATAATACCAAAATTTAAAAAATATCGTACGAGCAGGGTCCACAATAGGTTTTTTGGAAATATTTCGAAAATGTCAAAATTTTGAATAAATCTTTTAAGACACTTTTGGTGAGAAATTTTATTTCCTATCTGATGGTATTTTCTTTTTTTGAATATATTAAATATATTCTGAGATATTTAGGAAAAACCGTTTTCTTTAAGTGACGCTTTTTTGCTAATATCTTCTAAACAGTTTGCTGCACCGAAAATTTATAAGAACGAATAATACTCGCAGTTATACTACTAATCACATGCTAAAATGAAAATAGATTAAAAAAATAAACGTTTGCAATTTCGCCCCCTTCCCGATATCCTTACCTCACAAACAATAGGTCGCTTTGGGTAATTGAGATTTATACGTTTGCCAAATTTCAAGTTTATATATTAAGTCTTTCGAAGTTATCGTGTTCACAAACAATACTACAGACAAGAAATTTTTTGCTCAAATTTTGTCTTTTTGCGTTTTCGACCATTTT
Organism: Rhyzopertha dominica; assembly: GCA_025024175.1. Classification (NCBI taxonomy): domain Eukaryota; kingdom Metazoa; phylum Arthropoda; class Insecta; order Coleoptera; family Bostrichidae; genus Rhyzopertha; species Rhyzopertha dominica. Next base: position 5,649,889 of record QCXZ01000075.1, read on the forward strand.
AAAGCGAATGGGCAAATAAAAATTTTTGAAAATTATTTTCGCGATACAATACTTCCCATCCGTTGGATGTGGAAGTAATTATACAGGGTCACTTGAAAACTGACGCCACAATGTGTTAAATGTTACCGACCCTTCCTTTACCTTATCATTATTTAATAAGATTACCATAATTTCCCAGATCTTAAGGACATGTTTGGGAGCATAGTTTGTTATATTGGAACATATGTTGCATATTGGCCCCGTAGTTGTTATTGACCGCAAGTTATCCGATTCAGAATTTCGCGTAGAAAAGATCAAAAAMCTACTTCTTAGTCCAATCAATGGATTAGAAAAAATAAGCTAATTTTATTTTTGCATTATGTGGGAGGGGAGTACAAAACTCAGTTACCGGGATTTCAACCCCATCTATTTAGCCATCATCTTGAAATAAGTTTGCGAACAGTTTTATAACAATAAACCAGTAACCATTAGTTGTACGTAGTGTGGGTTAGTAATAAATAAGCTAAAGGCCGTAAGAGATGAAACTGTTTTCAGTTTGTAAATACAATACTTTACGGCTTCAGGGCATCCCCTTGCATTTAATTCCATCTGACTACATTTTTAGCTATAATTATTTATTTTAAAGGGTTTACAGCAGTTTTAATTTAACGTATTTTGTATACAAACAGGTGTCAAAGGAGACGAATGAAATCAACACCGATTATTCATTATTGTTGCTTCTCTTCATTCTACTGGACACTAATATTGATTTTGTTAATCATTGTTTACATTAGCATTAAAAAACGGCTAAGTATGCTAGTTACAATAGTTGTTTTTCACATTACAGTTGGTCTAACACCTTGTCTTTGTAATTATGACGTTTTTTATAGCATTATTATTAAACCACAAGCAGTTACGAGTAAACAAGTTGTGAGTTCTAGAGGTCGAGTACTTTTTGTCATTAAATTAGTTTTCGCATTAGCAATCCTATACATTTTCAGGCCTGTAAGAGGAAAATATTTCCCTCAGTTCGTGCAACACATCAATAAACTCAATGAGGCTTATTTGAAAAATGGATGTTTTTCAAATGTTAACAACTATTATATTTCTACTTAATGTTGAATGTAGTTTAACAATATTACTGTGTAAAATATGAGGACAAAGAGCTAGATCATTTTTCATATGTAGAAGTTGGCCTAGCCACCTACCTCTGTGTGCTGGCGCAAAATAGATATAAAAATTCCTGCTTCGAATTAAACCCAGTGTGTAAAATTTCAATAAAATCAAGCCGGTGATAATTCAATGAATGATTTACTAAAACATGCTCTACAAAAAAAGGTCGGGCTTATTTTTGTGCAAAATTGAAAGTTAAGGAATACTTATCAAATACATTTGTATCAAGTGTTTATTGTGAATTTTACATAATGTTATTTGGTAATAGGATTTATTGACTTTTTCATTATCTACTAATAAATACTATAAAAAAATTTGGCGCGATTATATTTACCCAGCTATTTCTAAACAAAAAATACCATTTTACCCTTACTTTCAAAATGCCGGTCAAATTCGCAAGGCTGCAGTCCTGTAAACTGAGTTTTCATTTGACTGGACTACTGAAGATGCCAACAGTTATGAGTGGTGAAATGTCTGCGTTACAATATTCAAGACCACCAGATAGCAAACTGGAAGCAGTGCAGTATTAGAAGAAGTAATAAAGTTGGTACATTCTTCTAGAATGCTTATTATTTCTAACACTCCGTGGACTAAAATCATGAACTTTTTTTAATTTGAATATCTGGTAATCTGTTGACTAAACTTCAACTGGTTAACAAGCTGATTTTTTTGACACTTTGAACAGGCTTGGGTACCTATAAAGTAAATAACTATGCAGAACTGACCGTTTTTAACGACTATTATTGTTATGCTACGCTAATTTTAAAAATACAATAATCGTTCAAATGGTGCATTTGTTTCGACTAAATAGCAGATAAATAATAGTAAGTATCTGAAAAATAATTTTAAAAACTACTCAAGATACTTATCAGAAAAGCAAATATCTTAAATCATGTGTGTGAGAGTTCTACAACAACCAAAGCTCTTTGCATCCTTTATAGCTCATTTAACGCATTACAGTTTTCGTTTCCAAGTTTAAGAACTTTTATAAGACAGCAAGCGGATGTGGTCGTTAGCGAGAACGGTGTTTTGAAACAACTGACATCCTATCATTAGGWTTACAAATTAGCTTAACACATAGGAGCTTTTCTTCTTCTTATTTCTTAAATCTTGCAGTATTCATTATGGTCTTCGTTATCAAACATACAAATGAACATTTTATAACTAAATGTAGCCAACATATGTTTGTCAAAAGCTTTATTCCACCTATATCAAATATTTATGCGACACATGTATTTTAATATAAAAAACTTCGAAAATAAGAAAATGTAACAATGTTAGAACATGTAGCTCGGCATTAGTATAGAACTAATTCAAATAGTGCCATTCAAATTAAGATACATTCGCAGGCTGCATCAATTTTTTGGTTACACCTGAAGTAACTGATAGGTAACCCCACATTTTAAATATAATACCCTTACTTTTTAGATTTTTTTAATTATCGTAAGGCGGCCAATTTTGAAAAGAATAAAATGGGCATACATAAATCGAAGGAAAAAGTATTAGATAAAAAAATAATTTTACTTTACAATATTCCTGCAACAAAAGTACGCTATAATATAGCGTGTATTTATATATTATTTGAGTGATTAAACCAGCGTACGGTCAGCATGTCTGCCACTCCCAGATATACCGCCGGGCCGGCCAGTTAAATTTCGTACTCGAACAAATAGCTTTTTAAAAACAATTTATTGAGTACAAAATAGCGTGAACAATTAAACAGGCTCTGTTCGATATGCCCTCGGACAGAGTAAAAAAGCCTAACAAGTTAAAGTGTTACAATACAACTAGTTTTTATAAATTGGATTCTGCCTTCTTTGCAGATAATACAGTAAGTTACTGTTAATTGTTTACAATAATAATTAATACTACGTATGCTAAACTATAGGAAGTCAACAACGGAAAATACTGACTATCAAATAGAGGTTATTCTTAAATAATGGATCCATTGTTGACGGTTTCGTAACTAGCCGTCTTCGCTGGGTTGGAGGGGTACATGCTGATTGCTAGGACTGAATGTTTTCTTTGTGCTGTTGACATCATAGGTCCATTTCAGAGTCGCTTGATTAATTTCTTGTACCTTGTGATTTCTGTTCTAACCATTATTTTTCATTTTTTGTCTGGTTTCTGAATTATCCTCTCTATAGTTGCTTTTCGTGTAAAGCACGGTCTTCTTCTTTTTCGTTAGTCTCCGCTTAGCTCCCAAGTCTTCCGTATGGTTTGCCTCTTTCCTTTAGATGTGTCCCTAGTATTTGATGTGTTTGATGTCGGTTTGGCTCAGCTGCATTGTTCTTCTTGTTGGAGGTCGTTTAAGAGTGCTGTGATTCCGCCGGCATTTTCCATTGAGGTTTATGTTGTTCCTAGTTCTTGAACAGTTCTTTCCAAGCTACTTCTGAGCTTCGAGGGTAGTTTCCGTCTTCCAGGATTTTATGTACCACTATTGTATAATTTCTTGTATACACTTAAATATATACATGGAACATCATTATAGCGACCGTAACAATGATAATAGTAACGCAAACATAAGTACATGAAGAAGACAATGATGTGAATTAGACTTCGATTTCTGTATCTTGTTTAGGATTTTCTTTCATGATGATGGTGACGTTGCCTTGTGTGATTTCATCTGTTTTCCCGATCGCTTGCTGGAGCTCTAGATGGGGTGATGATCTAGAGGATTATTCTTGAATGTGTGCATTTTTTATATATTATAGATATAGATCCAGACAAAATTATCACACTCTACGCAGTGGTTCCTTGTATTCCTTCTTTCTGGTGTTGCCTCTAAGATTTGGTCTCTCCAACAGAAGTCTTTTTGTTTCAAGTCGTTTATGAGCGCTGGGATTCTTCTGATTGTATTTTGATCGTAGACCTTGTACAGCTTCTTCCAAGCTACTACCTAACTTCCACTTGTTTTGTCTTGTGTGATTTTCTTGCCTGGTTTATGTGTTGTTGCTGGACAATGTTTCCCCATATATCTGTTTCATGAGCCAATGTGCTGCGTAGACTGTTTCTGTACCACAATTTTGTAACTTCTTGTATACAATTGGCTAGATACACGGAACTACTTCACTGTTAGGACGACCACAATAACAACCACAACACGAGCACAAGGATGCAACACTAAAACACATTATTAACGAAACGTTTACATGTGAACTGTGATTTTCTCATTTATTATGTCTGTTGTAGCGGCCATTATTTCTTCTCTGCCACATAATCATTCTCTTTCTAGGTCATTTAGGAGTAACTAAATTCCTGACATGTTGTTTTCCGGGCTGGTTCCCACGTTGGTTATTTGACCTTGAAAACATCACCCTTCCAACCCAGCGAAAAATTATCCAGCCCGAGGTATATCCAGGAATTGCAAAATTCTCTACAATAGTYAGTTTCAATCAATCGGTTAGTAATGTTCAGCAATACATATTATCTGATATTGAACTGCATATTCAAGTCAGCAGAAGTATTCAAGACAGTGCGACCGACAAAGTGGAAGGACTAAGGTAACAAAGACACCGACAAGCAATGCTAAAGTAGTTAAAATACGGCTATACGCGCTATAGGTACCACATTGTAACACTATAGTGCTTTAACTATAGACTTTCAGTCTTGATCTCTCACTTGTCTAAAAATCATTAGTACCTAATGAAAAAATTCTTTTTACTGTTGCATAATTAATAAATTTTCTTTTATCCCATCCGATGTGTTTTTTTCGCATTATTGTACTGTATTGTATCTGTATTATGTTCAAATACAGAACATGTAGCAGGACACAATTCGAGGAAGGACAGAACTTACGAAAAAGGAAGTTCATCAAATTAAGGATAAATTTATTCAAAATTTCTACATATAAAAGCCAATCGTTTCAGACATATATCTATCTTGATTTTGGCGAAAACAATATCTACATGAATCCATTTAAAATTCAACAACGTCAAATCAACTAAAAGCTGGAAAATTCGACTTTCTAATTGAACCAAAGAAGAAAGCAAACAAGTTGTAAACGTTCAACAAATTGATTAAAGAAGAGCCGCTTTCTTGTAACGAATAAGGCCGCTCCTATTTTTTCAGAAGCTTTTATGGCACAGCCTTATCGATTTATTCAGATCCAATGTCATGACTTAAAACGTGCCAACTTCTCATTTCCTAATACCTTAAAATAACTTGAAAAGCTCCGCTCGATACGTCCTTCCTTTTAATCTGAACGCTAATTCAGCACCGGTCTAGCTTCATATCCGGATGGATTTGCATAATAGCGGATTGCGGGGCGTCAAGTTCGTCCTGTTTGATTTTCGCCACCGATAAGTCAACTTCCTCCTCTCCGGTTGTCAACAATCGTGACTTCCTGTGTACTCCACATGAGCAGCGGCGTAGTTTAGTGGGATTTTGCACATCATGGTAAACTTACAGAGAGCCACTTGTTTACAAGCTGCTTTTAGAAACGTACGGCGCATATTTTGAAACGGACTGAATAGTAGACTAGCGAATTTCGAGCGGCAGCTCACCTTGTACTGGGCGTTTAGAAACTCACAGAGGTTCCCAACACCAATGCAGTTTATTTATTTATTTATTCTACACTGTTCTATAGGTGAATGCACAATTACAGAACAGGAAAATTACATGAAATATCTACCGTTGCAGAATAACCATTAACTCATAAATAAAACTAATATACAGTAACGTAAGTACACCATAGGGCAAGTAATACATAGTTAAATACGCCATTTTTGTCAAGATGAGTCAGCAGTTGGAATGCAAGGGCTTTTATCATTCCAAATCGGACTTCACGAAATTCTTCTTCCCACTGGAGGAACAGAACCAAATCTAGAGGACTCATTTCAGGGCTGCACGGGGGATGTGGAGAATTTCGCATCAGTTCTTTTTGCAAATTTCTTTGACTGACACTGCTTCACGCTAATGCTTTACATTTGTCTTTTGATATTTGTATTTTGCTTGTTTGTCAATGTGGTCTTCCATTATTGTAGCAACAATAGCAGCAAAAGCGTTATCGGTAGCAGTATGAGGTCTCCAACTTCCTTGGTCGTTTTTAGCACTAGTCCAATGCTGTGGAACACTTACTCCATCAAGTTACTGTTGAACTATCAGTCTGCCTTTTCTGCAATATGCTGCGTAATAACTAAAAAGTTTGTAACTATTGATTAAATGACCTTTCGATAAGCCATGCTGGTGAATTGAAATAGACTTACACATGTGTGTGCAAATATACTTCTTTAACAATATTTTAAAGATCTTATAAAAATTGCAAACAATAGATATTGGCCTGAAATCTTCCACCAATTTTTTTAAAGGGAAAACTTTTGAACACGTTCACATAGATGAAACAGAACTCAATATGAAGGAAATATTAAATAGAGTATTGAGAGGATGAGCTAGTACAACAACGCAGTCCTTTGCAAGAAAGGCTGGTATATGATCAGGACCTGTTGTTCGCTTAGGTTTGATCGACTTCAGCATTTCCAGCACCCGATCCCCTCAAACTGTCAATGTTGTAACAACAAACGTTCTAAGAGGTAGAGACCTGCAAGACAAGCAATATTAGTATATTTAATTATCAACAGTTGTCCCTCGCATGCAGATTTTCAAGTTTTCTTACTAAGTTTTTTTTTTGCGCGGACAGCACTGGCCGGAAGACAGAGCTTGGCCATCCTCGTGTACAGGCAGACGTTTTAATTCAACTATAACAAAAGTTCCTAACGTTAACGCCAATAATTTACATTGTGCCAGCGTCTCCAATCACGTAAGTGTCTGAAGGGTTGCTTCAGCTAAATTTGTAATTCGTTACTTGCAGGATATATCGTAACTATCTAAGCATTCATCTTTTCGACCCGTTACGTTACCTAAAAAGAGAAACCCTCGAAAAGAGGTGAGTTAAAAGTTTCCTCTAAAGACACTTTTCACAGAAGACGCCCTTTGGCATTTGCAGGGTTTTTCTTTTATACCGAGGAGCAATTACCTGGATGTTACTGGTATTTGTGCCTATCGCTTGAGTAATAATAAAATTTGGAGACGCTGAAACACAACAACGGGCAAGGGACTGGAGGTCAGCGCCAGTAGCACCGGTCAGAGCGAGAATTATTCCGGAACCAACCTCGAAGGGCACCGTCTAACAGGCCAGATATTTTCTTTGCATATACTTAATTGAATTCACGTTTCATATATTAATGAAAAAAGTCACTGTCCAATTTATTTTAAATGTGAAYCAAATAGTACTATTTCGGGCCAAGATCTTGTAACTAGTGATATTTTTTTGCCAATATATACACAGTTAAAATAGTCATCAATTGCTTAATTTCACAAAACGCTTGGTTTCGCAGTTTCACCAAGCGCGGTGCTTCGTGGCCCCCTTAAATTCATTTATTTTATTTAACTTAAAAACGACCCACGGCCCGTGCCCGACTAATAAAGAGCAGACGATCAAAAGTAGCTGTGTGAGAGGTCACAATGTGTAGGTGAGGGGACTGATAGATCTCGATGACTTCTTCTAAAACTGGAGCCCTCGAAAGTAAATTACTCGCTTTTTCTAAGTATGTAAAAAATTCAATATGGCTTTCATAAAAAAAAAGATACAGTTGACAATGGAAAAATAAAGCAAAAAGGACCAAGTGAGGGAACACCCTACCAGGCACACCGAATGCAACAGCAACTAATATAAGACAAGACAGTAGAAAAATAATTGACTAACGTAATAATTACTAAGTATGTTGCATGTGCATAAATAACAACAGCACGTATTATTTCTCTCTCTTGGTACAACCAAGTGCGGTATTTTGTGAGATATAACGCTACACCGAGGGTATTTTGGGGTTGAAACGGTCAAACCCCAGATTGTCAGACCTTGAAGATAGACAAAGACCAGGCCCTCAAAGGGTAAAAAAACGGAGTAAAACCAATTCATCTAAAAATAAACCAAACGTGGATACCCCGATCTGCCTTACGCGCGATAATAGAATATCAGTACGATCTTAAAAAGAAATAATAGTAATAATAAACTTAAACGCCGTAGTATTAACAAGTAGAATAAACAACTAACCCACAAAACAAGAATAACGGCTTTCGTCCCTTTAGACGTTCTTACAGTAAAAACAAATCAACAAATGTAATTATGTCGACTTGTTAAAAAAATACATACCGCAGTAGGAACAAGTATAGGACGAACAACTAACCAGCAAATTAATAAAAATTACTTTCGTCTTTTCAGACGTTCTTCCAGAAGAACAAACATAAAAAGTCTCTTACGGTAACAACGAATCAACGTAAGAAGACAACAAGATAGATGTATAAGGAAAAGGGAATATGCTGCCAATGTATATAAGCCCAAATGTTAATACAGCTTGTGGTTAGCTTAGGATTGAGGACATAGCGAACAATTGCTATCGACTCTTAGATCTCTTCATTATGTGTTCTAGTGTTACGTTCTTGTGTTGTTGTTATTGTTGGTGTCATAACAATGAAGTAGTTCCGTGCGTATAAAAAATGTTTACAAGAAATCACACACAATTGTGGTACAGAAAATCTCGGGAGACGGCAACCGCTTTCGAAGCACATTGAGTTATCAAATGTACGGGGAAACATTACCCAATAAGAACACAAAAACCGCCCAAGAAAAATAAGAAGAAAAGCTGGAAGAAGAAATCATAGTGACAAGAACAGAAAGAAGAAATAAGTAAGAAAGCGCTATGACAGTGCGAAATAATTGTACAGAAACCAGGAAAACATGTAAACAAATCCAGTCACAAAAAATGGGATAGTCCTAAAGAAGCTCCACTGTATAGAAAAGAAAAGGTACTAATACACAAGATGAGTGGAGTAATATCACCCCATCTAGAGATCCAACAAGCGAATGGATAAGCACATACGAAATCACTCAAAGCGTCGATACCATCAAGAAACAGCAACACAAACAGGAATCAAACAATTATTGCGAATAATAAGGTTTGAAGTTCATGATGTGTTTTAGTGCTACGTTCTTGCGTTTACATTATTATTGTGATTGTCGTTACAGTGAAGTAGTTCGTGTATCTAGCAAGTGCATACAAGAAATCACGTAATCATGGTTAAAAAAATTCAGCAAGACCAAAACTACCAAACATACGTCGAACACATCACCAAAAGCAGCACAAACACCTCGTAAGAGAAATAAGAAAAATCAAGTTAGACCAAACTCTCTAGGAAACGAACGGATAAACACATATGAAAACACCGAAAGAAACATCGACATCATCACGAAAGAGCAATCAAAAAAGGAAACACGAATCATGAATGCCACTTAAAAAAGACAAGAAAATAATAATTGAAGAAGTCTTAAATCTCTACGTAACTTCAGACATCATCTCACATGATGTGGAGATCAATGAAGCCGCGCTAAACCAACATCAAACAGGGAAACATCTAAGAAAAGCATTCACTGGCCGAATGCACCCTGCGAAGCAAAAGGCGTGGAAAACAGCAACAAGCTCAAAGTAGGATTACCGAGCTACAAGTGGAGAACGGTGGAGAGCATCATAGCAGAATAAAACGTAACCGAAGATCAGTGGTCAGAAATCGCAAAAGACAAGAAAACAATAAATAAGGAAGTCTTAAAGCTGTATACAATCTCAGACAGCAGCTCGTCCGAGGAAGAACAAGAACAATGCAACCGAACTAAGCTACCATCCAACACGGAGGCTAATAAAAAGTATGCGATAGTTGGATGCCCTAATTCCAATCCCCAAACTCCTGTAATATGCGGTATGTGGGAGCCCACTAGCAACAAGCGTGTCACCTCTCCAACCCAGCGAAGACGTAGCCGGCCCTGCGGTATATCCGGGAGCGGCAGAAATGCCTACCGTACGCTGGTTTAATCAATCAATCAATCAGGAYTTTTTCGATTATTAAAGGTCTTCAAAACACGCCACTTTGTTTTCTAGATTCCAATGGTACTCTGAAATTTAAGTTATATGGTTATTAGCTTCAACTCTGACTTTTCAAGCTCCTCAAAGTAAAGCCTGTGTTCTCGTCCCACTAGCGCATTAAACGCTATTAAAATTCTGACGCTTGGGTGATGCCTGATATGTTCGCCCCGATTTATCCAGCAGCGTCCAGCACCTGACCTTTCCAACGACAGGGGGGACAGTAATTGCATGCCATGCTAAGAAATCTGCTTTTTTCGTGCCGGACCCGGTGGGTGTGATCGATGGCTGTGACATTTTCTGTTTATAAAACACACAGTACCGCAATCATGCATAGGCGTAGGCTTGCTTACCATATCCTAAACATAGTTTACCTTAATTTTTTTTAAACGCAGTACTTCCAACATAAATAAAGGTTACTTCTAATTATATTTATTATATAAAATCTTTTAGGCTGCCTACTCTGTGGGCAAAACTGATTCGGTTTCGAGCGATTGTACTCGATTAGAATGGAAAATTGAGAAGGTAAGAATTGAAAGGGTCTAAGGGATAATATTTCAATGTTGAGATATTTGGTGGGTTGGGGGCTGATTATTATAAAATATATGAAAAAATTTCTGATTAGATGTTTACCTATATGAATGAAAGTATGCTATACTTCTTTATTTTATTTGAAAGCTTATATTTTCAAAACGCACCCTTTTGTTCTAAAATGTTGTAGAAAAATCGTGATAAGTACGAAAAACTATTCAAATAATAAAAAATTAACAAAACTTCTTAATCTTCATAGAGAAACTAGAGGTATTTTTCGCCATTTTTATTTTGAGTCTTTTTCTTCTTTTTCATTTGGCCTGTGTCCTTTTGCTTCTATTTTTTTCTGTTCGCTTTCGATGTGKGCCATAGTTTGATAAAACTTGTKGTATWTTGGGGGAATGTAAGGCAAAAGTTGAACAAGATTTTTTCACTTGGCATATGGTTTTACGTGGTACATACATAGAAATCGATTGGATTGATATCCGGACAACGCGCAGGTCAAGCTATAGGCCAATCCAATTTTAGCCGAATCTAGCATTTAAAATACGCCTTACTGTGTGACAGTAATGTGGGGGAGTTCCATCGTGCATGTACATATAGTAATGCAACTCTCTTACCGTTATTACAACCCTGCAATAAAATTTATCTTTCATCTCGAACAGCAGGCGGCCGATTTTCGGAAGATGGTTAAGCAGGGTCGGATTATTTAAAGTTCACGACCGGTCAAACCAAAACTAGCATTCAGTCTTAGTATTTCTGTGCGCGAGACAAGAGAAGCGAAAAATGTTCCGTCCTTGGGAAAAAGCTGCTCCAAGTACTGCTCAGAATGAAGTTGCTGACGCTGACATGGAAGTGCAAATTGAAGAAAACGAGAGGAATCGTCGTTACCTTACCCAAGATGCCAAAGAAATCATGCTCCGTTAAAAGTGACAAGTGAAATGATTGGTATCCCCTACACGACTGTGAGAGATATTATTGAAAATAAAGACAATTCAAGAAAATCGCGCAATTCGGAGAAATTTCTAAATATATCAAAAGAGCTTGGGGTAGAAATTAAAAAAGTGATTTACCAAATGTATAAGGAAAATAAAGTTCCAACTACGGCAAGTCTGAAATTAAAACTTTTGGCATTAGGATATGACATAAGTTATTGCGAAAAGTGGTTCAGAAAATACTTGAGGAGCATCGGTTTTAAATATAGCACATTAAACCAACGTTTGTCCATAATGGAATCAACCCGACTAAAAAGAATGAGATGAGATTATATAAACGAAATCAGAAGGTACCGTCAAGAAAATCGTAATATCGTATATTCGGAAGAAACATGGTACGACACCCACGATTTGATAAAAAAAAGGTCTAACGGATGGGACAAATAACTGCGTTCTGCAAGCACCACCTTCGAGAGGAAAAAGAATTATAATTCTTCATGCGGGAGGAAGTGATGGATGGGTGGAAAATGGCTTATTACTGTCACCGAAACAGATCCAAAATTGTTCTGCTGACTACCATTGCAACATGGACTCTGCACTTTTTGAAAGTTGGTTTCAGCAGCAGTTACTGCCAGGGCTACCACCAGGATCTGTTATAGTCATGGATAACGCGAGTTATCATTCAAAATTAATGAACAAGGCGCCAACATCAACTACAAAAAGAATAGAAATAACTGATTACTTGAAAAAGAATAAAATTACAATTCCGGATGGAAAAGTTACCAAAAAAGATCTGTTGAAAATAATAAGAAATCTTAACATACCTAAACAATATCGAGTTGATGAACTAGCGAAAGGACATGGGCATATAGTTATGCGTTTGCCAGCGTATTATTGCGTCCTAAACCCAATTGAATTAGTGTGGAGTACGCTTAAATAAGGAATACGAAGAAACAATACATGTTCGCGTTTAGGTTTGGGAGTTGTAGATTTAGTGCGTAGAGAGGTAAGTAGTATTACAAAAGAACTGTGCAAAAGCTGTATTAAGCATGTTATTGAAATTGAAAATAGCTATGTATCCCCAAATTTTCAAAATTTTATAATACATGTTAATGATGATGCTAGCAGTGATTCAGAATTTGACAGTAGTGGTGATGGTAATAATTAATATATTTAAGTTAAGTCGGTGTAAACTTGTTAGACTTTTTTGTAAAAATATAATAGATGTATGGATATATTTTTTTGTATTTAGACTTTTAGATAAAAATATATATATTCTTATTCTTTCCTTTAAAATACTTGTCTTTTATTTATATATCTACTAGTTAAAAGATTGTAAAAATATTATTGTTTAAAATTTTCGGCACAGCATTCAACGTATTCACAGGATATAAATATTACAGGAATGTTAAAAATCAAAATAAAAATATTTAGGAATGTGAGATTTTTCTTTGCATATTAAAAAATGCTAAGATGTGCATGTTGTCTAGTTATATTACAAATTTCATTATAACTAGATCTACTTTGCTTGTGCAAAATAATGTTACTACTCATCTAAAACTACGTACGTAGTAAATAAAAACGATCGATGTAAAACCTCTTATTAACCAAATGATTAAAAACGGTAAAAGAGTTGCATTACTATACCAAATGTGCTGATTGCGGGAATTAATCATACCATCTCTTGTAAAGCCTGATGCTGGTGCGTTGTTCTGAAATCCATTCATAAAGCAGTGTGCAGCGAGGCAGGTCTAGTTCCCATAGTCCTTGGTCACTTTGACGGTGGTAAGGGTGCAGCAGAATATTTTTTAAAACACGCCAAGTTGTGGCTCGATCTATCCGTCCTGCTAGAGCTATTTTTCTAGTGCTACTTTGTCGGGAGTGTTATATTTTGCGTAAAATTCGATTTTTTACGTTGGGTGTGTGGATCTTCCGGTGGCGTCCACAATCGCCTGTCCTGCATCGAATATTGCCTGTTTCTCTTAATCGGTTGTGGATTTGTTGGAACATTTTTTCACGTGGTATGCGTCGAGTAGTATAACGTTCATCATAAAGACGACAAGCTTCAGCTATATTGCAGTTAGCAAGGCCATACATTAGATGTATATCAGCCATTTCTTCATTCGAATGCTCCATAATGCAAATGGAAAAATATCAAAACGAACACTAAACTCAACAATAATTACAAAGCAGGAACTAACTAAAATGTAGAGAATAAAACAAGAACAACCACCTTCGCTGATGTGATATACCTACTATACTGTAGGGCGAAGGGCATCAATTTCTGTTGTATTTTCTATATTTATGTTAACTAGAATCTAAAGTCCATGTGTGCGACTATCCAGGTTTAATGTTTACGTGTGCTTAAAATATCTTCTAAACATTCAAATTTTAAGACACTAAAAATAACGTAGTCATTGTACTATATTTTTAAATAATTGGAATATGTTAACAAACTAACTAACACTGAGAAATTGAATTCCACAAAGTTAATGAGCGTCATTAGGAACATTTACAGTAAAGGGTTTTCGGTAAAAAATGTTTCTGCACACTAATAAAGTTGTTTTTTCTATTTTTGGTACGCTTAATGTGTTTTTCTCCATAACCAACAAGCATTTATAGAGGTAGTAGGTTTATTGAAATCATTCAAGCAAGCACGATATGTGTATGTGGAATGTTCCACATACCTAATGTCTAATTCTTTCCTACTTTGTTCGAACAGCTGACGTATTAAAACGAAAATCAATCATAACCCTGAAACTGCTAGGGAAACATGTGGATAACGATGTTAATGTTCGGGTAAAATACTGGCGCTTAGCTTTACCGTTAAATAAGTTTGTCTCGACTTGTTTTCAGTATACCCTCTGGAGTTTTGCAAACTAAGAAGCAATCCATCTGGGTAATCTAATTATATTTCAGTTCTTTATCGATTTTGATAAAGCGTTTGCGATTAGCAAAAGTGCATCTTCCTTGATAGCAAAGCTCACGTTTGTCCAAACTTATTTTATAAATAAATTMATAAGCTCTACATAAGTTGTTCTGTCCTCCATAAAACTGTAAAATCGTCTTTTTATTCTCAATTTGGCTACAACATTGATCGCTGATTTATTATTTCGAACCATTAATAAACACAAGCTTGTTAGATTAGAAAAGATCCAGTTTTTGTTATAAAGTTCACATTTCCACAAATAAACCAGTTATTTCATGATTTTGCCTAACCCTATATTTCCATTGCACGAGTGTTATTCAAGCACAAAAAATATAACAAGTTAGTAGTTGATTAATGATTTCGTCGAGAAATTCCAGTAGACTTTTATAAAAAGGCCTTGTTTGATGATCTGCCTAAACACCTTTTAGTTGTCCAATTCATGAAATCTCGTACAGCTGTTCGTAAAGTAATGCTTTTAAGCACCATATCTTAGGAACTGATAAAAATTTCTTTACTGAAAGTACACGGTTGCCACCTACATGGCCTGTAGAAATATGGGATTCATGTATTACCGTAAACAAATTCTCATAGCACACATAGTATCAAATGTCTTTGCATTCTGGGGGTAGTGGAGAAATAAGCTTCCCTTAGCCAAATTGTTTAAAGTTGCAACAGTTCAGTGCTTTCCGAAATTCCTTTCAATGGCATCTTCAGTTACTTACCTTCTGTAACAAACTAACTTTTTACACTTTAAGATTGTAGTTTCCTTTACTTTTGAAAGAAACGTGGCATACTTGTCACGAGTAATATAAAAATGACTATCTGCATTTTTTGTGGAAATCTTTTCGGCTATTAGCTGATAAAACCTCTCCGCAGAAAGCATTACTATGAAACCTTCTACGAGGCACAAAAACAAATAAAAAATAGAAGTGACCAGTTGAGCATTAACCATCAGCTGCTGTCCACTTCTAATCTCACTAAATTTCGACTATTTACTGTCAAACTTCGGCATGTCTTAGGATACTTTTTGGAGTACGGTGTAGTAGTGAAATTTTACTACCGTTTTTACAACGCTGCAATACTATTTACCTTTCATTTACAGGCACAGTTGGAACGGCACGCGAACCCTCATAAATCAAACCCTCTCTTTGTGATCTTGCGAATTTCCAGTGCCGGCTTCAAGCAGTTTTAAAACTGGTTTTTATTTGTGTAGTGTATATTATTCTAAGTAGTTTTTAATCATTCCGTTAATAAGAGGTTTTACATCGATCGTTTTTATTTACGTCTCAAAATCAATTGTACGTAGTTTTAGGTGAGTAACAACATTATTTTGCACAAGCAAAGTATATCTAGTTATAATGAAATTTGTAATCTAACTAGACAACATGCACATCTGAGCATTTTTTAATATGCAAAGAAAAATCTCGCATTCCTAAATATTTTTATTTTGATTTTTAACATTCCTGTAATATTTATATCCTGTGAATATGTTGAATGCTGTGGTAGCCGAAAATTATAAATAATACATTTTAATATTTTTACAATCTTTTAACTATGGGAAACATGCGGTTAACGGTTAACATAACTAAATATGTAAATAAAAGACAAATATATTAAAAGAAAATAGTAAGAATATATATTTTTTTATCTAAAGCTCTAAATACAAAAAAATAATTCCATACATCTATTGTATTTTTACAAAAAAGTCTAACAGGTTTACACCGACATAACTTAAATATATTAATTATTATCATAATCACTACAACTGTCAAATTCTGAATCACTGCTAGCATCATCATTAACATGTATTCTAAAATTTTGAAAATTTGGGGATACATAGCTATTTTCAATTTCAAGAACATGCTTAATACAGTTTTTCCACAGTCCTTTCGTTATACTACTTACCTCTCTACGTACTAAATCTACAACTCCCGAACTTAAACGCGGACATGTATTGTTTCTTCGTATTCCTTATTTAAGCGTACTCCATACTAATTCAATTGGGTTTAGGACTCAATAATACTGTGGCAAACGCATAACATATGTCCATGTCCTTTCGCTAGTTCATTAACTCGATATTGTTTAGGTATGTTGAGATTTTTTATTATCGTCAACAGATCCTTTTTKGTMACTTTTCCATCCGGAATTGTAATTGTAAAAAMTAAAGCTGATGTTGGCGCCTTGTTCATTAATTTTGAATGATAACTCGCGTTATCCATAACTATAACAGATCCCGGTGGAAGCCCTGGCAATAACTGCTGCTGAAACCAAGTTTCAAAAAGTGCAGAGTCCATGTCGCAACGGTAGTCAGCAGAACAATTTTGGATCTGTTTCGGTGACAGTAATAAGCCATTTTCCACCCATCCATCACTTCCTCCCGCATGAAGAATTATAATCATTTTTTCTCTCGAAGGTGGTGCTTGCAGTACGCAGTTATTTGTCCCATCTGTTAGACCTTTTTTTATCAAGTCGTGGGTGTCATACCACGTTTCATCCAAATATACGATATTGCGATTTTCTTGGAGGTACCTTCTGATTTCGTTTATATAATCCCATCTCATTCTTTTTAGTCGGGTTGATTCCATTATGGACAAACGTTGGTTTAATGTACTATAATTAAAACCGATGCACCTCAAGTATATTCTGAACCACTCTTCGTAATAACTTATGTCATATCCCAATTCCAAAAGTTTTAATTTCAGACTTGCCGTAGTTGGAACTTTATTTTCCTTATACATTTGGTAAATCACTTTTTTAATTTCTATCCCAAGCGCTTTTGATATATTTAGAAATTTCTCCGAATTACGTGATTTTCTTAAATTGCCTTTATTTTCAATAATATAACTCACAGTCGTGTAGGGGACACCAACCATTTCACGTGTCACTTTTAACAGAGCACTGCAATCTTTTTTTATCAAAAAATAGTGTACATTTTTATGATGTCTTTGGCAGGTTGGATAAGGTAATGACGATTCCTCTTGTTTTTCTTCAATGTGCACTTCCACGTCAGCGTCAGCAACTTTATTCTGAGCGGTACTTGGAGCAGCTTTTTCCCAAGGACGGAACATTTTTCGCTTCTCTTGTCTCGCGCACAGGAATACTAAGACAGAATGCTAGTTTTGGTTTGACCGGTAGTGAACTACAACATGGTACTAAGTACTAACTAAGTACAACATGGCGCCGACGGTACCGGTGTCTGTACCTGTAACGTGCAAGAAAGGTGGCAAAAATGCGGTTAACGAACGCATKTTTTGTGTTAAATGTGGTAGTGGATTTCACACTAGTTGTGCCAAAGCACTTAAGGTAAAATTTACTAACGAACAACAGTTTTTGTGCTGTGATGTGGAAGTAAACTTTAATAAGGAGGTTACAATCAAGATTGACACGGATATGTTCGAGGCATTGGACGAGCTGTCAGCGGATAGCAAACCAATTGACGCACGTATTGTAGCGTATCTTCTAAAACAAAAGGACCTGTTAATTAGTGAACTGTATGGCACAATTACAGCTCTCAAAAATCAGCTGATACACCAAAAAACCTCCCAGATAACGAGCCTGAGGGACGACACCACTGATAAGCCCATATCGCTAGCGACAGAGTCTGCCCAAGTAATTACGCTTGACCCCGGCCGCCCTATGAAGAGCTCTAGAACGTCAGCCAACGTGAAAGAGGTTCAAAAGCTGCCGAAAAAGGTGTTTGATAAAATCCATAAGAACCCATCAACCAAAGATAAGGAAGTCACACAACATAACGACTGGACCCTTGTTTCCCATAAAAAAACCAAAAAGCCTAACAACAAGGCTGCACCCAGAAATGTTATCACAGGTACACGGTGTGGATCCGATGTTGATCATATAAAAACAGTGCCTAAAAAAGCGTACCTATACGTAACAAGAATTTCAAAAGGTATCTCCAGCGAAACTCTCCAGGCTTATCTCTCGAAATCGTTTCCAGAAGCTCAATGTAGTATTTTGGAGGATAAATACGATAGCTCTTTCTCCCGCTTCAAGGTGACTATCGACCTGGATAGTCTGGACAGGAGTGGCGATCCATCTATTTGGCCCCGAGGTGCGCGAATCCAAAGGTTTTTTCATCCAAGAAGGATTATAAACCCACCTACATAAGATCCAGTAATAACGACATGTTTGATTCTTCGTCAAATACCCAAGTTACACTCGCAAAACAAAAAATCTCAATCTGTCATATTAACATCAGAAGCCTAAGGAAAAAATCGTCTGAGCTACTTCAACTTCTCGTGAGTTTGGACATGCCTTGTGTCGTGTGCATTTCCGAAACGTGGTGTAATACTGAAGAAATTTGCAACGTACTTCTTGGTCCATATGTACTGTCCGACTACTTCACCAGGACATCGGCTAGGGGTGGCGGCGTCGCCATATTTGTCCGAAATGATATCCGGTTTGTAAATTTAAATATTAAAGGTATGAAGACTGAATTCATTTTTGAATGCGCTTTTATTAGTTGCACGATAAACAAAATCACTTATTACATTGGCTGCGTTTATCGCTCCCCACATGCAGATAAGATGATGTTTTTGAATTATCTAGAGGACTTGTGTGATGAAATTGTAATCGCTAATCGCAATGTATTTATATGTGGAGATTTTAATGCAAATTTTGACAACACTGTTACAGACAATTTTTCTGATAATGTACAGAATATTTTATTTAGCTATAACTGTACAAAGTTAATTAATGAAGCCACTCGTGTTTCCAAGACTACCAGTAGTACAATTGACAACATTTTTACTAATGTCGATTCTAAATTGATTGCCTCTAGTGTTATTTGCACTGATATATCAGATCATTTTTTGCAGATGGTTTCTTTTCAATGTTTCGCTTTTACTGAGCCACCAATAGCTACAACTTATAGAAATATCAATAGTAAACTAAATCTCAATAATTTTCGAAATATTTTGAAAGACACTAATTGGACCGAGGTGCAAAGTGGGGAGACTTTGGAGGATAGGTTTAACAAATTTCATGGTCTGTTTTGCGATGCATTTAATAAAGCTTATCCGCTAAAGACATGTACAAAAAAACGCAATCGTAAATCGGAACCATGGTTTACACCTGAGATTCGTGAGACCTGTAGTGCTGTCAGAGACCTTTATAAAATCTATAAAGCAACCAATAGTAGTATAATTCGTAAGCGATACAAAATTCTCAAAGCTCATTACTTACGTACAATTGCTATGGCAAAAAAATCATATAACAATAGGCTGCTTCAGGAGTCATCGAATAAATGTAAGACTGCTTGGTCATTAATCAAAAACGAACTTCCTGCTACAAAAAATAAGAGATATCCTGAATATTTTATTAACGAGAATGGAGACACTATCACAGATTCGAAGACTGCGGCTAACGAATTTAACATGTTTTTTGTTAATTCTACAGCTGAACTGGTTGACAATTCTAATATTCTAACAGCTAACAATACACAATCAGTAAAATACAGTATGTATCTAAGCCCTGTTACACGCGACGAACTATTACATATAGTCACCGACGTGTCCACTAAGAAATCATGTGGTTTTGACAGTGTCCCATGTTTCATCTTTAAACAGGTTATTGACCTAGTCATTGATCAGCTGTTGGATCTTATAAATATGTCTTTTGAACATGGAATTTTTCCATCGATACTGAAGACGGCTGTCGTTATACCAGTTTATAAGAAAAACTCTAAACATGATATTTGCAACTACCGCGGAATCTCCTTGCTCTCGGTTTTTTCGAAAATCTTAGAGAAAGCCTATTACAGTAAAGTTTTAAACTTTTTAGAAAAGAACAGTTTTTTTTCGGGGCAACAATTCGGATTCCGCAAAAGTAAATCGACGCAGGATGCTGTCTTGAGTTTTTATAACTGCATAGTAAAGAATTTGGACCAGGGTTCCCTTGTTGCGGGGGTATTCTTTGATCAGAGGAGGGCATTTGATGTAATTGATCACAATTTACTGTTGTCTAAGTGCTATGGGTATGGTATTAGAGGTACGCCATTGGATTGGCTGCGGTCGTATCTTACAGGGAGACATCAAAGTGTATCTTTGAGATGTAACGATGCAAACACTGTGTGCTCTGAGCCGCTATCGGTTTCACATGGTGTTCCACAGGGCAGTCTGCTTGGCCCACTATTATTCATAATTTTCATTAACGACCTCGTTAAACACCTCGACACATTCGCAGTTCTTTATGCTGACGACACCAGTGTAGTAGTATCCGAAAAAAATATATCTGATTTGAGTGCTAGTGCATGCAGTGCGGTTGCAGCAGTGCAGCAGTATTGTACAACCAATGGCTTGGTCCTGAATAATTTAAAAACGGAACTAATTTTGTTTTCCACTAAGAGGATTGACAAAAGCCTCCTTGTCAAGATCAATAGTATTACAATTGGGCAGAAGGAGTCGTGTAGGTTCCTTGGTCTCACAGTCGATTCGGGTTTGTCCTGGACTTTCCACATAAAGAAGATTTTAAAAAGCCTGGCTATTCAGTGTTTTTATTATTCGCCAGTTAAGGGACAGGATAGATTTGGATCACTTGAGACTATACTATTATAGTTACGTTCAGTCCTCTCTTAACTATGGAATTCTCTGCTGGGGTAACGCTCGTGGAATTGGTCGGGTTATGCGTGGGCAGAAAATGATTATGCGTGCGATGTTGGGTAAAAAAAGGGGTGACTCTTGCAGACCTCTTTTTAAATCGCTGGGAATGCTTACTGTGGTGTCTTTGTACATACTAGCTTCGGTCCTTTATATTAAAACGTCCGGTTACTCTTTGGAAAGAGCAGGAGCTGACGTCTATCATATGAGAGATAAAGATAGAATACTTACGCCTACACATAGATTAGGTCTCACTGCTATGAGTCCAACGGTGATGCCTATAAGATTGTTTAATAAATTGCCAAAGTGTGTCAAGTGTATTACTGGTATAAGACAATTTAAGCAATCTGTGTCCACATTGCTACGTAAACACAGTTTTTATTCCGTTGAGGAGTACCTAGAGGCAAACTTGTTAGTCTAATATGTATGTAATATGTGTTAAATGTTACTTGTTGTATTACTTGTGAATATTGCTTCTATCCATTTTATATAATTATGTATTATCTGGTGCTTGTATACTTACGTATAACGATGTGACGTGTCTCATGTCCTTTTGTTGGCAATATAGACAAATAAATGAAAAAAAAAAAAAAAAAAAACTTTAAATAATCCGATCCTGCTTAACCATCTTCGGAAAATTGGACCTAAATTTATGGTAATCCGGTTATTTGCGGTAACTTGTGAGGGGCCGCCTGCTGTTCGAGATGAAAGATAAAAACCGCTGCAAATTGAATCATTACTTCCACATCCAATTGTCAAAATGAAATTACGTTTTTATTTCTTATACTATACGATTAGTAATCAGGTTTTGAGCATTTTTCTCTCTACACATTTTTTCTAAGACAAACAGTCCTCTTGATATTAACAAAAATATATACATTTTTAAAATCGGTTTTTCCAAATACCTACCAAAAGGCGTATTAAATATACAGATGTATTAACTCAAGATGTTCTGTTAATTAATTAATTAGGATACATTGCAAGCTATGCTGCTGTTGTAGTCTTTTTTTAAAAACTATTTATGTCATTTTCTTAACCGTGTTCCCGTATTCCTCGTATCTCGTATCCACGCAGAAATAGTTAACGTGATGCTTGAAAGTGTGATGTTAGAGCCTTGATGCATGAACTAATATTTTCTCCTGTGCTGGGCAAACATCTAGTAAAAGAAAAACCAAGTTTTTTGGACCAAACCATTCAACTATGTAGCTGAGTTGTCTCCGGCATGGGACCTCAGTACCTGCTGACCATAGTCGGCTGTGCTATCGAACACAGATTTAGAATTGACAGTTCATTCAGTGTTTTAAATAACAATTTTCAGCAGCATTGCTACAATTTGTTAACCCTCCAAATTTGATTGTGTTTAGTAATAAATTAGCTGTTTCGAGATCTCACTATTTACGTGAGTAACCAGTGCATCGAAGGTACGTTTAATTAAAATAAAACAACGTAGGTAAGTACTAGGAAATCACGTTTCAATCTAAATTTCTACAAACCTGGGTATGCTACATTACACTAGGTAATTCACATTTTTTAACATGCTAGCTACTTCAGATATCTTTGTAGCCTATTCAGTAGCATCATGCATACTATCATGTAGATAATCTAAAATATTTCTCCAGAGTCCTCGCATGGTGACCAAAGAGTTGAGCAAAGTGATTTCAGAGTTATAGAAACTTTGTAACCCCAACTAGAAGCGGAAAAGAAATAGAACAAGTCTTGTAATAATAAAAAAAGGTTGTTAAATTAAGCGAATGCATAGACAAAATGATTACTTCGCCATATTACTATCAGAGATTACATTGTTTCGTCACAGTGAAGTCTGCACCTGGTTCCTCAAATGCGAAATGAAAATTTCCCTTAACTTTTCATATTGTTATTCGGTATTAAAGCACACTGGACGATGTTTAAACAAAACAAATTTAATCTAAGCGCACCCGCATCAGCTTCGTTTAATTGCGACAAAGCATAGTTCCTCCTATATTTACATTTCCGCAGACGACGTATAAATTAACGTCTTTTTTCACAAAGCTAGCTTTACTGCATGCGTTCTTTTGACCAGTGTGCGCTGCAATAAAACCAAATTATGAAATTGTAACTAAATATGCTGCAAGTTAAAAGTGTATTACGCGTTGTAGATGTGGTATAGTCCATCAACAAATATGTTTTATTTATACCAGAAAAAGAAACGATGACTGCTTTATTTCGAATTTCAGTGTACAATTTTTTTTAAATATATCACAAAAATCATGCAACTTTAATAATGCTGATAACCAACACTTATTTCACACCAATCCTTTACTAGTTCTTACGTGTAATCGAAAAATTTGCCAAAATGCTCCCCTTCTGTAGTCTCGTCTCGATTTTCAAGATTAGGAACGCTTCGAAATTTCGCGAGGCAAGATGAGACTAGCTTGGGAAAAAAGAAAAGAAGGGAAAGGGAATGAAAATATACCAGATAACGAAATAAACAGGTGAGAAAACGCGATTGTGATTAAAATTTATATCTAAAACAGGAACTGTTTGTAGACGGCACTAATTATGCAAATTTGTGTTAGCGGTGTCTGCAATAAACCCATTGCGAGAGTTATTGATTTCTACACAAAGGGATTCCCAATATAATCTTATACAAAGTGGAAGATTATACAAGAAATAAATGTGATTCCTTTTCAGATTTTTAGTGGGCGCAAAAAGCTTCAACTTTGCCTTCATTTTATTATTTATGATATCCTGATATAAAGAACAAAAACTGAATCACCCCGTAATCTCAAATAACTTTGTCTCATAATGCTCAAAATTTCCTTAATTTTACTTCTACTTCAATATACTTAAATGGCAAATTCAAAGTCAAGTTATTGGTAAAGCTACAATTAAATACTAACTGCCATCTAAAATAGAATATTTAAAATTGAAAAATCTTTTGGAGTTGTGCTGCCTTCAGAATGGAAGGAGACACCGCTGCAATACTTTAACTTAGGTACCGAATATACGTATACGTCTACAATAAAGGAAGATATTAGGTGGTTTCCCATCCCAATGCCCATTGCAGAAATCTTCCACTTAGGGGAGTAATATCTTTTTTACATAATTAAGCCCATTATTCACGTTGCTGAGAAAATTAGTGTTTCTCCTTTTGATAAATGGGCTGACAGAATTTTCGTCCTTTCATGCTGGTACCTACGCGTCCTAAAACCAGTAAAGATAGAACAGCTTATGTACTTGATTTGAATCAGTGGCGTAGCAAAATGTTTATATGTTTATAATATTGAAACAGCGATTTAGAGTTTTAGGATGCGTCTTTAAAAATTATTTAATGCCTGAAGTATGGTGCGTCTTCAGATGATGTTTTTATCTTATTAGAAATAGTAGGTCGTTCTTCTTTTACTATTTATCTGGTGCTGTTAAAAAACAAAGGCTGTTAGAAACGCGGCCGTTTTAAAATGCATAATTTAATGGTTGCTTTATTGAAATATCTTTTCGCTCATTTTCTGCTTCAATTCGTTGTATTTCAATTTTCCAAAAGTGTTAAAAGTGAAATCTAAGTGGTTCAATTTGAGAAAAAAACTTTATTTCGCTTTCTTTTCGTTGCTGTTACCTCAAAAATTAATAATTACCAAACTAGACAGTTTCGATCATTGGTTTGAAGGCTTCCGTGGTTGTTGTCGATGACATGTTGTTTTCCGGGCTGGTTCCCACGTTGGTTATTAGACCTTGACGTTTCGACACTCATGTCGGTGTCTTCCTCAGAAGTAGCTCTGAAACTCTGTAACTCTGACTTCTGAGGAAGACACCGACATGAGTGTCGAAACGTCAAGGTCTAATAACCAACGTGGGAACCAGCCCGGAAAACAACATGTCAGTTTCGATCATTTGTAATAGCTACAACTGCATTGACAGATAGTTGTATTAACGGCATTTTTTCGATATCCGATGGCATTTTCATCAGCATTTGACTATCTAATAGCTTAGATATAGTGATTAAGGCTTTCACGGCGGGAGCTTTACTGGTGACAAGCAATGAAATGGGCTCTTTCTGTTGTATCAACAACATATACGTTTGCGTCATCAAAAGCTGACATTTTCGTATATTTTCAGTTGACAAAGGGAACCTGTTTGTCTCCTAGCTGTTGTGTTCTAGAACGTAAAATGTTAAAATGATTTATCACTCTTTCGAAACTTATCTATTATTTTATAAATATTCATTTTACATAATACAATACTTTTAATAATAAAACAGTAACTGTTATATAAAAACAGTAACAAGATGATTACAGTACCGATATTTAGTTATCGTAGCTTTTAGTTCTGGGTGTTGAATGAGGCTGCTCCTATAATTGTTTAAGTTTACTGCGCACGTTGTGTTATTAGTAAGTTCTGTAGACTCTGCTGAAGATGGTAACAGTTTATTTGTAACTGAAATTTTATTTTGAATATAATCTTCCACATAAATCTCCGCTACCGTACTAGAAAGCCACCCCCCACCCCCCATGTCGTTTAATCGTGGTAATATCGGCGCTTGCGTCGGCTAACACAGTAGCGGAAAAATGTCTGAAGCAATGCCCTGTATAAGTTTCTGGATGAGGCAAATTGAGTTACGTTGCTATTTATTTTGGCACATTCCTTATTTTATTTTCGTAAAGCACAGTATTTGTGGGCTAGACTTGAAATCTCAAAACATCTCGGAGTATGAGTTTTGTAATCGGGAATTCTTATAATAATAATAATTGCATTTTTGTGTTCTACATCATCTGTCGTTATTTTCAGTAGCTCATCTCTTCTCAAAGCTCTACAAACACTAATAATTAAAATGACCTGAAAACTTGCTGAGTTAGATAAGTCAATAGATTTATATTAATTTGAATTACATTTCTAGCAGAAATCTACTATCAGGTGCCTCTTGCAAAAATCTCTCAATTTTCCCTCTCGTTAGAATTCTGGACTTTTTTGGACGGTATCCAACTGATTTGCCTTTCAAATATGATGTGAGAGTCAAAAATTTCATGATATTTACATTTTCTTTAGCATAATTTTCTGTTCGAAATAATGTCAGTAATACCGCTTTGGACACGTTTTGGATTTTCTTTAATTTGCACAACGCTCTAAATTCGTTGTAGGCGATCTCGACAATTTTTTGGGGTTAATTTTGAAACAGCACTTTGCGCCGCTTCCAATACTTCTACTGGTAAATGCTCCTCTTTATTTTCCGAGCTCATTTTCAATTAAACACTTTCACACCCTTTAGAATATTAATAATTACAATATATTACAATTTTGAAATTACTTTTTCTGATAAGCACTGKTTATTGTTTAGCAGGTTGCATCGTTATGACAAGCAACTCCACCGCACCTAAAATGTCTTGATTCAAACACTAGTTTAAAAGATTTTAAATATAAATTAAATTGTTATACATATAATTATCTCATTTTATTGCTGTTTTCGAAAAAAGATTGTTTGTATCCCAAACGCGAAATGCTTATGCGTTCAAGAATGGAAATTAAAATATCCATTGGAGAATAATTTCGAGTTCTAGATACAAAATAACTGCTGTTTCTGGTGAAAGTATTTTAAGTGATGTTAAATCACTTTCAAAGCCATATTTATATTTATACCCATAGTTCAAAGGCTAGATTTCAAAAAAATCTCCTTGTGCGCACTATGTGAGATGTGACATAAACACTTTGCATACATTTTTACATAAATGACAAATGTTAAAAATTCTTTTAGATCAAACGTATATCAGTATTTTTCTAAAGACAGCGTATGATAGCGACGTCATGTTGGTAATTTGGGAGTAGTTTAATTAGTACATCCGTACAAATCCGGTAATCCTGTTGACACATTAAGGCATTTGTTGATTTGTTTTCGCTCGTAACAAACGTCTTTAGCGTACTGCGATTCGCCGAAATACCTTAGCGTAAAATAATATTGATGAATTTCTAATTGTTTATGATCGCAATGAAACCAATTAACCTTCTTGTTAGCGCATTGATGAAGTAACACCGGTGCTCCTGCAAATTGTACAACTTTAATTAATGCAATGCTTCCAATTGTAGAACAGACAATAGCTAGATATTTCGTGTAGTTGACCGTTTAACCACCAGCAAACAAGAGTGCACGATCTCGGACATATCGCTCATTAGTGCACTGATAAACTGACTTTTGTATTTAGACTCTGATTGCAGCACGACGCCCGCAAGCTGGGGTAGATGCAAATGAAGCTTTTGTGCAATGCACTTCGATAATCAGTGGCGTGGCTATCAGATGATAGCAGCAAATAAATAGGTTATAAATTTGTACGCTTTTAAATGCAGGTTACTTTCATTGATTACTCGATAACCTGTGTTCCAGGTGAATAACCCAATTACAGATAATAAACTAATTACAATATGAACTTAATATAAAAACATGCGTGATACAAATATAATAATCGTGTTGCATGTGACAACTAATTATAATATAAGAAAAGGAAAAAAGAAACCTTAAATATTGCTTAAACACCAAAAACTTAAGTATTTGTATTCTAATATAATTAAATAAATGAACGAAAATTGCTACACGTAATATATAAAGGTGATTTTAACAGAACATTCGTATTACAATTGCTACAGTAAAAAGTCAAGAAATACCGTGAGCTAATTCTGAGAACCATAAACATTATCCTATTAAGAAGACTAATACAATCAATCTTATACGAGGGTGAATGCTTTCAGCGTCCATAGAGAAAAATATTATCACAAACGTCTAATAAAAGAAGCTACAGAACTTTGTAGGAATACTAATAATTATAATAGAGATTGTGGAAGTTATGAGTTAGGTGACATTTGGAAGGCTATTTTGTAGTTATCTTTTATCAAGTAGTTCGTGTATACCTAATAGGCAGGTAGTTCCTTTTTCATCGTTACGTTCCTTTTTATCAGGTTGTTTCTATGACGTCTCGCATCCTTGGTGATTTGTTTATTTACTTTCAAAATTTTGTTTGAACTTGTGTCAGGCAAATTTTGAGGTTCTTCGTCTTTGACAAAGATTACAGGTGTAATCGAAACTTCAAGAACTATTATTCTGTTATCGGCTGGATTGTCCAAGATTTAATGATTTTATTGATGTTAACATTGCTACTAGATTGGGAGTTAAAACTAGTATCTTTAATATTCTTTTTCATGTAGCTTACAAGTTTCGATTTTTCTATAAATAAAGCTTCTTTGAAATGCATGTCTATGCTGTGCTGTCTACACCTCAACCAACTGCAGATAGATCTATTTCGCTGTCATTACAGCTCATCAGTGCAGTTTAGGTCTAGTGTAGACAATACGGCATAGAACTGGTTTTGCTTATATACCAAAGCAATGGTATGATGAAAGTAAGAATTTAGGATGGCAATGCCATCTGTCAGCATTACACTGACATGATAACAAAGCTACCTAGCTGCCTTAACGGGTACTACTTCCTAAAGGAAGTGACCTGTAGCCTGGCATGCATGCAACTGCATACTTCAATTTGACAGCAGCCCCCCACGGCACTTTTTGCTAGCGGGCAAGAACCAACATACATCATACCATTGCTTTGGTATATAAGCAAAACCAGTTCTATGCCGTGTTGTCTACACTAGACCTAAACTGCACTGATGAGCTGTAATGACAGCGAAATAGATCTATCTGCAGTTGGTTGAGGTTAGACAGCACAACATAGACATGCATTTTAATGTATGTTGGTTCTTGTCCGTTAGCAAAAAGTGCCGTGGGGGCCTGCTGTCAAATTGAAGTATGCAGTTGCATGCCAATTTGTCAGGCTACAGGTCACTTCCTTTAGGAAGTAGTACCCGTTAAGGCAGCTAGGTAGCTTTGTCATCATGTCAGTGTAATGCTGACAGATGGCATTGCCATCCTGAATTCTTACTTTCAAAGCTTCTTTGAGTTTATAAATTGCGTTTACTTTTTTCTGAATTTTACGGTACCTGTTGTAGCGTGAATTGATGCTCATTTGCCTGTATATTGATATTTCAATACGATTTAGCAAAAAATACATTATTAAAATAAGAAATGCAATTTAATTTAAAAAATGAGAGGATAAACGTATTCGGTATTTTCACTCCGCCACTGCTTCAACGTTCGCTAGGTGCACTGCCATCTAGCCATTGTATATTCAAGTCCTTTTAAAATATTCCATTGTGTTGCCTTAATAAAACGAATCCGTTTGTTGCAGATGCAAGGGCCAGCACGAGCCCATGCCAATTTCAATGTGAGAATGATACAACCTGCATTACTCAGGACAAGAATTGCGACGGCCACCAAGACTGTCCGGATGGCTCAGACGAGAGGAACTGCAGTAAGTAAACAAATGCTTTGTTTCATTGTTATTTCAGGGGTTCAGATGTTTTTCTTGGCGATCTAGCCAATCAAGCTTCTCTGTCATCATACAATTTGAATTTTGGAAAATACTGTAGGTACAACGGCCAATAACGAATTTAACATTTTACTTTTATTCACAAATACAGATCGTCCGTTGCTCCATCTAAATGTTTATATGTAGCCGTTTTTTTGACCGCCATATCTGTTGTCATTGTAAAGTAGGTAGGTACACTAGCATTTTATAGTACAGTCCCTAATCGTTTTCTTGTTACGGGGTGGTCCATAAGTAATGGTAAAACAATCTATTCTTTGCACAAAAATATTAAGATTTAACCAAACTTATTTTAGTCCAAAAGCAAATATATTAGCAGACACGGTGATAAAATTCAGAGCTTTAAATTATTTTTAATAACTTTCGGAAAAATTGTAGCATTTGCATGAACTTTTGGTATTTTTTGAACAAAAATCAGGTTGTGCAATGGGTTCACCTCTAAGTCCTGTAGTAGCCAATTTGTTTATGGAAAATTTTGAACAGGTAGCGATAAACAGTTTTCAGTTTAAGCCAAAATTTTGGTATAGGTACGTAGATGACACTGTTGTTATTTGGTGCCACACTATAGAAGGTTTCTAGGTTTCTAAATCATTTGCACAATCAAGATCCTGACATAAAATTTACTATGGAATTAGAAAGCAATGTCCAAATTTACAGAATAAATACTGTACAGTTAGGACCAACACACACAGACAGCTATTTACATGCCACCTCCTACCACCCTCCCTTTCAAAAGAATAGTCTTATAAGGACGTTATTTGTTAGAGCACAAATGATTTCAGACGAGTTTTTTACAAAAAGAAATATATCATCTTAAATCAGCGCTAGAGAAATGGTTATAGCAGTAAGAATATTTGGTCAGTTTTTAATAAAAGTGTTCGTCAAAATCAAATACATTCTCAGCCAGGAGAAAGTAAAAAAATTAAAGAGGATGCTTAGAAAACATGATATTTTAGTTGTTGATAGTACATATAATAATTTAGATAAAATTTTAAGATGTACTAAAGATAAAGTACATTTAGAGAGTGAAGGTGTTCACAAAATTACATGTTCTTGCGGCAAGTGTTACATAGGTCAAACTAAAAGAAAAGTAGGTACGCGTTTGAAAGAACACTTACGTGCTACTAGGCTGCAACAGATAGATAAATCTTCCGCAGCTGAACACTCATATTTGACTAAACAAAAATATTATCACAAACGTCTAATAAAAGTAGCTATAGAAATTTGTAGGAATACTAATAATCTTAATAGGGATTGTGGAAATTATGAGTTAGGTGACATTTGGAAGGCTATTTTGTAGTTATCTTTTATCAAGTAGTTCGTGTATATCTAGTAGGTAGGTAGTTCCTTTTTCGTCGTCAGGTTCTATTTTGTCAGGTTGGCACGTTGTTTCTATGACGTCTCGCATTTTTGGTTATTTGTTTATTTACTTTTAAAATTTTTTTTGAACTTGTGTCAGGCAAATTTTGAGGTTCTTCGTCTTTGACAAAGATTACATGGTGTAATCGAAACGTCAGACTTATAATTTGTTGTCAGTGTTTTCAAGAGACAGCCATCTATCCGAGAAAATATTATCTTATAACCATTGTCATTTTTAAAGTTTGGATGTGATTAAGCTTAGTATTTGTTAGTATTTTGTGGTTGTTTTCAGTTTGTAGCATACTTTATTTTCGGATTTTGGAAATCAGAAATATGGTTTGCATTCTTTAAAGTGCAGTTAAAAATTGTTTAAACAAAAAAGTGTTTTTAGTTGGGAAATAAAAAAATATGCACCTGTTAGACCATCCTCTATAAATTAAACAAGGGAATTTACTTAATTTCTAGATTACATTACCACAAGGTTTATAAAAAAGAACAGAGCAAAACACAGTATACCTTTGGTTAAGAAATCACGCGAACAATTACTCGATACCTGAGTTCAAACACGTTAGCGTAAAAAGTGCTTACCCCGTTTGTCCGGCCCTGGTAATCAATTCTAAAAATTACATCTAGTATAGTCGCGAAACTACTTTTAGTATCCGAATTCAAAAAACGCGTTTCCAAACTGAGATGTCCACAACGGGTTAGGGTTACAAGCCAAAAGACAACTTTTGTATTACTCTTTGACTTTTATAATATTGATCGAATGGTCGAGGGTTTGATTCAGTTCAGAAAGCGAACTTCCTCGAAGCAAAACGAAAACATGTTCTATATAAACGAAAGTTGAAGATAAGAATGCCCTTCTTTAAATTATATGGTGCAGCAACCAAGCTTTTGTAATCACTTAGTATCAAAGCGTTTCAGTTATTCCCTAACAATTTTATTTTTAGCAGATTAATTTTATAAGACGCAGATTCTTCGTGAATTCTACGTCCATAATCGGTTGTCATTTGCCACTTTCGTAAACGTGACTGGAATTATGATTGGACAGTGTGGGTTTGAAATAAGGAATCCGTTTTACAGATGACGATGAAATGTGCACGTTTTCCGACACTATTATACGTATAAAATAAAAGACAAACTGTCATTTGCATAAATCTAAATTTAACACAGCATAAAAAACAGTTTTAGTTTAAAACTCATGATGATCCTTTCATGCAGACTACTTTCAGGGTTAGGTTTAACCATTACTCTAATACAATGGACCCTACTACAGTGCGTTCTGTACTTAAGATTATTATACCACAAAAATACCTTACAGCCTTATGTAATGTACACTTGTACAGTAATATAGTATTTAGTAACAGCAATGAGTAAAGCTCGGATTATATACACGAAAAATCGGCAAAATATGCGCATATAAATGCGCGTATTTTGCCAAAGTATGTGCAAGATAATAAGAAATATAATAATAATAATAACAGGGCTTTATTGAATAATCATATACACAGGCGAAGTCTAGCATAACTATTCTACTTAACCTATGTACAGAAATGTGTAAACTTAAAGGTAAGATAACAGAAAAAGAAGAGAACCTATCAATGACAAACGTAAAAACTATTGCAGCTCAACAAGTATATTCTTGATAGCCTTTCGGTACCTGATGATATTGAAACGCACTAAGTCCTTACAAAAGCGGTTATGTAATGTTACAGCGTTATACGTAAAGGACCTGGAAAATAATGACGTACAATATTTAGGCATATCGAGTGACGAGGATGTGAAGCGCAACCCAAACTGGTGAACACTACTTCTAAATTTCAATTTTTCTTTTAGATACGACGGAAAATCTGTAAGCAGTACTCTATGCACCAGGGAAAGCAACTGTAAGCGGTAGACAGAAACATGATCAAACTTTCTTAGACTTTATATATAGCGACAACAACTGTTCTGGATCATCTGAATCTGATTTTGTGTTCTTGAATTTAAACATGGAAAGAAAATTACTAGACCATAGTTAAGCAATGACAGGACTAAGGTTTCTGTAAGCTTTTTGCGAGTTTTAAAGTTAATTATGTCCATGTTACTGTATAGCAGTTTGAGAACGAAATAACATTTTCCAATGAGTAAAGAGACGTGGGTATCAAAGCGGAAGTCTTCGTCGAAGATTTAACCAAGGTTCTTAACTTCAGAACATACATTGATGGATACTCCTTCAATAGCTATACTCATTTGTGATTTAACCAACTGAGACATTACAGCAGGCGCAAAGCATATGACCTTACATTTATCAGCATTTAGTTTAAGATTGTGGTCTATGCTGTATTTAGAGATGGAGTCGAGATCGCAATTAAGCTGTTCGCATGCGGTAGTTGTGTCGCACATCTTAAAGGATAGGTATAGTTGGGTGTCATCATCATATCCTAGAATATTAGAAAATTTAACACGGCTAAATATATCTATAAGGGGTCCCAGTACTGACCCTTGGGGGACACCACTAGTAACTGGCACTTTATCAGAAAGCAGGCCATTAACTCGAACTACTTGGAAGCGGTCTTTGAAGTAAGACACGAAAAATCTACATGCGATTGCATTATGTCCAAAGAAAGACAATTTTGACACACATTAGCTCATGATCGATTGTGTCAAACGTTTTAGAAAAATCAAGTAAAACGAGAGCCGTGCAGTTGCCCTCATCACGCTCTCTTATTATATCGTCCAGGACTTTCAGCAGTACCGTAGTAGTACTTTGATTTTTCTGAAAACCTGATGTACCTACAACTTTCTCGATAATTTTTACAAATTTAGGTACTAAACTTATGGGACGAAGGTCACTAAAGTTAACTGGATTGTTTATTTTTGGAATGGGAATAATAACCGGGGTTTTCCATGATACTGGGAAGTAACCGCTTTTGAGGCAACAATTAACTATATGTGTGATATGAGTAGCAAGTTTTGGCAAGMAAAAATTGATCATCTTCGCAGAAATGTCATCCCACCCAGGACTGGAAAGCTTAAGTATAGATATTATATTTTTAATATCGTCTATGTCAGGAAGTACAAAAGAGAATACCGAGCCTTCTTTGTATTTAGTTGAAGTACAATGAGTAGTGGTTGAACGTCGATCATTAAGGCTTGAGAATACAGAACTAAAGTAATGATTATTGTCATTAGGATTGCGAAGGTGCAAAGGGATATCTGTGCAGCGATTATTTTTAATTCCTAAGTGCTTTACAGTCCTCCAGAGCAGACCAGGGTCGCGAGATCGCTCGGCCGCAGAGATGTAAGACAGTTTCTCACCCCTAATTGCTGAAACTGTCACGTTACGCATGATACAATAGTAATTCCAGTCTAGTGGGTCCTTAGTTCTTTTAAACTTTGAATGCGCCCGATTCCGTTCTGACATCATTAGTCTGATATTATAAGTTAGCCATGGAGAAAGAAATGTAGGGCGCATGAAGATCAAAAAGATTTTTAATGTTACTTGTCAAAAAGTCCACTTTGCTATCAATATCATTGATGTAATAAACGTCATCCCATTTTACACTCTCCAGGTCTCTCAGAAAGTGATCATATGCGAATTGTTTGTAATTTTTATAAGTAATAGTTTTAGGTGGCAATTTAGTAACTTCATGTTTCAAAATACAAAAATTAAGGAATGATCAGATATTAAGTCTGCATTTATTACTCCTGAAGATGCAACTTGTTCAGGTTTATTATAGAATATGGCATCCAAGAGGGTCATCGAAGAGGCGGCCACCCGAGTAGGTTCAGAAATTAATTGTTCAAAGCCATAGTTGGACATGTTACGGAGCAAGGGATTATTGTGAAGTTGATCAACATTAAATCATTACGTGGTCAAAAAGAGGCAGTGTGGCCGAAATTACATTGTCCATATAATTAATAAACGAGTTCATACTAAAACGCGGATTAACATAAAGGACACAAAACAGTAWTGACAAACGACTAAATTTAATCTCCAAAAATAGGGCATCAATACCCGGACAGGTAACCGGTGCGTCAACTATATTCACAGCAAAATCACTCCTCACGTAAATCGCCACTCCACCACCCCGTCCATCTCTATCACTACGAACTAGCTTATAGTTGAGAATAACAAACAAAGAAGAAGATACATTAGTGGTTAGCCAAGTTTCTGACAGGCACATAACATCAAAACTGCGCACAAGCACAATTTCCCTAAGGTGGTCAAAACCTGTCGATAAATATGGATCGATATGCAAAACCTTAAGAACCAAAATCGAAATCCATTATTGTTCATATCATACATTTTAAATACATCATCTAACAATATGGAGAGTAATACACATGTTATATGCCTAAAACTACATACTTATTCTATTGAGTGAATTTGCAATGATTAATGCTGCTGGCAGTATCGTTTGTATACAACAGAAATAAGATTGGGTCCAGAATACCGCCTTGAGGAACTCCACTCTGCACTTGCACATTCGAACAGAACTTCTCAGTTGATGATGAGTAGGTAAACCTTGTCCCACACCTCCATCATCTGTTAACGTTTGTCAAAATATGTGGCAAACCATCCGTGTGCAATTTCCTCCCCTAATTTCATAAAGTTCTAACTTATTTAGCAAATAGTGGTGATCAACACAATCAAAGGCTTTGTACATATCACTAAAGGTACCAAGAACCTCCTAACTAGTTCAGAAATGCTCTAATACCTCTTTTAGTTGTAATAATACATTTAATAAGTCATGTTGGACAGATTTTGGAAAACGTCGGTAGTAGTGAAATAAGTCTGCAATTAACAAGTAAGGTTTTATCCCCTTTCTTACAGAGCGTTTTTACCAAGGCAATTTTAAATTTACTAGGGAAGATGTCGATGACGAAGAATTGTGAAATGTGAACAATTGGTTCTTTAATTAAAGAAATGCTTAGTTACGGTTATTGGGATTTTTCATTTGGCAAACAGCTTGGGCTATCTCAGACCTAGTAGTAGGGTGTACAAAAAAGGTGAACGGAACCTCCTAGGAACAATATTCAAATAGACTAGGGGGTTTCCGGAAACAGGCAAGTTGTCGGTTAAATCACTAGCAATATTTAAAAAAATGAATGAAAAATGTATTAATTATACATAAAGTTCCTTTTTTGATATGAAAAGAAGTTATTGAATTGATTTAGTTGAATAAACTATAAAAACCTTCTTCACCATAATTAATAGAATACTTAGCTTTATTAATGAACAAGCAATGTTACATTTTTGTTATTATCGTGAAACTTATTATCAGTGCAATTATTTTTAATCTAATCTAGTATCACTGCAACGTGTTTACATGAACGTTAAATTTTATTATCTACCTAAGTGCAGTTCGAATCGCTGTATGTCRTATGGTTCTAAAGAATTGATTTTTGACAGAAATGGTAATAGTAGTAATAAAATAATGATATTTATTAACAATTACAGAAAAAGAAACTACAGATTTCCATAATTTCAGTAAAGAATAGCGAAGTTCAGCACCACCCGACAGTGAGTAGCGCTGCTCTTCCACTTAACTATTCTTAGTCTCGTCAACACATCTAGCCATGGAATGCTATAGGTTGCCCCCTTCTAAATCTTAAAATTAAACTAAGACATGAATTTTGTACAACCTGGATTCGCCTCTCATCATCTTTACAGAAAGTAAAGTAATTAAAATGCGGCAATACCCAACTTTCACAGAGAAGTATCTGGATTTGCGGGCCAGTTGTTTCCTGATATTATAAATTAATTTCAAATTCCCAAAAGCCTTCTGAATTAGATGGCTAACGTGCAAGCTGAAATTGAGATTAATACCAAACACACAGCAATTTAACACCACTTACAGAGTAGATTTATCAGGATTTATTATCAGCGCATGCTTCTTTGCCATATCAAAAAGGCCTGCAAATCCACATTTATTCTGTGAATGGTCCAATCAATAACATGCCCAACAAACTGAAGATGAAATTGCGTATCATCAGCATAAAACTGACACCGAAAACGTTCAATGCCATCTAAAATCACAAACGTGTAAATACTAAACAACAAAGGCCCCAATATGGACCCTTGTGGCACACCATACACAGGCAATTAGGCCCCAGACAGTTCACTGCCATCAGCAGAAATTGTCTTCTATCGCGTAGATAGTAACCCAACAACCTTACAGTAGATGACTCCAAACCTTCATGATGCAATATGGCCAACAGGTCGTGATTTAAAGCGTCGAAGGCTTTGCAGAAGTCCAACAGCACCAATAATTCAAATTTGTTCTGATCCAATCCATTAAAATGTATGTCTATGCTGTGCTGTCTGCATCGCAACCAACTGCCGTGGGGGCCTGCTGTCAAATTGAAGTATGTAGGTGCATGCCAATTTGTCAGGTCACTTCCTTTAGGAAGTAGACCCCATATGGCAGTGTAATGCTGACAGATGGCATTGCCATCTAAATTCTTACTGATCCAATCCAGTAACAATATAATCTGCAACGTTCACCAATGCCGTTTCACAATTATAGCCCTTCTTGAACTGAGACTGACTTTCTGGTACCATCCCCACCAGCAGCGCGTGCGACATCAGCTTCTGAGTCAAAACCATTTCCAAGACCTTCGACAACACAGGAACTTTTTGGGCTGGTTACTTTGGTATGGGGTTTACTAAAAAGGTCTTCCAAAGCTCCGGAAATGTGTCATGACTAATTGCATAATTAACGATGTGTGTTAGATAAAGTGGCATACTATATTTTATCATATCGATTGACACGCTATCGACACCGGAGGCATTGGATGCTATGGAATCTATTATTTTCGTTACATTGATCTTATTCACAAACAAAAAACTCCTTTACTCCCCTAGTCTTTCATTTGTCGCCAACTTGGGATCTGGCTGAAATTCTCCAATGGGAATGTCAAAAAAATAATTATTTATTTCATTAGGACGAATATATAGCCCGGCCTCCCACTCAGCGCAAATTTGCTTTGCTTTAAATATGCCCTTTTCTCCCTCTCGACTGCCGCATTGACCATCTGAACTGAATTCAATTTAAAGTAGTGCTAATTTCTAAATCCAGTAAAAAAATGGTATTTTCACTTACTTAAATGCATACTATGTATTTCTAACTAGAATTACTAACCGATAAATAAATATTATACAAAAATTTTATTATAAAAATGATTAATTGGATTCTCCATTGTAGTATACTTAATTACCCTACATACTTTAATGTTCTGTCACTACAGTAGAATCTTGAACTATATGTTTATACCCATTAAAGATTATTGTTGAAGAAGCTGTTATTTGATTATGAAAATATAGTAAATAAAAATACATATCCTTTTTTTTGTTTGCAGGTGACCCCTTGGAAAATCTGTATTATGACACCATATTCAGAAAGAGTGTAGCAGCTGAACACGATGACGAAGACGGAAGATGCAGTAAGTAAAACTAAGTATCAGAGTAGCATTAAAAATGTTTTAAATGTAGAATTTATATTTTTTTTTATTTTATACCACAGCATAATCAAGCATTGCCTCAAAGTTCATACTGAACGGAAACAAATTAATCGGTTCAGTGGTCAGCTATGTTTTCGATCTTGAAGTTTTACAGAGTTAATCCTGTTGAGTAACTTCATTAAAGGCAGATCCCGTGTCAAAATTGTAATTTAATTTGATTTTCTACTGGATTTGGAATTTTCCTTTCGCAGCTGTTTAGGGTGGAAGGAAATTTACCGACTCGAGTTACTCTCAGTTAAGATTAAGTGAAGAATGTATTTTCATGAGACACACAAAGAGCCTACAGAAAGTTGTAAGGCTAAAAAATTATATTTTACTGTGTTTAAGATGTAAAACGCGCTAAGGATGTCACTATTATGTTCATTCTCACTCATTTAGCGCGAAAACAGGGTAGTTCAAGCAATAGGAGAGTTTAGAGTTTTAGTTAGATGTGAACACTTTACTGAAGTTTACTAGAAAATACAATGATGTATCGTGTCCACAAACAAAACCACAGACACACAGACAAGAAATTTGTTTTTGCGTTTTCGACCATTTTAAAGCGAATGAGCAAATAAAAATTTTTGAAAATTTATTTCGCGATACAATACTTCCCATCCATTGGATGCCGAAGTAAAATTGATATCTAATATACTCAAAGGTGAGACAGTGTGGAACTGGTATCAATTATCATTAGTTTTTGCAGAGTACGATAATTATACAAATTATTACATATCTGATTTTATTTTGGTTTAGCGAAATTCTTTTTGAAAACCCTCATTCATACTCGGATTTGCTTATATTTACAAGTGTTACTTATCTGTGCACAGGCATAGATTAACTTATTCATCTATGGTACAGAGTGTCCAATTATCGTTGTAATTACAGGATATCTCGGTAACTATAAATACTGAAGACTTGCGGTGTGTACATTACAT
This sequence comes from Rhyzopertha dominica, assembly GCA_025024175.1. Classification (NCBI taxonomy): domain Eukaryota; kingdom Metazoa; phylum Arthropoda; class Insecta; order Coleoptera; family Bostrichidae; genus Rhyzopertha; species Rhyzopertha dominica. Next base: position 5,689,139 of record QCXZ01000075.1, read on the forward strand.
TATAAAAACGGCGATTGTACGGTTCAACTAACAACAAAAAGTAAGGCTTTTTAGCTGAGCCGTACAATCGTCGTTTTTATAATATCTTTTATTTTGAAGCTGTAGCTAATTTTTAAATAACCTAATATTCCCTCAGATCCCAATATCACGCTAAGGTATGTAGATATTTTTGACAGATATCGTTATTTTGCACCCAGAATTTTTAAAGGGGCCACAGACGCATCACTATGATCGATAATAGGTACCTACATATTTTTCCTTATTAAGCAAATATATATTGTTAGGTTTATTTTCAATATATCAGCTATTAACACAATTTTTTATATGCTTCAATGAAATCTTATTTTTTGTTAAAATGGATGCTAATAACGTTTCCAAACAGTAATTTTCATTATTTAAACGGCATCCTTGACTACTAACGAAGGAACTGCATGCGCCCCTTTGCGGGTCTTAATTATACAAATAGGGACATATTCCTAATAGATTTAAAATTATTGTTTGAGATTATTTCCTTCAACTGTCAAATTTAAATTTTGGCAAATCACATTCGTAGTTGCAGCTTAAAATCAGACGCCGATAACAGTGACTAATACAAATCAAATATCAGAATCGACTATAATAATAAGTACCTCAAATCAAATACAGTATCATGTAAAATAAATTAAAATGTCAGAGACAAAAAGATCCAGTCGATTCGGTAACGTCTCTGATCAAAAGATCGATAATGTATTCTAAAATTTGATTCAGGAAATAATGCTAACAAATGGAAATTAATCTTGATAAATCAGCGATTATTTACATTGTCCGAAATTTTCTGGGCTGCAGTGCTTCAAAATTTAACTCGACCAAATTGACATTAATAATCAAAGATAACAGAAGCAAATAGTCGACTATCTATCAAGATCTTGTTAAGGCAGCTTGGTGGCTTTGTCATCATGTCAGTGTTATGCTGACAGATTGCAATGCCATCTAATTTCTTATGCAAATTTTTATTATGGTATGTATCGCACAAACATGACAATCTGGAGATACTGTAGCGCATTCTTGACCACTACTTTTTTCTCAAAAGCTCAAAGGATATGGTACGTGAAATATGACCTGCCACCTTCTTTAATTGCTTACCCTGTACAATACAGACAATAACAGAATACTTTCGCTTTATTTTTACATCTATTTAACAAACTTTTTCTATTGTGTACCAAACGAATGAAAATTAATGTAATAGTGTCCTTTGTAGTGTTGGTTGACAAAAAAATCCATTTAGCTGCTGAAATGATAGCTGAAAATGAAATTTCTGGAGTAAATTCTTCCCTATCATTTTAGTAGTAGCTTGCAAAGGATCGTTCCATCTTCCAAATACAAAATTTCCTCTTAAGACTTCTACAATTCAAATATCTCTTCCAGTTGTGTTTGGCGTTTAGCGTCGATACTTTACGTGCTGAAAACTCTCACAATAATAGGCGGGGACGTGGATTGAAAGCAGATGTGCCCTAAAACTGCTGAGGCAAATTCCATTCCACTGTGGAATCCAATTTCCACCCAGTTTCTCCCGTTGAATAAACGTTATATCCTAAATAACGAACACGGCAAATATCTGGGGGTGAATATCAAAAGGCTGAGGAAATCGGAATACTTTAGTGGTTCCTCGATGGGCGTGAATAAATAACCATCCATACATAAATGAACAACTCGGAAGTACCGTAGGTGTCTAAGAATCAGCGACGACCGAAATTTATGAACTGAATTTCAAAATTAAGGTCCCGTATTTTGTTTTCTTTTCTGAACTCCTGTGTTTACCTGTTTCCACAAAGCTAGAATACTACTTAATATTAAAGTTCATTTTTTTCAATTATGTAGCTTGGAAACACGTTGATTGAACGAATGTGCTTCGTCTCACTCGATTTATCAGATAACTGTGACGATTGTTTTGACCTAACGCTCATTGTCAAAGAGATAACAGCGTTTGTATACGTCCCCTTTTTTACAGGGGTTCTATTGTAGAATTATAAAATACTCTCACCTGGATTTTGAAGACCAATTTCCTAATCGAGTCATACAAAGCACACACGTTCAATCAGCTTGATTCCAAGCTACCCAATCGATTTAGAATGTTTCACCTATGTTCTGACGTTAATAAAATAGGGTAAATATCCATGTCTTTGGGAATCCTTGATAATAATGAAGCATGGCGAGAACTGGTTTTGCCTACATACTTTTTAAAGCTTCTTTGCATGGTGATATTGATTAAATCAATTAACTAAATCAATCACCAAGTTGCAGTTACAATATTTTCAATGCTTGTGTGTCTCCTTTTGACTTCAGTATGCTGCCAAATTTTCAGATCTTTCCTAATTCCAGTTTTCCGTGTATGGGTCGCGGTGGTTCTCGGTTGGACACCTTGTATACCGGGTGCTTTTATGAAAGAAAACCACTTTTAATAATTCCCATGGGAGACAAATTTGAGTAATATCCTGAAACAGATCAATTTTATTTCATTGGTGAACATCTAGTGATGTAATATTCGGAGTTGTTCACCTTCAACCACTGACAGCTCTCACATTCTCAATTTTTGAAAATTTGTAAGAAAAACGATCAAATCTGGTTGCTTTTATCGATTGATGCATACGTATTGAAAATATTTGTCTTTAAAATAGTTTGTCTGTTGCAGCATATTCCATCATTTACGACGTACATTATTTAGTCAGCAGAATAATATCTCTTAAGATGATTTTCTGTTACTCATTAGAAATTCCGCGAAATGCCTGAAAATAAAAGTTCAATTCAATAAACCTTCCTCTTCACGAGAAATAAACTCGTAAGATGAACTTCAGCTCACTTATTACATGTTTTTAAAAGCTTTTGCTGCGATACTGTAACAAAGCCCTTGTTTCAGGAAACTGCCGTATAAAGCGGAACGTTTTAATAAAAATAACAATAGCAGAAAACGACAGGTGCTTCATAGTTTGTACAGTTCCGGTACTTTATCGCTAAAGCTGGAAACTTCTCCGTTCATGCGATATGGAAATATATGAGCATCGCATTGATCGGATAAACTTGCACATTTGGCTCGAGTTCAAGCTGCACCTGCCAAACCTATGAAATATCCCTATTCGAGTTTCCACCTTTTTATTGAGATAAATACATTGCATTACATTTAGTACTGGAACAATGGCTGGAGTGTTGTAAAATCAATGTACAACTTTAAAATGGATTTTCTCTTGAATGGCTAATCCGATTTAGATAATTTTTGGTTTCAACTGATTTTCATTCAAATTTCAGTGTTCAGTAACTACTACATCTGTGTATAAACGAGCACGCTTTTTTCAGCAAAATTTACAATTCCCAAGGGATGTACCACCTAGAACTGCAGATGTCAATTGGAATTAAACTGTAGCCCCATCTTTCCTGAACATTTTTTATTCACGCCAATATATTTGTTAATAATAATAAACGACTTTACTAGGCACAGTAGGTTAAATACAATCAAAACTATTCTTTTGAACGTAATAGAAAGAAGAAAAGATACATATAAAATATATATACTGTATTAACCTACCCAATTATACAAACCAAACAAAAATCTTTTTTTGTAAATTGGGAAGCATAGCGAAGTCTAGCAAAATGCTATTCTACTTAACCACGCATCCCAAGCTATAAGACGGCGCAAATGTGGAAAGAGGGAAAGAAAGCAACAAATGCAAGAAAAAAAACACAATGAAAAAAAGGCTTAGAAGGAAGAGAAAGTCCGGTTGACAAGCAATTTCATCTAGTTTGAGTAACAAAAAGGTATTCCTTTAATTTATATTTAAACTTATTAATATTATACTGAACTGACGTGGTAAGGCATTGTACAATTTAGCATTGAAAGAGAAACCTCTGCGAAACAGAGCTGTACGGTGGCGGGGCACAACAAAACTGTCCCTAAATCGAGTGTTTCTAGAGTGAATATCTGAGTGATATGTTAATCGACCTTTCAGGTTAGATTTAGGGGATGGAATGGTAAGTATTTTATGAACAAAACAGTTAAGATGACACTTCTTACGATTATCCATGTTCAACCAATTTAAGTAATTTATAAACGACGTGATATGAGCACGTCTACGCAAACCATAGACATATTGGCACATGCATTCTGTACTTTCTGCACACGACTTTTCTCGTTGGCATCCAAACAAAACCCATAAATAAAGTCACAATAATTAAAATGCGATAATACAAGACTTTCACATAATTGTTTCCTTAGTAAGAAATTTAAAAGATATCTACTCGAATATAACAATTTTAAAGCAGAGAATGCCCGTTGTATTAGCTTTGTGACATGTTCCCTAAACCGAAGTGCACTATCTATAATGACACCCAAATTTCGAGTGTGATCAACAAACGGAACATTAACACCTGCTAGAGTTACCGACATAGAATCGCATACATATTTTCTGACATCTTTATTGCCAAAACACATAACCAGTGATTTAGAAGGGTTTAATTTTAAGTTATGCTTCTGAGACAAAGTTCTGGTTCTATCTAGTTCCTCATTAATAATAAATAAATACATAAATAAAAATAAAGCTAAGCAGTCCTCAAGTCTGAAATGATGATAAATCTGGGTGTCATCAGCATATGCTTGAATCTTACACCTACTCACAGATTTAATTATATCAGCAGTATATATAATAAACAATAATGGACCTAGGATTGACCCCTGAGGAATTCCAGTTAATATGTTTGAAGTATTGGAATAACGGTTGCTGGAAAATATTTTTTGACATCTATTGCTCAGATAAGATGACATCAAAGAAACTGACGATGGAGAAAATCAACAGTTTCTTAACTTAGCACACATCAATCTGTGATTAATAGTGTCGAAAGCCTTAGAATAATCCAACAATACCAAAATCGAAGCTAGACCCTCATCAGTTGCTCTAATAATGTCATCAACAAAACAAGTTAAAGCTGTAGCTGTAAAGAAGCCCTTTCTAAAGCCACACTGATTATTGGGGATGAGGTCATTATTAAGGGTAAATTCATAAATTTGTTTATACAAGATTTTTTCGAAAACGGGTAATATGCTTATAATACGCAGGTCCGATAAACTAGCAAGATTTGGTTTTTTAGGCAACGGCAATCCTACTGCAGTTTTCCAAGCAAGTGGAAAATAGGAATTCTCAATGCAACAATTAATTATATGCGTAATGTAGATATCAATGGGAGGATTGCAGTATCTCAACATAGCCAGAGTCATGCCGTCATCCCCAGATGCCTTAGACGTGATTGAACACAAAGCACTATCGACACCAGAGCAAAATCAAAGTTAAGATTGTAATTCAAGTAATTATTTTGAGAATATTCAATCAATTCTTTAGACAAATCATTGTCATCTTGAAAAAAATTGCAAAAATATTCATTAGTTTCATCAGGGTCAACCAGATCTTCAGGAACCGAGTACACAGTAGGCTGATATACAGAGAGTGACTTTAGAGCATTCCCAGTTTTATAAGACTGATTATTGCTGACTGAACTCAGGTAATCTCGTTCTTATAGCTGAAACAGTTCTGTTACGTATTATTTTATACGAATTAAATCGTTGTAGGGCAATTTTTTTTTGCTTCATTAGATTTTTTACATGGCGTCCTTGCTTTGGTTACACGACGTGACACAAAAGGTGCATGTTTGTTAAAAAGTTGCAATATAAAATCATTCAGTATGGTGACTTTACTGTCAATACAGCGTACTTTAAAGATGTCGTTCCATGGTAGCTCTAGAAAATCATTAAAAAAATCATCATAACTGAAATTACCCCAGTATCTATACCGGACTATTTTCGGTTCACACACAGTATCAGTGGATCAATTAACGTGCTTGTTATTAATGGAGATACACAGTTTTGAACTAAATCAATTCGCAAGACGCACACCAATTTAAAAAGAAAACGTACGTTATGGTAAAATAAACATTTAACGCGTCAAAGCAAAGTGTTTTGTCAAATTTTTTACGTTGGTGTTTTTACATGGAGCGACAAATTAGGGATTTGAATAGAAATGAATTGGCTGAAAAGGGATTAAGCTATCATGCTATAGCTCACATGCTGGGAGTACACTATACAACGGTATCTCGTGTTATTCAACGTTTTGAAGAAACTAACAACCACAACCAACGCCAAGGACAAGGAAGGCTTCGAGGAACAACATCAAACCATGATCGTTTCGTTTTATTGCGTGCTCTGAGACAACGGTTTGTAACAACAAGAAATTCCCAAATACAACTTAATGGTAATCATAATATGTATTGAGAATGTTAATTATTGCCTGATATTTGTTTATAATTAACGTCGAAGATATTTTTAATGGGTTAAGAGGCATGAGAAGAAATGAAAAAGTATTGCCAGTCGTGACCGAGATTTGAAAGGTTCAGGAAAAAAATTGGGCTAGAGTTTAATTCCAATTGACATCTGCAGTTGTAGCTCTCGCATCTCTTGGGGAATTGTAAATTTTGCGGAAATAAAGCATCCTTGTTTGTACACCCTGTAAATTAGACTGATCCAAAATTTTTAAGCATTTGGTTCCTCAAGAGGCATCTTCTAAATTTGTTACAACTATTCAAAAAATCATGCCGCTGTTTTTTATTATAATTTTTCCTTTGTGGCAAATGGTGGCGATTTGCAAATTAGAATGGACGATGATGCTAAATCAGAATAACAGACGTTTTAATATTGTACTGAAAAAAATAATCTCATTATTATCATTATTTTATTATTATTGATGTTTTTCATTTATCTTTCTTAGTCCTCAGACAATTGTCTACAGAGTGTTCTTTTTTATTTGAACCAGGTAAACGTTTTCGATAGACACTCACAACTCCTAGAATATACTGTTTCTGCTTTTCATTTTTGGGTAAAATATTAATATATTCTTCTATAAGCTTTACACCTTTTTCAGCTGCATCATTGACCACTTTCAGATGTGCCACAAGATCCAATAACTTTTAAATAAACCAAGTACAAAGTTCGTTCTAAAGTGAGAGAGGCTAGGTTTATTTAAAAGTTCGTCCAAATTTTGTGGTTTTGTGTGCAGCGATGGGTATGTAGGCATAATTTGCACAGCATTAAGCTGTTAAACTAACATTAAAAAACTTCTGGACAGCCCTATTAACAGAATATGGCGGCGACGATTTCTTCTTACTTTATTTGCAAAATATCATAATTTCTAAAAAAAAATTTGGGCACTCATTATGCTATTTTTAAAGAGTTTAAAAAACCTACAATTCGACATATAACTTTAGGTTGTACCTGAAAGAATAATGAAAATACAAGCCTAATACTTGTGCATATTTTGAATTCCTTCGAGAATTAATTCAAAGGAATGCCAGGCGTGGATACGATTGTTTCAGTGAGGCGTACACGTAGCTCATAAACATTATTGCATTTTCTGCTTTAAGTTGCAGCAAATAATAATTCCTTTGCTTCTCCTCGTTATAATACTGCAACAACGCAAAGCGCGTCCTCTCTTTCAAATATTTTCAATTTAAGTCAGTTTAGTACARTTTTGGGACACTGATATGTTCATTCCCTAGAGCTTGTTATACATAACGTCATTTCATTTAACAAAATTGTGTACAAATTAAATAAAATTTGCTTCGTCCTCTCCTTCTGCAGGTATGCGCTGCGAGAGCAAGTAAAAGTTCCACCTTTCATTTTAAAACCAGCAAACAGAAGTTTGACAACAAGTATATACACTGCGATGTAAAATTAAGAAGAAATCTTTTATAATCACAAATCGCACAAATTATAAATGCACGTACATAATATAACATATACAATTGTATCTCTGAGCAGTAGAAATGCTTACAAAACATTCTTACTGGTATATGAACATTCAAATTTATTTAAAGCACCTAATGCTATTATTAGAAATTCTTCCGCAGTATTGCTATTAAATTTCCTGTACGATAGTTTAAGTTATGCTCTGACAACAGTTCTAAAAGTGACTAAATCATTTATAGAAACCTATGACTTTTGACCTTATGAGTTTCAACGTTTTTACTTGGAGTTAAAAGAAACTAAAATATTATTATGTTTAATAAACATTTCTTTTAACTATTTATAATATTGTCCAAAAGTGGAATAAAAATCGAAAGCTTGTAGTATTCTTCCTCTGTTCTAGTTTGATAGTTTACTTTTTTTAAATTAAATTTCAATAATTACCAGTTTCTAAATATATTATTAATAATTATTTTTCAAAACCATCTCCGGCGAGTTTTTGGCCAATAACTCCCAATGTGTTTGGATATGCATTAGTGCTGTAATTAGAAGAAATGGTCATTTTTAATTCCTTGTGGAATAATATAAAAATAAACAGGGGTTCCAAATTAGAATAATACAAATTAAAACTTTTAAATTAAAAAAAATTGCTAGTAAATCTTGCTCAGCCTACAGCATTTTGAATCACTCAAATTTGATTAACATGACAGAGTTTACTTAATAATTACCTAGTAACGATGTCATCAAGGGGCACTAATTGTATTTTACAATAATGTTTAGAACTAATGATGCAAAACTATTTTAAAGTAATCCCAAAAAAATTAGGATGTGTGAGGAGTAAATTCAAAGGCTTGCCAATTGGCACAAAAATAGTGACATGGCATTAATAAATGTATCATGATGATTGGTTGGGGTTGGAGTGGACTGTGTGCAGTTTGGATGAAATTATTCGGAAATCATAAAAATGACTTGACAGTTTTTTATCATTTTATGACAGCTGTTTTTATGGGTGCGATGATAAATTATAAATTTACCACAAATTCTCCCTTTTGAAAACAATGGATTTCAATAAATATAAATAAATGTTCTTCTTCCAATAATGGAATAACTCCAGTTACAGTACACTTGACAACAACAGTACTTTTTTTATTTATATCAGTCGAATGATGGTATTGTTCCATCGCGAAGAAAAACAAGAGATCCTATTTTTGGAGTGGTGCCTTGAGACGTTAATGCCATTTGCTCCTAGTCTGAAGACATGTTAAATAATCTGCAGACCATGACCTCCAACATTTCTCTTGCATTTGTTGCAACATTTGTAGCTTGTTATCTGTTTCCCTAACTTCCAACAGGGACGGTTCTGGTAAAGCTATTAATGAATCACCCACCAGATGATGTGCAGGTGTAAGAAATGTTGCTATTACTGAATACTCTAACCCCAACCATTTTGGTCCTTCGAGCCCGATCAAAATGGTTGGGGTTGGAGTGGACTATTTTCAGTAGTAGTTGGGATTGAATTATTCTTAAATCATAAACTTGACTTGACAGTTTTTTATTATTTTATACTACAATTGTTTATATATACATATACAATGATAAATTATAAATTCACCAATAACATCACACTTTGCTACTGTTTATAAAGCAAAATTTTTTCATTGGTTTAACGATTATTTAAAATACTCTTAGATGTCTTTGATATTAACTGAACTACAGTTCGTTCTGTGCTACACCCTGTATAATTTCAGTCAATTCTTTGAACGTGGACATAAGTTTCATACCATTTGCATAAACCCAATTTCATTTGTGAAGAACTCGCGCCACCCTGTTGCTGAATTCACGAAACGGCTTTCCCAATCCATCATGTTCGCCAGTTTAATCCCCTTGTTTCCCGAAACACTTCACCGCGCTTTCTCAACTGGCATTGATCCAATGAACTTGAACTTGCAGATTTAACCTACACCGGAACCTGCCAATGCCGGAGTCGAACCATTCTCTGCCACAACAAGAACTACGAGAAGGCCCCGGACGATTTGCCGCAAACAGTCATCGATTTGCTGTAAGTAGCTTCTCTCTGGTGTCGGTGTATTTGATGTCAAACACTGGCTGTTTGTTCGGTAAACGGAGCATGCATTTCGGGGAAATTGCATCGCGTTTCGGATGCACTTGGAAAGTTTATTTGTACCGCGGATGCGATTAGAAAGGCACGTGTGAATTGTCAACTGTTGTTAAGAATTAAGTTTCCTATATATTAGGCATAACATTTATTGTGAGTTTTGATCTCACGTTAACAGTGTATTGATAAAGAGTGTCGGTAAAGCAATGCATAAAATACAAAATACGGGTTATAAGATAATATTTTCTCGGAAAGATCGTTGTCCATATGATTGGCAGTCCTTGTTACACATTGGCAAAACTATTTAAAACCTTCATGAGGAAAAACCAGTAGTTTCATCAAAAATTCTTTAGACTTTATTGATATTATAAAAGGTATTTTAGAAGGTGATATTTTAGTTAGTTTTGACGTGGTTTCTTTATTTACGAAAGTACCCATCCCTGAAACGGTAGATATCATCAAATCCCAGCTTAATAGAGATCCCCTAGGTGACACTATAGCCAGATAATCTGAACATTGTTTAAAATCAATTTATTTCTTATGGAACGATAATTTTTATGAACAAAAATCAAGTTGTGCAATGGGTTTACCTCTAAGTCCTGTAGTAGCCAATTTGTTTATGGAAAATTTTGAACAGGTAGCGATAAACAGTTTTCAGTTTAAGCCAAAATGTTGGTATAAGTACGTAGATAACACTTTTGTTATTTGGCCCCACGGTGCAGAAGAGTTGGGTAGGTTTCTAAATTATTTGAGTAATCAAAATCCTGGCATAAAATTTACTATGGAATTAGAAAGCAATGGTAGTTTACCTTTCTTGGATGTCAAAATTTACAGAATAAACACTGGACAGTTAGGACACAAGGTTTACATGAAACCAAAACACAGACAGATATTTACATTCCACATCTCACCACCCTCTATCTCAAAAGAATAATCTTATAAGGACGTTATTTGTTAGAGCACAAAGGATATCAGACGAAAGTTCTTTACAAAAAGAAGTATATCATCTTAAATCGGCGCTAGTGAGAAACGGTTATAGCAATAAGAATATTTGGTCAGTTTTTAATAAAAGTGCTCATCCAAATCAAGTAAATTCTCAGCCAGGACAAAGTAAATTGAAGTTGAGTTTGCCTTATGCACAAGGCCTTTCGGAAAAATTAAAGAGGATACTTAGAAAACACGATATTTTAGTTGTTGATAGTATATATAATAACTTGGATAAAATTTTAAGTTCTACTCAAGATAAAGTACATTTAGAGAGTGAAGGTGTTTACAAAATTACTTGTTCTTGCGGCAAATGTTACATAGGTCCAACTAAAAAAAAGTTGGTATTAAGCTGGTTGGCACGTTGTTTTTATGACGTCTCGCTTCCTTGGTGATTTGTTTATTTACTTTCAAAATTTCTTTGAACTTGTTTTACAGGTGTAATCGAAACGCCAGGCTAATAACTTTTTGTCAGTGTTTTCAAGAGACAGCGATAGTTCCGAGAATATATTATCTTATATTATGGACGCTGAAAGTTTTCACCCTCGTAAAATAAGGGTTATTTGCAAAAATTCGAAAAAAAATGCTGAGACAGGTAACTTAAAATTTAATAAAAAAAATTACGTTGGCGACCTAAATAGTTATTTATTGTATAAGTGTTTCAGATTGCATTTTATCCACATAAGAATGTTTAGACGCGAAAGCGAAGCTCGAGCTTTTAATTCTTTTAAGTGGATAAAATGCGACTGAAACACGAATGCAATACGTTTTATCCATAATCACAGACATTTAGAACCAAAATTGCTGAAATTGTTTGGGCCATCCTTTATTATTTTTTATTCTGGTATTAATGGATGTATGGGTAGCGACAGATGGCGAAATGAGCCGGTCTCGTTAATTTTGTTTTTGCCAACAAAAAAACCGCGATAAAGACATTCATTAGTTCGAAGCAGTAGAGCAGCGTGGACGGTGCAATCGTTCCGCAATTTTTATTGAAAATCAAAGACTTTAATTTTTTTCGGAGTTTCAACGCGCTAGGACTACCGCGGTGGTATCCCCTGGTCCTCTCCTTTTCGCCACTTACAGCTGAAGACGATCGATCATCACACTCGCGAGTACGTGTGCTACGGTGAGTTTTAATCTTTGTTATCGCTCGCGTATACAGGAATTTTATCTGATTTTATCAAAAAATAGTTTGATATTTCGCTGTGACAGCGCCTGCCACTCCAAATATCATAGAAATTAACTAAAGATATATCGAGATGTATTGAATCGTTGCTATTTATTTTTGATTATTTATCGACTCCATTTGAAACAATTTTTTGAAGTTGGTAGAAATGGAAGAAAGTGTTCCTGAGATAATCCTGAAGGAAGCTGCAGAAGCAACTCTACAATTATAGCCTGCGAAGTCCAAGGAACAATATAAAAAAGTATTTTCAGAATTTAACGAATGGGATGAAAAACGGGGTGTATCTACCATACATGAGGAAGTACTGGTGTCGTATTTGTTAAATTTGAAGAAGAAGTATCCACTTTCATCCTTGTGGTCGAAGTACTCGATGCTGAAGGTTGTAATAAAAGTTTATAGAAACGTAGACATACGAAAATATAGTAAGCTCACTGTCTACCTGAAGACTATGTCGAGAGGATACAAAGCGAAGAAAGCTGCAGTATAAAAAGAGCGCTTGTGGAAGAATTTTTGCAAAGGGCTTGCGATAAAGAATATTTAATAGTCAAGGTAACATCTCATAAATTTCTAGACGTTATAGATAACAAATTTTGAAATATTTTAGGTTGCACTAATAATGGGAGTGTCTGGTGCCTGTCGTTGCTGCGAATTAACATATCCCAAAATGAGTTATGTAAAAGACAGGGGCGCATATCTTCTTGTCTCGATACCAGATTGCACGACGACCATTTCACGAAAATTCACAATAATAGAAGAAAGATCCTCTATCAATGCTGTGGAGACGTGCAGAAAAGGACATGTACCTTACGTACAAAGGATTTATCCAACGACAGATTTTTTTTCACCATACATTAATCAAAAGTGTACTTCACAACCTGTTGGAATCAACACTCTGTCGAAAGTCCCTTCAAGAGTTGTTTAATTTTTGAATCTGGCAAATGCAGAAGCTTATAGCGGCCATTGTATGAGGCGGACCTCATCAACAATTAAACGACATGGTCGGTGGAGAAGCTCCGCTATAGCAGAAAGCTATATCCAGGATTCCATTTCCAATAAGCCGGATATTGTAAGAAAAATTCAATGTTCTGCTATAGATACTGGATACCGGATACTATAGAACAAGTTGCACAACTGTCAGTTAGTTTATGTTACACATGTTCAAATTTTCTAATACCATAAATAAACCTTACTCAGCAATTTTGAACCATCTGAATTCTACAGGCGCCAGCATTGCCAAGTAACGGCGAGCAGTAAGGACCAAAGGTTCACAAAGCATTTCCTTTATTTCGCGACGGGAGTATAGAGCCTTCAAGTTAGAATAAGCACGTTGAGTACACCCGATAACATGCTGTCTAAATCTAAATGAGTTGTCCAAAACAAGACCCAAATTGCGTGCGTAGTCAGAGACAAGCAGCTCATTATTGTTTGGCAAAAGCCTTACACGATGTTTTACAGTTTCAAGCCTATTTTTATTACCGAACAAAAGCACAACGGTTTTCTTAGCGTTTAATGACAAGAAGTGATCAGTGGCGCTCCTGTAAATGGAGCAAAATTTTTATAAATATAAATTTTAACGTGAATAATATATAAATAAACTGTAATTGATTTGAGACTGTATTTTATTCCTTTATCCCACTAGTGGAATATTGTAATTGCATTATTCCACTAACGCATAAAGTGGTACTTTATAGTTATAAAGTGATTATGGATAAAAATATTATTTTACGAAAAAAGGACCTCCGTAGAAATTTTAAAGAAGTGCTGCCTATTAAATAAAAATGTGCTACATTTTTCACTATTCAACTCAGTAACCTGAGAAATTATAATAACCAAGCCTCGAAAAAAGTTGAAGTTAAAACGAAAATTGCTTTTATAGTCACTCATTCCCAACCGCAAACACTCCTGCACCCGGCGACTCCACCAAAATTGACTAGCATTCTCGTCCTTGCGAGCGGGTCAATCTGCAATGCAAATCTTTTAAATACATATCAATTTCCAGGGACTTCTCCGGCAACAACTTCGTCAACCTGACGTCTGAAACGCTGAAAACGCTTCCGACAACGGTGAACACACTGTAAGTATACATTTCAACTCGGCTATGCATGCAGCGCGCATAAAGTATTCAGGCTAACGCGAATGCAGACGGCCTCTATTATGTATGTTTAAATGTGGGTTGCTAATGCCGTCATGAAATAGTCGCGACATAAATGTAAACTTCGCCTTGACATGCAAGGTGATTGCTCAAGATTCAAACTAAATCAAAGTAGACATTTCGCGGGCATGTTTTTTTCGAGGGATATTCTCTGTACAATCAATCATAGAAACAAGTCACGATATGTTGTAGTAATTAAAACGTTTTTAACGATTAACGGACAACTTACTCCGATATCCTTGATTTATTGCGCGACGTTCCAGAAATACATATTGTAACGGTCATTTAATTTCGTAATGTTCTTTTTTTTAAGCTCTTCTATTAACAGTCTTTTAGGCGATTAAGTTTCACTAACGATGCATTTTTCCAAATATATTTTTGTTGTCATTTTTGGTACGTAACGCTAAAACGCTAATTCGGCGGTTTAATTCAAAATAAGTTTATCCGATTGCTGCATCCGGTTCTGCATCGAAAATATCTTCACCTTGGTTTCTTGCGCCTGAATGTGGCCTTTTTTTACCTGTCAGGTATCAGTACACTAGTTGAACTGAGGGCCTGAGTTAACGCTGAAAAGCGGGGACGTAGTAMAATAAATTTCGGTAAAATTCCAACTGCATAAAGCAGGATTTAATATTTTACTACAAATTGTTGTCATCGACATTTTGGTATTTGATTTCGTGGGTGAGATTTAGTAATATTTCGAGACCCTTAGTCTTCGTCGATAATAACAATCAGCTGACGCTGGATTCGCCCAATTCACTACAGCAGCCATATTTCCTGACTTAACAATCTTCAGTTTAATAAATCCGAGTGTGAAAAGCCCGCCTCCATATAGGGTAAGTGTCGAACCTAGGAATTTCTTTATATCTAACTATCCATTCGTTAGGCTTTTTTTTTCTACTTACCTGACAAAGAAAATCAAAGAGAAAACAGAGCGAGGTCAACTGGACTTACGCAACGCCCTGTGGAAAATTCAGTGTTTTCCGGGATTGGTCTGGTTGAGTATCCAATCTGAGACGAAGCAGCGGCGATAGATCTGAGTCTGGCTTGACTTACGTAACCATCTAGTGTACATTGAGCTTTGCCCTGAAGGATGTGGTATCTGTGTCTATTTTAGACCTAGGCTGAGTACAAAATTTTCGTTGTGTCGTCTTACTTACCTCACATCATTCATTGGAAGTGATCGCTAAGACCTTTGTGTGTATTGCTATTTTGCATTGACTGCCATAGTGGAGATCACGCCGAATCGAGAATTCATTTCGTGTTTTGTAGCATTGCGTACTTACATTTTAAGATAATACGTACCTTTCAGTTACCGGTCAAGTTATTTGTAAAAGAATCGATTGATTCATTACTTACCTAATTATTTTGTATTTTCTCATTATCCCTTGTAACGTAGTTTTTTTGTATAGGTTATATTGCATTTGATATATATATTTGTGGCGTTTGTACTAATTGATAACACTTTAACTTTATTTCAAWGTCTTKTGCTATTGGTTTTCCAACGATTGTAAATATGAATGCGCACTCATATGTTTGGAAATTACAGTAAACACTGGGATTCACTTGATTTAGTACATCCGGCTTTATATCTAATAAATTTAAGTTCAAAAAGTTCATTAAAATTTAATTTCAATCAAGGTGTGTCACTAATTTTACTTCTGTAGTAAACGCTTAGTAATAGTTTTTTGTTATTTCCGCAAACCTATTGTCACTGTTATTTTGGTAATTTTTTGTCAGTGATTTATCGGATAACTTTGTTGGGCTTAAAATTATTTGGCGCCTTGGCTCTCTTTTTAATTTTGAAATTAGCTGTGAAGTTTGAACCCAGCCCACTCCTACAGCTAGTCGTGGTATTTGCCCATTGCGTGAGCGGTATACACCTGTATAATTCTTTTGCAGTTCAATAAACATTTTTGTTTCCTTTACTGTTTTTATAAAATTACGTTTTTGTAATACGTGATAATATATACATACGAGTATAAGGCCCTACGCCCCGGACGAGGCTTCGCCGCTTCTTTGAAGCTCTTTAAAGCCATTTTTCTTGGTCGGATCAGACCTGTTTTCACTTTTTGTTCAAATCACACGCATATGTTCTTTCACTTTTACCACAATCTCTTTCCACTTGTCTCTGCCCGTCACTAACTGTTTCCACCATATTACTGCCATTGTGCTCAAATACTTTTCTATTTTGTCTCTCCATCGCGCTCTGGGCCTTCCTCTCACCCTCTCTCTACCTTCCATCTTCAATTCGGTTATGCTTCCTACTGCAGCCTCTGGTTCCATTCTATACAGGGAGATTCATTAAGAATAGGCGATTTCTGATTGGAGATACTATATACCAAAATATGGTGATTGAGCTTAATATGCATTATGCAAATGTTGCAGGTTTACGAGATACAGGGTGTCCAAGTTGGAAATTTAATTTGAAATTTTTCAATAATTTTGTGAATTTAAGCAGTATCGTCTGGAAAATTGGTCACCTTACGTTTTTTGCAAGAGAATTATGAATTTAATGCTAGTTACACCCTGTTACTTAAATAAATTACAACATATCTTTTTTGCCTAACGAGCTATGGCTAAAATGACTAGAAAATCTATTCCATTTTCAATAAAAAATGCACATTTAATGAATTTTGTTTGTTGTAAAATGAATTTATTCTTTTAAATTACTACAATGCGGGTAACAACAGTAAAGGCAATAATAACAATCAGTAACAGTAATAAAAGAAAACTTCGAAGTAAATGCTCAAAATGACCGCCTTCCACTTCAATACACTTTGTAAGGCGTAACCTTAAAGATCTTTGAATATTAAATAACAGTTGTCGATTATTTTTAATAATATTAGCAGCTTCTTGAATTTTCTGTCGTAATTCTTCTATGGAATTAATTGTTTCTTTGTAAACCATGTCCTTCATTTTTTACCATGTTATATGTATATTCTTATGAAAATCATTAATACATTACACAGTTCTGTTAATTTCTTGCGACTACTGTCGACTTTTATAAAAGCGTTATTCAACGATATTGAGAAGTGTAGAGGGTTGAAATCTGGACTTCTAGGTGGGCAACGAAATTCACTGGCACGCCCAATCCACCGGTGAGGAAAATGTTCATTCAGGTATTGGCGTACTGGCAGAAAAAAAATGTGGCGGTGCCCCGTCTTGCATAAACCACATGTTCCGCCTTATGGCTAGTGGCACAACTTCTGTTTAAATTTTGTTCAAGAAAGTTTAAATAGAGGGACCCCTTTAGATTAGGAGGAAGTTCAAAAGGACCAATAAAAAAAACAGATATCACACCACACCAAATATTTRCCTTTAATTCATGCTGAAAATGTCGTTCCTTTAGAGCATGTGAATTTTCGGAGTTCCACAAATTATTGTTTTTCCAATTCAAAACACCTTTCCTAGTAAACTTCGCCTCATCGGTGAAAAGGATGAAACACCCTGTATGGATAGTGCTAAATTTATCATTAAATTCGTAATTCTCTTTCCAAAAAACATAATGTTGCCAATTTTCCAAATGATACTGGTTAAAATCACAAATTTATTGAGAAATTTCAAATTAAAATTCCAGCTTTGAACACCCTGTATCTCCTAAACCTGCAACATTTGCATAGGTCATATTAAGCTCAATCACCATATTTTGGTATGTAGTATCTCCAGTTCAGAGATTGTCCATTCTTAATGAATCACCCTGTATGTGTGCTCCAGCCAACGAAGCCTTTGCATTTTGCTGATCACCGCAATATATTCTCCTCCAAGTTCTTCCAGTGTTTCTAAATTAGTTCTTCTATATTCAAATTCAGTTATTTTAGGTCTGATTACTGTCTTATATATTCGAAGTTTTACCTTTCTTGAAATGTGCTTATTTCTCAGTACTTTTTTGTTGTGTATCATATGACATAGTTGCCACCTGTATGCTTCGCTATATCTCATATCTCCTGTTGTTCATCTCCATTATTCCTGATTATCGTTCCAAGATATTTAAATTTTTCCACTACCTCAAAACTTTCCCTATTTTTGCGCTGTCTCCGTTAACTATTTTACCTACATTCTTGTATTTAGTTTTTTGAGTATTTATTGTGAGTTCCATTTGCTTCCCTTTCAAGTATATTTCTGTATATATTTTTTCCAATTTACCCCTTTGTTTGGCAATTATTGCCAAATCGCCAGCATATGCGATTATCTGGGTCTCTTTATTTCTTACAGTCCCTGTTAAGCTTATATTTCCAATCACATGCTCCAATGCTACACTAAATAACGCAGCTGATGAAACATCCCCTTATCGTACTCTCCCATTAAACGCAAACTCTTCTGCATCTCCTTCGCTAGTTGTTACTGTAGCTTTTGTGTTTTCCATTCCAGGCTGGCTATAAWTCTATAAAGAGTGTTTCTAAATTGATATCGTATTCTCTTCCCTTCTCTATTAACTAATCATGCGAATTGCATCTACAGTTGATCGACCTCTCGCAAAACCGTACTGATAGTCACCTATTATTTTTGATACATTTATCAATCTCCACTGTAAAATTTGTGGACAGTATTTTATAGGCATTGTTCAGCGTGTGATGCATCTGTAGTTTTTACACAGTGTCTTGTCCCCTTTTTTGTATATGGGTACAATTCTCCCAACTTCCCATTCTCTTGGCATTTGTTTTTGCCATATTCTTCTTATTAATCTATACAGTTCTTCATTTAAGAAGTTGTTACTATATTTATATAACTGTTTATTCCATCTGTCCCAGGTGCTTTCCTATTTTTGGCTTTCATTAATATATTTTTTATTTTCTCATCAGTTGGTTCTTGCATGTCATTGACTTCATATTTCCATTTGCCGTATTTACGTTTGTTTCTTTTATCTATTCACTTTTTTCTATACTTATTATTTCTTTGAAGTACCATTTCCATGTTCTTATTATTCGGAGTTCTGAGATATTTTTCCTTTTTTATCCTTTATGTGACTTATTCTTTTTCATTTAGTGTAGTTCTGGATTCTTATTGATTTGTAGAATTTTTTCCCTCTGTTTCGATTTATGTCATCTATTTCTTATTTTCTTCCCTAATCACTCTTTTACACTCACTTATTATAGTTGTGACCATGCAATGGTCAGAGTCGACATTTGGTGCTCTTTGAGTTTTCACATCCCTTATTGCCGCCTTACATAACGACAGTATTATTTTGCTGAAACACTTCATTTCCGCACATTAAAGTACACTTGGCTCCGATAGATGTAGCCTTGTGATCAATAATTTTCAAGCTTTGTGTAATTTTAACCAATGCGATGGTATTCTTTACAGTTATGACAGAATTTTAGACTTAATTTTCTCTAACCTAACTCACGGCGGTGTAGAAAGGACGCTTTCATTCTTGGTGCCTGAAGATGCGTATCATCCTGCTTTAGATATTGACGTGTCGTGCATACCGACATCAAATCCCAAATTTAGATTGGATGTACAATTCGCTTTTAATTTCCCGTTACTATATAGCTCCCTTCTCGATATTGATTGGTCATTTCTTAGTGATATTAGTTATGCTAATCTAGCTTGTGATACATTAAATAGAGTATTCAACGATTACTTGTGCAGACCCAAGTAAGCTATAGTCTTTTATTCAATGTATAAAAGGGTAACACTAGAATTCCTGGCGTTATGACGTATAGTAATCTGGAGCTATCTAAAAAGATATATTATAAATGCCTTTGCTAGTTTCTTCAGTAATGATTCTGACTCAAATGTTAACATTAAGTCCAAATCCTACCCCACTTCTGTTTGAATAGAATGTTTACGAAAAAATCATATGCAGTAAATGCTGAGACAACAAAACACAGGCAGGTAAAAATATTTCTAAATTGTAATGCTAACAAAAGACTTCGAAGCTATATAATCAACTAGTCCAGATAACCGTTTTAATCTTGCCCGCACCATTTCGTTGTTGTTCAGCTTGTACGATATTGTACCTTTGTAGATGTTTATTAATCGATAACCGCTTCGAAGCCATTTGTAACCGACAGGAAAGCAACAGGACCAAAATTGCCTAGCCGCTTATCAACTTTACCATCCAAATTACAGGATTTAGAATGTAATCAGAGTTTTGCTTATCTACTGCCCTAAATAGTTATATAGTTAAGCCCTTGTTAGGTTCATGTAGACAGATTGTACAAAAAAGGTATCGTCATAGACGCCAATCATGCACCTAGCAAGACTTTAAAAGAAAGGTTCGATCGCACTGGAAGCATCGTGAGTAACAGAATCAAATAAACATTAAAATTGCTGCGGTGAGAAAAGGGAACAATAAGTACTTAGCTGAGTATCTGCATATAACTTAACAAGCTCCACACTTTAACAAAATGCTTTTTTTAATGATTACGCTTAAATGTAATGAAATATAATTGTACAAAATAGCTTTTGTATAACATAAAGAACGTCCGAAAAAGTTGCATTTATTAGATGGAATAGATAAAGTACCTTTTCTAGGAGTATGCTATGTTGTTTCTACCTGTCCCGATCTAACCGTTTCAGCCAAAGAAGGACGAGTACTGGTTAAATTAATGTATGAAATAAACAAGCCCAACGAAGTAGCTTTCACACTTAATCAGTTTTAGTTTGTGGCTAATATGCTACAATTTAGAAAAACAAAATGCCAGATGCAAGAAGGAATTTTGAAGAACCTGTACGCTCGTTTAAAACCAAGCAGGTATAAGCAAGATTGAATTACGGCAAAACCATAAGGTCACATAAATACATCTTCTACTATAAAGTTAATAAGTTTTAGTTACACTATAGATAGCTCTGAGATTCCTTCCTAAAGCTATGCCTATGAGGGAATTTATGTAATTGTTTAATATTACACTTAGGTTTTTGGTTGACAAAACTGTTTTTAGAGTCTGTTCGTGTATTTTAAAGTTTTCAGGTAAGTTACGATAAGAAGTATATTGGAGTTAAAAATAGGATATGCTTAGCTAATATATCGTATAAATTATTCAGGTCAACAACAAGTTTACTCATCATTTCTTGTGTGCTTTTTTCGTCCGAGAAATAAAGAACCTGTGTATCATCTGCATAAAAGTGACATTCTCAATTTTCAACGACTGATGCAGCAAGAACAGACAATTAGGGAGCAAAGAGCAAAATGTCAAATACATATCCTTGTGGCATACCATACACAAGTGACTTTAGCAGGTTTTTCAAGTTTCCGAGCTCTAATTTTTGCTCACTGCCCGTTAAATAGCTGTCAAACGTTCGAAAAGACGTTATCCCCATTCTGTAGTAATGTAGAATGAATAACAGCATAATACGATGCAGATTATCAAATGCTGTGGTGAAATCTGGAAGGACAAGTGAACATATTTTACCACCGTCTATTGCAGAGAGTATATCATCGGTTATGTTAAGGAAGGAATTTTTGCAGTCTTTGCGGAATTCAGATTGGGTTTTGTGAAGTAAATTAATTTTGTTAGCACAGAGAAATAATTGCGAAAACATCAGTTTTTCCCAAACTGTAGATACATGTCAAAATGTCCAAATTCATGCACACAGTTTTCAAATAAAGTCGTTCAATTTGCATATCCATAATACGTTGCCATCGCTTCGGCAGTATTGTAAAATATCGTTACATACGCCATTTCTGTCAAGATGTTTCAGTAGTTGGAACGCATCTGCTGTTGTAGTGCTTTTATTCTTCCAAGTCAATAAATCGGATTTCACGAAATTCGCCTTTCCACTGGAGGAACAGAACGATATGTGGATTTCACAGCAAACTCCTTTGACTGACACTGCCTTTATGCGATCAAGCGTTATCGTGCATATCATATCTCGCCTACACTTTTGGAATCATGCATGCAAATTTTCTACAAAGAAGAGAAATTCATTTACAACATATTGAATGGATTCAAAGGTGCATTCATTGTGAAACATTTTGAATCAAATAGGTAGCTTGGAAACAAGCTGATTGAACGTATGTGCTTTGTCTCACTTGATTTATCAGATAACTCTGACGATCGGTTCGACCTAAAACGGTCATTGTCAAAAATATAACAGCGTTATACTAAACTCAGATGTGCAGAATTTTGCTTGCATCCCCTTTTTTACAGGGATTGTAAAATCTCTACCCCGGGTTTGAAGGTCMACTTTATAATTTCGGCAATATCAAAGGCGTACAGAACGTGGGAATTTCTACTKGTGTATTTGCCAAATCTTGTTTCTGATGCTGAGCTTTTTTAATTTCCAAAAGTTCTAAAAGGTTAAGTTTTTTACCTTTCCTTTCGCAATGCAAAATTTTGACGTTGTTTTCGTCTAAGTGATGGTTATTTCTTATGCAATGGKCAGCAAAACCTGTTGTGCTTTTGTTTGAATTTGTATTCGCAACATGTTCTTTAATTCTGTTTTTAATAGCTCTACCTGATTGTCCTATGTATATCATGTCACATTGCATACATTTATTTGGTAAATGCCGTTTTTGTTCAATTTATTGGATTTTGGCTTATTGTTAACTAGAAGACCTCCCAAATTGCACTTATTAACCTGTATTGCTTTTATTCCGTCTATTCAGCCTATTTTTAACACAAACACTAACTCCTTTGACATAATTTACTGCGGCAAAAATATGTTCTTTTTTCATTGATGTTAGCATTGTACAGCATTCTTTGTATTCTAATTTTATGTTGCTTTTTATGTATTTGGTCCACAATTTTTGTGTCGATCGTCTGAGTTATCTGATAAATCAAGTGAGACAAAGCACATACGTTCAATCAGCTTGTTTCCCAGCTACCTAATTAATTAAATACATTTACATTTGGAATTTTTGTCTATTGCTTGTTTGTCCATGCGCACTTCTTCCATTATTGTAGCTACAATAGCAACAAAATTGTTGTCGGTAGCAGTATGAGGTCTCCAACTTCTATGGTCGTCTTTAATAGTAGTCCAACGCTCTGGAACGCTTACTCCATTAAGTTACTTTTAAAATATCTACACGCGACTCCCGGCAAACATCTTGTAACGCATCGTGAATTTCGGCAACCGTTTTTTGGCGCAGTGTTTCAATTAATCCACTACAGTAACTACCCCGATATCAGTTTTTTTTTACACATAAACTATCCGCGCTATATATAGCTCAGTGATGTCTTAATGATAGACTTCTATTATTTGATAGCACTCGTTTTGCACCATCGCCAGTTTAGCGCCGGTTTGATGTGAATGTGCAGGAATAATGTTTTTATATTTTGGACGCTTATTTTTTTGGAGTAGGAACTATTATAGACTGTTTTCAAACACAGTGAGTTCAGTAATCGATTAAGAGTATCGAGTTAAACAAAAACGTACTAAGGTACAACTACCCTACTTGTTTTTGAGATAAGCTGATGTTCGATTGTTTTTTTTTATAAAAACCACAAAAGTCTTCTCAAGAATTCCCAAAATTTCCCATCTACAACGTCAAATAAAAAAGTGAACTACTGTATCTGTTACCGTGAACAGCAATTGTCAGGGATAAATAAAGAATAGCAGGTAAAGCTAGTAGCTGATTGCGGGTCTGATGCGAAATAAGTATAACAATAAAGGCGAGATTCTTGAAGGTCAGAGCCAAATTTGCTACCGGTTTAGGGCTCCAATTAATGCTCCATCCGCAGACAATTAAAGTTGTAATAATAAATCAATACGGTTGGATGATAACAAATTGTACAAAACCATCCAACAGAGTAAAATACAACAAATAGACCAAAATAACAAAACCATATAATGACTGAACATAATGAAACGGCGTATAACTTGCTTCTTGAACAAGATGCGCCCATTTTAAGTAGAATAACTCGTATAAAAGACACTTTACCTGTTACATTTATTAACATTCATCGATGTATTTGCTAATATTAAGTATACCCTTACCTTATCTTCTCTTTTTTGTTAATACAATCAGGAGAGATAGTTTTGCTTGTTTCTCTTATTGACATCTAGATTATTATTCCTTTAGATTAGTAGATTTAGATTGCTCCCCGTCTAACCCCTCGAAATGATCAGTTTTAGGGTGCTGTAAATAGCTTTATTAATGTAATCAATCAAATTTATTGAACTAAAACGGTCGATGAAATTATGGCATACGTTGTGTACACAACCATAAATCGGGCTAATTTTAACCCGATCATATGAAAACACTCCTTTATTACGCCGACGGGTTGATTTGACAGGATTGGATAGGTAATACAACTCTGCGTGCCAGAGTGTATAGCTACATATATTGTCTCGCTTTGTAGGATTTTTTATTTCATTCCTCATATTTATTTTATTATTAAATCTTCGCAAAGATGTTTGTTGTGGTTATGCATTTAATTACATTATAAAAGTGGCAACTTTTACAATCAAACATACATTACTTCAGATAATATATTAGTTACTCTTATTGTTTTATAAACAAATGATTGCCTAGCTTAGTTCATACTAATCGATAATATATGCCGATTCTTTGGAATCTCAATTGCACGTAAGGGATGGATATTTACCCATAAATCGATTAGCCTTGAAAAATACTGTCAAGCTGGGATTTACTTATTACGTTATGTTTAGTTAGGTTTCTTTATTAGCGCTGTGTTTGCTGTGAAAATTGGCCCATATCGATTGATTAGGGGTGCACTATTTATCGTTATTCAAGATAAATATGGGAATTTTTATATACCTATTATGCTGTTACTAGCATCCAATAATAAAAATAATTTGTTTTGACAAATACTAACCTTTTTTACATATTGACAATTGTAGTAACTAAATGACTTACTTACAAAGTACACTTACAAACATTCACTTATTTTGTCATTGTCGTAATAACCCTATACAACACTAGATAAGGCTCAATGAGGTCTTCCGGTGTTTGTTCTTTACCAGAATTACAGACTTCATTAGCAACGATCGTTTCCTTGGAAAGTATAATATAATGTTGATCTAAAATGATATCAATAGAATCTTTGACTTACACGTTTACAGATTTGCACGTGTAACACGATAAACTTTTCTACGCAAGAATGAAAGAACGATGTTTCCCACAATGGGTATAACAATTAACGAATAAAAAATAAAACAACAGTTAGAAAAGCCATCAAATCAAATATTCATAAGATCGTTGTACAGAGTATAACTTAAAATACTACACTGACACTGATTTTACGTACTGCCAATAATTCGGCCAAGCTAATCTTTAGAAACATCAGATTCGGTGTACTTAATATCAATTATTGCGAGACTAACCTGATCAAAACATTTTCAGAAATACAAGGAAGCGTGCAAATTTATGTGAACTACATCAAATGGTTACGCGAATCTATATTTTTCACATAACTTCAAATCTTTACGTTACAACACTTTTAACGAGAATCTTCATCAGTTACCCTACATCGCGAGTACAGCACTACTACAAATCTGTAAGAGTACTCACAAGATTAATTCGAATTGTGTAATCTTAAAATCTTGAACACACGTTAAGCTAAAGTTAACATAAGTAATTTATCCTCTGCTCTTTATCATATTTATACAATACCAATTGGTTTATAGGTAAGAGAGATTTTTTGCTGAGCTAGCATTCTCAAAGAAGGCGACTTTGTAGTATTTTGAGGACATATATTACATATACTGAACGATAATTTATTCAATTCATTTAATTTAAGTCGTCAATTACATTTTGGTCCATTAAATGTTACATTTCTTGGGCTGAGGGTGCAAAAGTCAAAGCATGTCAAGACGGGATCAAGTGTGAAGTTAATTTCATGTTTGTGAGGTCGCCACTCTGGTGCCGCGCCCGCCATCTTGTAAAAAATTTGCTACAACTTTGATTCCCTAACTTTTAGTTACGTTTTAGAACAAAAAGTAACAAAGTTATTAAAGAACACAGATAGATATTTTGGTACAAATTCTTTTTGGTCGTCATAACTTTTTCTGGTTATTTTACAAAAAATGATATCAGAGCATTTTGGTAGAAGGGTTTTCAAGGAATAATACCCATTACAAACTTTTCAATTTTTGTTTATTTATTAGGGTTTTACAATGACGCGAAGCTTACACTACACTAGTACTCGTAATTATACATTAATATGAATGATTGGCATAGTTTTATTTGATCTTCCCATTATTTTTATAAGAAACATTCTAATGTTGTTAATAATTAGTTATAGAATTTACTTTCTACCCCAAAACTTTTGAAATTATCGGTTTTTACAATAATTTCTATATGTTTCTATATGTAGACTCTAATCAGAATATACATTTTCGAGAATACTGTGCAGCTCAAAAAGATAGTAACCGTTTGGAGACAAAAATAGGTCAGGTCAGGTCAGGTCAGGTCAGGTTACTGCTTGCTATTACTATTACTATTATTCGTTAGTAGTAGGCGCAGCTATCCTTCAGTTCAGTTTTCTTCCAGTTGTGCTGCGTAGTTACCTACCACGTGCAGACATTGTGAAAGGTATTTTGAATTTTGTGACGAGCATTTTGACTGTTACGCATGTATTTAGTGTGATTCCATCATGCTTTATTTGTGAAAAAACTGTTAGTGGAAAGTAAAACAGGCACTGTGAAGGCAAAAACAGTAAAAATCTTATTTAATCCAGCAATAGCAAAAAATGATGAGGATAATGAACAATGAATAGCATTATTCTTCAATGACAAAGTCGACCCTGCATTGCTCACTGCCGTTGGAGAACGTTTTCCATCTCTTTATATGGAGACAATAAAGATGATGATTCTCTTATCAGTCTTAGATATAAATGATGCGCCAAGTCATTGTCAAAGAATACATTTGTCTTCACTGCCTCCAACACAAGACATAGCCGCTTGCACAGCCTCCGAGTATATCGTTAGGTCCAGTTGTGGCTCGCGAATAACAACGACCCTTAAGGCTGGGGCTGGAAAAATAAGGACAAATATTGATGCCTGTCTAAAGTTCAAAACCTCCAGCACGTTTTAAATTTTAAAGTTGATATTTTGCTTATGAAAAGGAAACTGTGGAGCAAAGTGGGGATGTCGGAAGGCAGGCATCAAATGTTCTGCAGTTTGCCTGAATTGTTCTGGAGATATCTGCAGCAACATGATGGAGATATCAAATTTGATCGAGGAGAATGACTTCGAAGATGAACTGCCAACAATGAAGTCAATTTATTCTCCATTTTTCCTCAACCATTCAATATCAAAGTCAACTAGGACCTGAGTCGCCGCCTGGCCCATGAAAGAGGCTGAGGATACAGTAGATAGGGAAACATATTTTGATATTCTTAATTGCACTAATTATTATGTCAGTAAGGAGGTTATGCCTGCTGGGAATACGACGTAAAACAACATTAAAATATCATTTAACTAACTGGAGAATGTGTCGCATCATTGTAAAAAGTTTGCAATGGGAATTATTCCTTGAAAAGCCCCCTATCAAAAAGCTTCGATTAATTTTTTCTAAAGTAACCAGTAAAAGTTATAAAGACTAAAAGATAATTTGTTCCAAAATATTTATAAATTTTTTTAATAACTTTGCTATTTTTGGTTCAACGACTAAAAGCTACGAAACCAAAGTTGTAGAGAATTTAATTTTTAACCAAAAATGTTTTTAAAATTTTCTCTGCGACGAATAGTTCGTCCGATATAACGTAAAAACCATTCACAGAAAGTGGCCGCGGGACAAGGGTTGTATCCCCACAAACACGGATTTAACACTAACCCCCTCTTGACACCCAAATAATAAAATTGCATGCTCTGTCTTTAGCAACCCCAAATGGGCTATTTTTCTTTGAATCGGTTTATACTGTCTTTACAACTCTTCATCACAAAACAGTCTCGAACAGMTTGACTGGATAGTTGTATCRCAGACACTTTACAACTCGAAGTTCATTTCGCCCCCCTCTTAAATTCCTGCTGTATATCTTCAAGGGTCTTCCCTTTCGTCTCCGGAACGTAGAAGAAACAAAATAGTGCACCACTAAGAGCACACATACCGAACGTATAAAACGGCACGTACAAACCAATAGCATCTTTGACAAGCTGAAAGTACTTCATAGAGACAACCATAAATATGGAAAACACTACGTTCATCAGGCACAATGCTTTGCCCTTTATGCTAGTTGAAAAAAGCTCTCCCAGTAAGAGGTTTACAGTGGATCCCATACCCAATCCGAAGACGGTTATGTACACCATCATGCATACGAAAGGTATCCACTGAAAGCCACTAAGATCCAAGGTGGTGAACTCTCCGAGGGTAAAGAAAACGCCGAGTACGATGAGTGTCAGACCACCTGAGCCGCAGCCGGTAATCATCAAGGGTTTCCTTCCAGTTTTGTCAACTATCATGGCGGATATCCATGTCATTACGATTTGTATGGTGGTGAATAACACTGAAGACAGTTGGGGTGTGAGGGAATCAGTGGCTTCTCCAAATAGTACCTGATGAAATACGAAGATAATATATAAATTAATTTTCAATATTAGGCTGAAATATCTTGGGGGAATTCGACCTGGTAGTAAAGATCAATGAGTACTCTTTATTTTGGCCAAGCTTTCAACTACTTTATTGCGGTCTTCTTCAGGGCTTACCACAACAACAATCCAGTTTACATTAAGTTTATAAGGAGTGGAACAATATGTTACTTACTAATCTGAGTTTTTTACTAGGCAGCTTTATTAGGGAAAGGAATCTTCGAAAATTTTAACCAGCATATGCTAAAGATATTACGCATATAACGCAATGCACAAACTTTACATACAATATAATGATGATAACAAATAATATGACATATACGTCATAGTCACTAGTCAGATGCACAAACCACTGTTATTTTAATTTTAAATTTCAATTCCTAAACTTTTTATTATGTATATTATTAAAGGTTTTTTATATGTTAATGTCAATGCATTGGTACAATGCACTTCAATTTTAGAAGAAATCGCCAATAACTACTTTAATTTAGGGTTTATTAATTTTGTAAATTTTCTGTCGATAACAAATATGTGTACATATTATTTAAATTTTGTGTATCCGATTTTTTTATTAATAACGTTATTAGTTTTATTAATTTGGTACATTTCCAAAATAAGTCTTTTATTAGTATTTTGCTCTTTTTCTAAAATTTTTGACACTGTCCCAATTTATGTGATGGTTGTTGTTTAATACATGTTCTGCTAGAGCACATCTTATACGTGGTTGTTGTTTAATACATGTTCTGCTAGAGCACATAATTAAGAATACTGTCAAAATTTAAGAAAAAGAGCAAAATACTAATAAAAGACTAATTTTGGAGATGCACCAAATTAATAAGACTAATAACGTTATTAATAAAAAATCGGATAGCCAAAATTTAAGTAATATATACGCATATTTGTATTCGACAGTAATTTTACAAAATTAATAAAACTTAAATTCAAGTAGTTATTGGCGATTTTTTTAAAATCTTTTAACATTGAAGTTTATTGTACCATAATCCTTTAGGAAGTATTGTTGCAATTTTGACATTAACATATAAGATGCTTTTAATAATATACATAATAAAAAGTTTAGGAATTGAAATTTAAAATTAAAATAAAAGTGGTTTGTGAATCTGACTAGTGACTACGACGTATATGTCACATTATATGTTATCATCATTATATTGTATGTAAAATTTCTGCATTTTCCAACAGACATCACTGTCTATAATGGAAACATTAAATACATAATAGACAAACCATGAACATAATCGAAAAATAGATACAAAAGATTACAACACTAAGATTACGTTTTATAAAATAACATAATCAAAAAATTGAAGGCACCTATTGAAACAGAGATAAAATCTAATTTTTTATATCAGAATTTTTAAAACTAACATAAACAATTTCAGATGGAAGACAATTGTAAAGACGAAATGCTGTTATCAAAGGAGAATTGTAGTGATGAAATGTGTTGGGTATATTATAATAGAAATTATTAGGAGTTCTATTGCTAATTCGAGGAACTCATAATTGTACATCATTATTTATTCCATCGACGTATATTTCACCGGTAACAATTTTTTGTAGAAAAATAAGGCTCTGCAAGTTACGCCTAGATTGAAGTTTTGCTTCATTAACAGTGGTAAGATGCAATCGGTTATCACAGTGTCTTGTTGGATAACGTTTAAACATTTTAAAATACACATATTTACAAATATTCGCAACACATTTTCCAGTAAATTGATATAAACCTGTTGTTGTGGGTTCCAAATGATACAGCAATATTCTAATTTAGACCTGACAAGAGAGTTAAACGAAATACGTATACATGTAACAATACTAAAATCAGATGTATTTCTTATGACAAAGCCTAATATTCCTAATGCACTTTTAGTGATATTTGCAATATGAGGTATAAATGAGAGACATGGATCTATAGTTACTACAAGATCTGTAAACTCAGTGCAGGCAATTAAAGGTACACCATTTATATTATAATAAAAATCTATAGACGAATTTAGTATAACAGATTTCATTAACACAAAGGTTATCACTTGTAGAATCACAGCCGTACACATTGCTTTGGAAGACACTGGCAAAATGTTGAACAAAACTGACAACTATGTCTTGCGAAACAAACAAATGACCAAAACTTTATTGGGGTCGCTCTGAATTGATGATTCTGAACTTCTTATAAAAACCATGTAAGACTTCTTTGATTCATGTTTAATTTCACGTCTTAGTTTTCTATCACGATGGTGCGAAAAAGCCGTTTCCCTAAATTTGTTCCAGTGTTTTTTCCTTTTCATAATTAGATTTATAAGCGAAAGTGTAAACCATATTGGATATCTTACTTTTTTTAGATCTATCAGACTTTTTGGGAACATGCTGATTAATTACTCCATATATAATTTAATAAATCGGACTTCAGGAAATTCTCGTTTTAACTGGAGGAACAGAGCGAAATCTGGAGGACTTATGTCAGGGATGCACGGGGGATGTGGGAGAATTTCACAGCAGTTCTTCTCGCAAACTCCTTTGACTGACACTGCTTTATGCGATCAAGCGTTATTGTGCAAGAGGATTACGGAGCTGTCTCCAACTTTTGCGGTCGTCTTTAATAATAGTCACTAGTCCAA
This sequence comes from Rhyzopertha dominica, assembly GCA_025024175.1. Taxonomy (NCBI): domain Eukaryota; kingdom Metazoa; phylum Arthropoda; class Insecta; order Coleoptera; family Bostrichidae; genus Rhyzopertha; species Rhyzopertha dominica. The sequence goes on from QCXZ01000075.1 coordinate 5,720,402, forward strand.
CGCTCTGGAACACTTACTCCATCAGGTTACTGTTGAACTATCCATAGTCGACTCCGACAAGCTTTTTGTAACGCACCGTGAATTTCGGCAACCGTTTTTTCGCGCAGTATTTCAATTTTGATATACGCACATTAATCCGCTACAGTGTCGCATTCCTACTACTCTACTAGTAATAAGTATCACAATAAAAAAGTTTGTTAAAAGTTCTTTTTTGTATAACTAAACGATTTTAAAGTCATGTTAGGATTGTTATCTGTGGTATGCTATCGTACTACATGTTGTTTTATATTCGTTTGACGCAAGTCAAATATTTACGTGTTTGTTAAAAATTATTATTTTAAAGTGTGGATATTTTCTCCACAAGAGGCTATTAGATTATTAAAGTCAACAGGATGCTAAAGCATTATACCATTGTGTTTGTACTCTGATAACGAATTTAATTGAAAAGACAGTTATGTGGGGCAAATGAGGAAGTGCAAATAATTACGCCATATTGGCGAAATTTTTACTATGTAGCTTATTACGCCCATTGAAGACTATTTATTGCAGTTGGAGCTACAATTGTAAACATTTAGTGTTTTCTATAAAATTTTATTAAAGCAAGCTTGAAAACCTACCTACATATTGTATCAAATTGAATATCATACCTATATCTTGTTTTGTTCAAATTTGCTTGTAATTTTTCGAAAAACAAACAGTATGACGATGTTTGTTTGCGGTAAATCACCTTACGGCGAAATACACGTCGCTTCATGGTAATACCGTCGTCAGCTTTATAATTTACACCAGCTCGATTGGAACTTTGGATGCTAGTTAGCTGTATACCAATTTTTTACGTCACCATTTAAGCAAAAGTAAAATACTACACATAAAAAATGTTACTGTGCCAAGAAAATGGTGAAGATATAATTAACTAAAAGCTAGTGAGGTCTTAGTAATTGCATTTTAGAAGATGACATTTCGAGAAAAAAGGTTGTCAATTGAGAAGTTTGTTCAGTACATTATCATGACACAGTATATTTAAAATATTAAGTGATTATTATTTCTTATTATTATTGTTATTGTCTGTTTTTTTGCGACAATACCTATGTATAAGTGATTTTTAAAACGGTTTAATATTAATTTGCTGAAAAAATCACATAATTCCTTGCAGCTTAATAATTGTATATCATATACCTTACATATATACATATATATACATACAAGTATGTCGGGTATCAATAGAAATTGTACATATGAAAGAGAAATATTAATGTACTAATGTTTACCAATCGTGAGAAATTTTCCTATTGTTTTCGAGAATTTAATTTTGTAAATAAACATACCTACTTGTAGAATTATTAGCTTTGTTTAAATTGCATTTTTTATTAGTTAAAAATAAAAAAAAATAATTACTACTTTTGAATAACTTGATTTTAGGACAGTATATTTTTTTAAGCGAACAGACGCAGAATTTTTTTCTCTTTCAATTTGATTCTTATATGCATAGCCAAATCTATACCAGTTTTTGCTAGGAATTATTATTGGAGCTGAAAACTTTTCTTTTTCAAAAACATGAGTTGGTGCACAAACAATATTCAGCACGTGCCTTTAAACAGATCATGGTTGGCGAATCAAAATTATGGTAAATGGGCTTATCTAAACTCAGAGGGCTATATTTGCTCATTTTGAATAAGAATATACTATCTTATACAAATAATTTTGACTTTTTGGCGATTTCCAGTTACAATAAAACCTCAAATTTTTAAATTTTGATAAGTAGTTAAGTAAATAATTTTTCATTGTGTTTGATCTATAGTACTAATAAATACCCTACAAATTATGAAAAAAATATTAACAAAACAAAAGCCTATAAAAAATTTAATAAGGTTAACTTAAACTGGATTGTCCATTAAAAAACATAATTTTAAGCAAATAAAAAAATGCGTTCTGCGTTTTGATGATGAATCAGCGGTACTTAAAGTATGCAAAGGATGTATTTTGGATAAAGATATATTAACACAGCTAGCTTTCATTAAATCTCACTTTTCTTTATTACCGTCTTCAATTAGCAAAATAGAAACTACTAGAAACTCTTTTAACATATTAGAAGATTTAATGGTAAATTTAAAGTTAGTTTTTGCTACCATCGGTGGTAAAATAAAAGTTGCGGCCTAATCCCTGAAAAATGCAAAGAAATTTGTAATGAAACTTACTGTGAAGTATATGAAGTGGTGCACTAAAATAAAAGTCCAAAAATACTACACTGAGAAAAGTGTTTTGACGTACTTTTATCAACAACACATTTCCATGCTATAAAACTAATACATCTCTATTATATAATATGATGTCAGTAAACTTTAAAAATGTACTCACAGAAATTAATATTATGTAATTAGTGTAATTAATTCCTTCCTTAATTCCTGTTAAAATATAAAATTCTTTGCATAAATATCTAGCTTTTTAAGAATTTTCATAATACATATTTGCTATTAAATAATAAAATTTATAAATACATTGAATTTTACTGTTTTATTATTGTTTAGCAACCGTCAATATTTAATTATTAATGATCCACTCATTCAAATTTATTCAAATTAAATTTACTGAAAAATAATCTACTCCAACTGCTCTATTGTATATAGAAAATACGAGTCGGCTGCAAAACTCACGGCGGGTCCCGATAAACTGTCTCTCTCTTACTAACGTCTACGCATAAGACTTTTTTGTCGCATTCATTTAAAATCTTCACTTACTTTAGAAATTTCAAAGTATATTATTGGCGTTCACTAATTTAATATATTCAGAGGCGTCAGGTCATATTTTAAAATAGATAAAACAGTCTGGGTTTTTATATTTGAACTATACATATACTAAAATAAAAAAGTTGCACAAGAAATATTTTTTTGGTTGATTTTTCTTCTGTAAATTTCATAAGCTGCGCAGTTGCGAAATAACCGCAATCGCTCTGCCTGACTCGCGGTTTAAGGTTCTCATATTCATCAAATACTATTTTTTGATATTACAACTTGCCTAAAACGCGTTCCAAAATTCGTCTTCAACTAACTATTCCATTGTGGTTGTGTAAGGTGAGAAAAAATATGAAGCTGCATATAAGCACGGTGAATGTGGATACCAAGAAACACCAATATGTGAAGTTTATTTTATTACCTGACAGTAAACATTGAAGCAACTCAATCCACCAAACTGCTGAGCAATCCTCATCCCCGCCATAGCGATGCAAGCCTTCCTGTTCGATTCAATCTTAACCAAATCCAGCCATCTGCCAGGTTCAGACAGTTGTCTCTGTACATCAGACTTAATCTGCAGCAACTCCTTCTGCACGTTCCTCTTTCTCCTGAGGAACACCAGCGACCTTTCTGCTACCTCAGGACGGTCCTTCATAACTGCGTAGTAAGGGCTTTCTGGCATTTGCCACAACACCACCGAATAAACAATCGGAAGGATGATGCAAACTGCTGCAGTGATTTCGAAGCTCAGGAACATCTCCACCACGTTGACGGTCAGCATTCCCACTGTGAAGAAGCAGGTCAGGAATGAGCCCAGGATGCCTCTAATCCTGGGTTCCGCAACTTCGCCGATGTAAGTTGGAATGGCCACGAAGCAGAAGCCTTCTGCGATGCCTCCTATGAAGCGGGCGAAGTAAATGAGATATGGCGATACGTGTGCCAAAGTAATCATGGCGAAAGAGACGACCTGTGGATTTAAAAATGGCGTAAAGGCAATGTAATGCTATGTTTAAATAATCAGTAAATGGCTCCATACTCCATATGTCAACGCAATATTAATATGTTGTGTGATTACAAAACTGCATTCATTGTGAACATTCTGAACTAATTAGGTTCTTGGAAACAAGCTGATTGAATATAATTATGACGATCCTTTGAATTTAGCGGTCATTGTCAAAGAGATAACATAGTTATGTGCAAAATTTTGTTTAGGTCCTCTTTTTTAGAGTAGAGTGTTAATGTTAATACACCATCGGAATACAATAAAACTCTTTATAATAAACAGTATATGACCTTCTAATTTTAAAACCGAAAAATTCGCTTGTCTATAAAACAATATGGTGCCTTATAAACACTGAATTAGGTAAGACAAAATATGATTCTAGAAAAACTTGAACTAGACTCTAATGAATTATTAACGTTCTTTACAAACAATGCCGAAAATATTGTCACTACCAAAATTAAGAACTTACCTAAAAACGTTTTTTAATATAGATCTTTGTTAAACAAACTTTCTTTTTAGCTCCAGTGTCTGAACAGGATTTACTATCAATTATTTCAAAGATAAAAAATAAAAAACCGTTGACAGATGTTATCAATAGCAAGGAAAATTTCTTGATACCTTACAACATGCCATTATATCGCCTGTTTTCAAAAATAAAGGTAGTTCCTGTTAGATCAACATTATTAGAATATGTCATCTTCAATCAGCTGTCTAAGTACTTGTCTAAGTTTAACATCTTAACCGCTAACCAATTTGGCCTTCGTAAAGGTCTCAGTACAGTAGACGCTCCCTGGAATCTACTAGACTATATACGCAGTGCTTTTAATGAGAAATTAAGTGTTTTTGGCATTTTTACAGAACTTTCCTCCGCTTTTGACTGTGTTTCACATGCATACTTCTGGATAAATTATACTTTTATGGTATTCGAGGTACCAATTTAAATGTGTTTGAATCAAATTAAAAAAAACAGGACGCAACAGGTACTTGACAGTCGGAAGCAAACAATTATTAGAGGGGTACCGCAAGGTTCTGTCCTCGGTCATCTCTGTTTCTGATTTATATCAATGACTTACCGAGCCATGTTGAAGGACTTAATCTAAAACCTATATTAAAATGCATGTCTATGCTGTGCTGTCTACACCTCAACCAACTGCAGATAGTACTATTTCACTGTCATTACCGCTCATCGCCGATGACTCTAATTTTGCATCTAAACTTCCATCAAATGAAAACAGGCGGACAACACGACCATGAGAGCTAAACTATGGTTTAGTGAAAACGAATTGTTTATCAATAAAGAAAAAAATGTGAACATTATATTCAAAAGCACTAGCCGTCCTGCGGATATTAATACGAGTAAATGTTTTTCCCAAAACGTTAAATTTTTAGGAATTTACTTTGATAGGACTCTTACGTTTAGCACTCACATTGACTACCTTCGTCGGAAACTGGCCTCTTAAGTTTTCGCCGTTAGAAAAATATTTACTTTATTGGGCAGTGATAATGCAAAGCTCACTTATTTCGCCCTTTTTCATTCATATATGTCTTACGGAATAACGATCTTGGGAAATGCAGCTGCTTGTCATTTGGATCATTTATTCTTAATGCAGAAAAAAGCTATAAGGGCCATCGTGGGAACCTCTTCTGTTTACTCTGCTAGACCTTTTTTTATTAGGTTAAGAATTCTAACATTGTACGCACATTTTGTGTTGGAAATATTGAGTCTTACAAAACAGGAACTAGGAAAGTATGGGCAGCATTGTGATCGTCACCAGCATGGTACCAGGAGAAATAAAGATTTAATAGATAAATATGATCGCATAGATAAATGCAAAAATGTTCGTATCCAATATTTTAATTGTCTTTCCTCACGTATACGCTTTTTCATTTCTCTCATCGAAACCTCTGTACAGTAAAGAAGAGTTTTTTCTGTTGTCCGAGATTTGTCTTAATTGTGTAGATATGTCTTAATATTTACTTGTAGTATATGTGTATATGTTGAATGTTTTTTTTTATCTTGATGTGTGTATAAACTGCAATGTTTCTAACGCTAAATAAACGTTATTATTATAATTATTAGAGTTGTAAGATTCTCTCGTCTGGATTTGAAGGCCGACTATTTGCGTATATGCTAAATGTTTTTTCTGATACTGAGCTTTTCTAATTTCCAAAAGATATAGAGGATTTTGTTAACATTCCTTCCGCAATGTAAAACTTTCATGTCGTTTTCACCCAAGTAATGATTACTTTTAGGCAATGGTCGCAAAACCTGTTGTGCCTTTATTTGAATTTATATTCGTCAACTGATTAGTATTTTTGAAAAGCTCTACCTGATTGTCCTATGTATACCCATATCGCATGGCATGCATTTTATTCGGTAAATACCGCTTTTGTTCAACCTATTGGATTTTGGCTTATTGTTAACTAGAAGAATTCCCAAATTGCAATTTTTGGGAGAGCATATAGAACTGGAGCTCGGTCGTTCATTATTCTTAATTTATACTCTTCTTCGCTTGATATTAAAATGCTAATGACGTCTTTCTAGAACTAGCCTTTGGGATCCGAATTAGACTTAGAAAAGCTATTGTGTTTAATGAATTATTTAGTTCAGGCTTTATCCATCTTACAAATAGCTAGTGAATTATCTGTAAATTTTTGTTTTTAGCTTTTTATTAGTTTGATTTCTACAGCTGATCCCACATGAATGCCAATTTTTGTTTTATTTATTTGATATCATACGTGCACAGTTATTATATTTTTCGTTTTTCGTATCTTTATTTGTTACCTTGTCTATAAGGTAAATTCTGTTTTTATACTTAWTATTTCAAATTATTTTTTAGACACTGCTAATTTTATGTTATATTTTAGACCTTTATTTAATAATATTTGTTATGCCTGTCTAAAATTTGTATACGTTAGGTTGACAAAACGATCACTGAATTTAAATTTGCACTGGTTATTAACCGAGCTAATTTTAACTCTATTTTTTATTTGATGAGTACCCACATCTCTTAATTCCTTAAACTGAGAGGCATATTGCTTATGACATATTTTTGATATTTTTGAAACATTCGGCATATACATCACTTTAGGTTTATATTATTACTAGTACTATTGAAAGGTAAGCGACCTAATGAAATCTTTCTATCTAGCAACAAATTCAGACATACATATTGATTGAAACGGGTTATAAAAATGTAGCGACGGTTTTGGGTCAATTTTAAAATTAAAAAGCAGAACACACGTCAACAAAACTTGGGTGAGTATTTAAGATTAATCTATGCAGAGTTGCATAAGAAACTGCTCACTTTTAACTAGATAACTAGCAAATATAGAGTAAGGTCCAAATTTCAGTTCATAAGCAGTTAACTTGGGAAATTAAAAATCTAAGCAACAATCCAGTCCAAAAAATCAAATAAGCTCACTTAATTTCAAATGCAACTTTAAGTATTATAATCCATTGTAAACAAAGAACTTGAAATATTAAAGCTACTAAAATATGATTCAAGAAAACGTTGCTATAAAGGTACGACAAGTTTTGCTGACTGTAGCTTTAAAAATGGTTACCACTCAGATCAAAACATAATTAAAATTTTGCACTGCGATAGAAGAGGTAGAAAACTAAACCTTTTGGAGCATTTTGGAATTTAAAGCGCGCATCAGAAAAAAACAACTTTGAAAGTTTTTCTGAGGAAAAAGACAGTCCCGATCCGTTGAGTTTTTTTCGATGCTATGCGACAGATATCATTATGAACGAAATACAAAATGCGATAGAAACTAACTGAATTAAAAATACTACTTTCAAACCCAGGCCGGATATTTTTACATCCAGAAATTACTTTTATTGCACTTTGACAAAGGTAATTAGGCCGGAACGATCATCTGAGTTAATTGGTAAACATCACAAGCAAAGAAAAATCAGTCGATCAGCTTGTTTTAAAGGTATTTAACCAAAAGCGTAATACCTGCGGTAGTGCGATAAGCAGCAAAGTGGATTTCCTCCCAATAGCATCCATCAGATAGCTGCAAAGGAGACTACCAACAACATCTCCCACAGGACCAATACCAATAATGTACGATGCTTCGTCGGAAGTGATGTTGAAAGGATAATCATCAGACATAAGCATCGGCACCGAAGGTGAGGGCCATGCGAAATGTATTCCGGTGATGAAAACAGCTGTAGCGGCTAAATAAAAAATAAAACAGTAATAGACTTAATTCTTTTCAAGGGTGCTTTGAGTTTATGGCAAAAATAGTTGACACAAGCCGTTTTGATATTACGTTTTCTTACTACTTTTGCGGAAGTGTAAAGTTTTGGATACAGTGTATATAAAATCTTGAAACCTTGTAATACTATTTGGTATCAAATCTGTTATACGTTTGGTATTGTCAGTATAAGTATAAGCTAAAGATAACGCTTCTTCCAATGTAAAGGTTTATTTTTTAGCATGACAACTAAAGTATTATTTAAGGGTGAATCCAGGGAAGGCTCGATTGGGTCCAGGTCGACAACTGATAATTTTACTAATCTAATTAATAAATTTAATAACATATAACATTAATAAATACCTTCTGTGATGGCAAGCGCATACGCGAACAACACACACTATTACCTATCTATTTTTTAATTAAAAAAACGCAATGTTGCAATTTATCACCAGAGAAATGAGCAATGGGGATGGAAGTTATTTTTTTCTAATTATTAGCTCAGGCTGGTTGGCAATTAGCCAGCTCATTAGTTTGTTGTACTATTCTTTATTTAGAATTAGAATATATTTATACAAAGGGACATACACTAACACCCATGCCCTAGGTAGGACTCGAACTCCTATATCAGCTTAAACTACATAGTATACATTAAATTAGTATATCTTTAATTTACATTACTTACCAATATTATATAAAACTGTTGGCTAGAAGGCACAACAACGACAATGAAGTGGGGTATAACAGATACTTCAATTAATCAAAATTTATAAATTCCCGGTTCTAAGCTTTCAAGGAAAAATAAAAGATTGAACGCGCTGCTGCATTCAGCTTTACAAATCTAACATTTTGCCCTTATTTTCTGTGCATATTTTGTAGTTATTAAAAGAGGACGTGTAATTTATTTGAACAAAAGAAATTAAAAATTCAGATAGGACTAATGCTGATTTTATTAGTATACAGATAGCACATATCTTAAAATAATATCTTTGCGACAAAGTCTATAAATCGAATTCTATTTCTAGTTTAGTTGACGCACTCGAAAGCATAAAAAATGTGTAAAAAAGTCTAAGGCCGATAAGGGTAGTGTTAGATAGAGGAATTGCAAATAAAAGACTAATATTTAGCAACAGAATTTACTGCACTCCAGCTTACAAGTCTTCTCTAAAACTGTCTTTTATTTGCTATTCCTCTATCTAACAGTGGCGACGAGGAAAATAGTGAAGTTGTGATAGAGTACAAATTTATATATCACACAGAGGCACGTTAAACAAAATTTTGTGTGCCATGCCAGAAGACAAAAGTAGTAAAACCCAGTGCATCGGTCTCTTGGGAAGTTTGGGTACTTTTGATCATATTTCATCAGATTTCACCGTATTCAGTGAAAGAATTAATCAATTTTTTGTGGCTAACGATATTGATGAGGATTGTAGGAAGCGTGCCATTTTGTTAAACACGTTATCAGAAGAAACATACATCTTGTTGTGCAATTTATGTGTGCCTAATTTGCCTGAAAACAAAAGCTACAAGGATTTAACAGGTAGGGACTGTTTGTTATTGAGAACAGCAATACCTATACGACCTGTAGTCAGCTTTATCAATCCACCAACATACGGACTAGCGAAATAGTTGAACTTATTCATTAGAATATTAAAAAATTTTAGATCTAAATATGGGGTAAAAAATAACATCGATTTAGTTATAAAACTTAAACACTTAGTGCTCTTCGAAGGTAGCTTTCTGGTATATTTTGTGGTATCAGATCTATTTACAAATGTACCTATAAATAAAGATAGTTCGAGAGCTTTTAAAAAGCACTAGCTTAGATAAAGATATCCTGAAACTTGTAGGATTATTGAGAAATTTCCATGAATTATTTTAAAACACAACTAATTTTCTCAGAGCAAAATTCAGAATATATGAGATTATACAATTTTGGTTTCGATTTGTTGATAACATACTGTTTCTTTGGACTGGGGCAGTATTGCATACCTGTATATTTTTTTGGAACTATTAATAGTTTACAGGATAATACCTATTTTTCTTAGTTTTGAATTTAAGAATAATCAGCAGTAAAATTAACCTTAGCATTTACCACAGACCAATTCAGTCTGAAAATACTATGCCCTATGACTCATGTCATCAATCGCTATATACTAGTAGACTTGTTTATTACCTTACCTTTGGACAAAAAACAACAAAGGTTGAGATACAGATATTTAGATTTTGGAACTTTTTAACAGCCAACTGCCAGTTGGAGAATAATAACATATTTTTTCAATAGCAATGATTTAAATTTTACATTCCAGTCTAATGCTAGCATTACACAGCTTTTGCTAAACACCAAAGATAAATGTAATATTTTAGAAAAGGATGGGATGTACATATAGTCTGAGTTGTAGAGATTGTGGAGCTACATATATGGGACAGACCGGACGAAAGTTTGCTGAATGGTTTAACGAACACTTTAGAATTTTCAAATTCTAAAGGAAAACACAAATTTTGCTAAACATTTTGTTCAATCATGTTAGACGTTCTCTTTGAGTAACAACAAAATATTACAAATAAAAAATAAGGGCAGATCATAGACCTTATATTGTAAAGCTGGATGCAGCAGAGTGCTTATTTCTTTATTTCATCTTGAAAGTCTTGAAACTGAAGTTTAAAAACTTTGATTTAACTGAATGTGCCCGTGTCGTTGTTGTGTCTTCTTGCCAATAGTTTTATATAATATTGTGAGTAATATAAAGTAAACATATACTATTAAAATGCATGTCTATGCTGTGCTGTCTACACCTGAACCAACTGCAGATAGATCTATTTCACTGTCATTACAGCACATCAGTGCAAAATCGGTTCTATGCCCTGCTGTCTACACTAGACCTATTCCATGGGGGCCTGCTGTCAAATTGAAGTATGCAGTTGCATGCCAATTTGTCAGGCTACAGGTCACTTCCTTTAGGAAGTAGTACCCGTTAAGGCAGCTACATGGCTTTGTCATCATGTCAGTGTAATGCTGACAGATGGCATTGCTATCCTAAATTCTTACTAAACATATACTAATTTATTGTGTAACATGTAGCATTAGCTGATGATGGATTGTTAACGTTCCAAAGCCGGTTTTAATATGTAAATAAAGGAATTGTGGATTCAGACCTTATTTACTAAAATTTTGTTATTTGTTTAAATTATTTAGTCTTGTGACAAAAAATAGTATTTTTTTTTACTTAGATTACTTTAATCGATTCTTGACTAGGTAATCCTTCCTCCCCGATTTGAAAGCTGAATCCGCCCTGGTATTATTTCAACTTCTTTCTGGTCTACGTGATGGCTACATCTTCCTTACTTGTGAGCTTGACCTGACCTGACCTGACCCGTTTTTTTATCGGATTTATCCTTTAACACTTTGAACATATTTCATGAAAACTTATTGAAATCTGCTTTTGCAGCTTTGCTAGTCACCAAGTTCAAGACACCATCTGTCAATATAGGGGAGGAAATAGTTTGTAAACTTTAATTTTTGGTTGACATGGATATTTGTTATTTGGTAATAAACGGTAAATTGTAAATTGTAAATTTACACAATTGTCCACCTAGCTTCTCTTTCCACGATAATGGCCAATCCAATTATATTAATGTATTCTATTTTTACTCTCTGTTATTTAATTTAGTTTACAACCCCTCCTTTTATTATAAAAAACTTTAATTTGCATCTAATTAATAGTTTTTAGACAGTGTATAATGTTATAGTACGGTGCAGCTCTTCTATATTTTTTGCCAAACCTAACAAGTCATCTGTAAGTACACTAACATTTTTATTCCCTGCTTGCGGTTGTTTTATATTTATATTCCTTTTCCTACTTTTTATAGTTTTCTTATTTTTATGGTTAAATGTGTTCTGATATTTTCTTCTTCTGCGCTTCGAGATTGATATTATTACTCCAATGTAATGCTTCGGTATGTATTTCCATTAAACCAGACACATTTGTTATGTTCCTGTATTTTTACTACGAAGAATCTGTTCCGAGTGTTTGCAGATTTTTTTCTACACTTAATACGTTTGTGTTTCGTAGCTGATCAATCTTTGCACATTTTAACCATCTCCGAATCTATTAGTTTTAATATTGTCACATTTGGTGGCTTTTCTGTATTTGTCTTGTTTTCTTTGCTGGTTCTGTTTATACATACCTACTTCTTTTAATAATAGGAAGTAGTGACTGAGTCTATTATATTCTCACGTTCCTGATGACCTATCTTATATGGATTGCACTGATGATTATGCTTAGGTTCATTATCTATTCACTTATCTATTTTTATACTTATGTGTACCTTTGTGGCCGAATGAACTGTTTGCTACTCTCCTAATTCTTACCCTTGAATATTGCAATTTAATTCCAAAGTGACGATCGAATTATTTGGATTATGAAAAAACAAGAATCAAAAGTTACTTAGCAGAGTTACACTACAAAAGCATACCAAATATTTGTTGCACAGAAATATGTCACTTAATTTGAAGTAGTACAACTTGAGTTCAAATTCATTTAAGTACAATTCTACCTGAAAATGCTGCTATGTATTGTGGCCATTTCTTGCTATCGTCGGCTTCAACTGCACACATTTTCTCGCACTACTTTCACAACTACATTCATACAAAATCTTCATTGAAATAATGTCCTGTCATTTATAGCAAACCGCAAATCTCATTATCTAGTACCTGCGAGAGAACAATTGTGCTGCTCTATAACAAGATCGTAAATTAAAACGTTAAAGTAAACTGTGCAGTCGGTAATGTTTATTGCATCGTAACGATGAGTTTTGGGTGATATTAACAAAACAAGGTCAAGTAAGCCAAAATAAAGGTCGTATCGCTCAGAATGTGATGTGGTTGAAAATTGGGGTTCTAGCTAGCGCTGGGCAAAGTATCAATACTTACTCAAAGCATCGATATCTTTGTCGGTACCGAGTTTTTAAGTATCAAAAGTACCGAAGTATCGGAACTATTTAAAAGTATCGAAATATCGATAGTATTGAAAAATATGGAAGTATCGAAAGTATCTGAAGTACCGAAATTATCAAATGCATTGAAAATATCGTAGCATTGATATGGGCTGGGGAGAGTATCGATACTTACTCAAAGTATCGTTACCTTTACTGGTATCAAGTATCGAAAGTATCCAAAAGTATCGAAAGTACCCAATAGTATCAAAGTATCAACAAAAGTATCTGATTTGCCGCTAGTAAATGCGTTAATAATATCTAGTATGAGAGGCTTCATAGATATTGCAGGATCCAAAGTATCGGTAGTGTTAAAAGTAATGAAGATATTGAAAATTGAAAGTTGGAAAAGTACGTGTCAAAAAGAAATAGAAGCGTTCAAAAAAAATTGTTGCTCTGGATTTGGAATACCATTATCTAGTGATTCCGCTGTTCCATAAGTTAGCATTGCTAACTATTACTATTTCAATGATTTATCCATTGATTTATAGCACCAATATAGTAAAACAACTCTGATACTTCGATGCTTTAGGTACTTTCAATACTTTTGATACGTTCGATGCTTCTGATACATTTGTCACTTTGGGTACTTTGGATACTTCAATACCTTCGATACTTCTATATTTTTGATACTTTTTTGAGTAGTATGGATACTGTACCTGTACTGCCTAACGGTATCGCCTATCCCTAGTTCTAGCCATTTTGTTGCTAGTAATGAGAAATAAAATCTTGCAAATTACGTACTGAAATATGGCCCCTACTTGCAAGAATGGAATGAATTTCAATTCTACTTATCCAGCAATAATCGACATTTAAACCTTTCCAGTATCCATAACCCTTTTTTTAAATGAGTACTCTGTAAATAGACTAGTATTACAGCATTGTTAAAATAGACAGTTTTTGTAATATTAGCATTAAGTAATTTTGCTGAATTGTCAATAAAAAGAGAAGCAAAACTGCGGTCAGTATGATGATTCTCATGAAATAACGATGTTCAGTGAAAATGAGAGAATTCACTTCTGATTTTAAAGCTTAATAGCGAAACTGTCCCTTAAGAAAGTCAAATGATCGCTTAAAATAATAACCGTGTAAGAATAAATAAGTTCTCGGTAACGACTAAAGTAGTTAAAAATTTGCACATACTAAATTAGCCAGTCCTTCAATATGAGCTTAATTTTGGGCTAAAATTAATATGACAAACAATAATCATTCAAAATAATGTTATTTCACTAGACTTTTTATTTATTTTTCGTTGCGCTTTTCCTAACTCCACCGATTTTCGCAAATGACTACGCAAATAGCAATATTGAACTATACAGCTTCGTTGTAATTTTACGTTATCTCGGTAACTATTAATGGTAGAAGGTTGCAGTTTCGACATTACTGTATTACTTTTTGGTTGTAAGTTGCGCTGTACCCTTGCGAGTTTTATATCGTCTTTTGTTTTAAAGCTATAGCCAACTCTTCAATAATGTAACATTTCTTCAGTTTCCAATGTCTTGCGTGGGGATGTATATACAAAAATACCGCGAAGACATCTTTTAGGTTTATTTTTACGTATTTTGGTATTATTCCAATTTGATATAAAAATTTAATGAGATCTTAGGATATATAATATTTAATACTTTTAAAGTTACACATCAATTTTTTTGGTATCATACCACATAAAAGCAATAACACCAAACTAGACAACATAACATAATAATTTTTTGCTCTTTCATAGTACTAGTGCTAGTAGGACCTTATAACATATAAAATGTATCATAGCACAAGTATACGACCACTGCGAGTTCACTCCTTTTCCCGTTTAAGTTCTTGCTGTATCTCTTCTAAAGTCTTCCCTTTAGTTTCCGGTACGTAGAAATAGCAGAACACCGTAGCACTTAAGGCGCATAAGCCAAGCACATAAAACAGCACAAATAGTCCAATTCTATCCTTGGTCAGTTGGAAAAATGTAACATACAAAGCCATAGGCACAGAAAAGACCAAGTTCATTAAACACAAAGCTTTGGCCTTGACGCTGATTGAAAACAATTCTCCCAGTAACAAATCGACGGTAGATCCTATTCCCAATGCAAAACTTGAAGTGTACAGCATTATGCCAAGGACAGGAATCCACTGAAGATAACTGACATCAAGGTCGGTCCAGTGTTTGATAGTGAAGAAAATTCCAAGCAGTATGACAATTAGGCCTCCAAAACTGCTAGCTGACATCACGAGAGGTTTTCTGCCGCTTTTATTGACTATTGTGGCTGATATTGAAGTCATTACGCTTTGTACCGCGCAGAATATTACTAAACACAGTAGAGGTGACAAGGCAGTTGTTTCTTGAAACAGTACCTGGATAACATGGAAAACAAAATGAGTATATAGTATTGTTTTGCAAACAGTTCAATAGCGCTCTTGCAGTGGAACAGTTATAATATGTATACAGGGTGGGTCAAGTGAATGTATTTCTTCCATAACTCCACAACTATTGAAAATATGAAAAATTTTTTTTATATAAAAGTGATCCAGTTTTATATGCTGCATATTGTAAAAATATTTTAGAAAACCGTTCACTTCCGGTTATACCTAAAAAGCATACCAACTTCTTTATTTTAAATAGAACACTCCGTATATTTCTACATTTCTGCATTCCTTTTTGAATTCTAAGGTTATTTTGTATAACATACCATACCTCTAAAATGTACAGTTTTCGAGAAAATAATCGCTAAAGCAAAAAATCGTCGTTTGCAGCGCTCCCCGCCATTTTAAATATCTTCCAATATGATATACCTAGAAGATTGCGGTGTACGCGCCGCGTAAGTTAAGAAAATGGCCTATCATTTGCGTCTTCAAGCAGGTTTATTACTTTTAAATTGAAAGTAATACATCAGTTGCCATATGAAATACTTCAAACTGCGATAAGTCAATTTTTTAAATGGAACCCGCAACTTTTTTTTATACCATCGGATGCAAAATTAAATTATCTTTAATTTGATATCAGGTTATCACTATCTATTACTAACAGTTTTGCAAGAATTTGCGTTTTTCTCACGAAACTGTTCCGTTACTATACGATGAATGGTTTCGCTCTCAAAACTACAACCGCAAGCTAGATTGTGCTGATCATTCTACTTGTTCAAAATAATTGCATATAGATTAGGCATATCATGGTATTTCAGGAGTTTTTTGAGTGCATATTGACGTCTTATAATTGGAAGAGTAATATTTGCTAAAACAGGCAACCAAGGTAAAGGTGTAGATTTAATAGTGCCAGAAATGATCCTCATTGCAGTGCAAAGTAGTAAGTCTACTTTGGAAACATGTGCACTATTAATACAGGAAAGCAGCTTAATTCGCAGTGTTTTTGCGTTAGCACCCCAAGTCGATCCAACTAATTCATGCAATATGTTGTTGCTTGTTTACAGTTTCTGTTATATTTTTCAATATGTCTCTAAAAGTTAAATGCGTATCCAAAGTAACACCAAAGTATTTTGGATAGAAATTGTATTTGAGTTTTATGTCACTGAGAACCACCTTTAATTCCAAATTTTTATTAATATTCGCCAAATGAAAACAATAGACCACGGTTTTCGAAAAATTTAAATGGAATCGCAACTTTTCAAAATAGTTGTTGCTAGTTAAAAGGTTTCCGTTAATTTCTCTTCTAATACCCTTAAATTGTTCACGTTGACATTATTTGGAGAAATTTTTGGTATCTGATATGAAGGTTCTGTTGTAGTACCAAGATTCAGAAGCAAATTTCAACTACTGGGACTTGAATGTGTGAAATTCATATTGTCCATGTGCTTATTCCATTTTTCTTTTCTTGAAACGCTTAGTTGGTGCAAAAGTTCATCAGCAATAGCAGGTTCAGGAGAACATTTATTATGAATCTTGTACAATGCATTAGAGTCTTTCGACCAGTATGGGATGTAATTTGCACAGAAACACCAAGGAATAGTTATTTTCGCTGCTGCTTTAATAACTCTAATAAATCTGTTGTAAATCGTTACATGTAGAGGAGATCCATCGAAGATTAGCATCAATTTGTTTACTAAACTCCGCCAAATTAGCCAATTTAAAATTCCATCGAGGTTTTTGTAATATAGCAACAAATGGGATCTGGTCTATGTTGACTGTGTGGAAAGTCATTCATAAGAGTACGTGTTATTGGCAAAGCTTCATCGTAACAATTTTTTGTCTGGATGCCATCGAGCAGAATGAAAACTTTTTCTTTCTTTATCTATCCAGGTTACCAGATAAATTCCGATTTGGTCGCTGTTTTCATAACTCCATAAATTATGATGACAATTGAAAGCACCAACAAGTATTGATCGGTGAGTTAATTTTAGATCAAAATTCATAGAACAAGGAAGATTTTGTGGTTTATGGATGTTGATGAGTTGTAGGTTTTAAATTTCACTGCTTTTTTACGTGAACATTTATAGTTTATAGTTTCAGACCTTACTTGGTGTAATATGAAAAGCGTAAAGACAAAATCAACGTACTAATAAATAAACATAAAACACTAATAAGATAATATTTTGTCGGATAGATCGCTGTCTCTTGAAAAACACTGACAAAAAATTAATAGTCTGACGTTTCAATTACAACTGTAATCTTTGTCAAAGACGCAGAACCTCAAAATTTGCCTGACACAAGTTCAAACAAATTTTTGAAAGTACTTTCAAAAATTTGTTTGAACTTGTGTCAGGCAAATTTTGAGGTTCTGCGTCTTTGACAAAGATTACAGTTGTAATTGAAACGTCAGACTATTAATTTTTTGTCAGTGTTTTTCAAGAGACAGCGATCTATCCGACAAAATATTATCTTATTATATTATGGACGCTGAAAGCATTCACCCTCGTAAACATAAAACACTCTTACCTGATAATAAACATTAAAGGAAATGATGCCAGCCAACTGTTGGATAAACGTCATGCCTCCCATTGCAATACAAGCCGTTCGATTAGATTTAATCTTAAACAAATCCACCCATCCGCCTGGTTCAGACAATTGCCTGTTCACATCTGACGCAATCTGCATTAGTTCCTTGTGCACATCTTTCTTCCTCCTGAGGAACACCAGAGACCTCTCGGCGACTTCAGGACGATCTTTCATAATTGCGTAGTACGGACTCTCAGGCATCTGCCATAATACCACGACATAAATCATAGGAATCAGTGTGCATATTGTAGCCGTCGTTTGGAAGCTAAAGAATATTGCCAGTATGTTGATAAACAGTATGCCCAACACGAAATAGAAAGTTATGCACGAACCCAGGACACTTCTCACCTTGGGTTCTACCACTTCCCCGACATAGGTGGGAATCGCAATGAAGCAACAACCTTCTGCGATGCCTTCGATAAAACGAGCGCAATAGATAATCGAATAGAGGTCTATCAAGGCTATCATGGCAAAGGAACAGATCTGTAAAGTTAAAGGTACCTATAATTATAAAAGTGCTGGTTGACGGTACCTTGACTGATTTATTGCGCTGGTCTATTTTACCATTCCCTAAAATACAGTTTTTACGGTTTTATACATGGGGTTTACCAAACGACAAGGACTAAGAGTACGGAGCTGCTGTACTTGGAAAACTCACATGGCATGGTTATGAGGAACATCGGTGTAGCTAACATAATATTTTAGATAGGGCTTAAGTCCCTCGAGTTGAAATAATAATAATTATTTACGATAGGCAATAAAACATTAATCTCACTGGAGGCCACTTTGGCGATGACATTTATACCGTATACATATGAATAAATTATTATATTTAAACGCAAATAATTCCAATAAAATGTAGATGAGAAATAGAGTTTTTATCATTTCTGTCTAATTACCTAAAAGGTTCTTTACAACACTTTTGCCATGATAACGAAGATACAAAATAACGTCGAAACTTCCAGGTGCTGTATTTTCTACGCTCCAGGCGTAGCCAAGGACTGGCAACAGAATCTGATACTATACAGGGTATCTGGAAATTAGCGTACAACAATTTAACCAAGGATTCTATAACTAAAAATAATAAGATTTGTTCATACAGGAGCCCCACGTAAATGCTTGATTTTCCAGATACAGGATGCCAATGGATCATAAAGCCATCTACAACTTTTGTTTTATTTTTTGGAGAGATTATTTTGAAATTTTTGATTATACTTGGCATGTAATAATATGTTTGTAGGGTATCTAAGAGATTTCGATTTTACGACTGTAGCGTATAGATATCACTATCAGTTAACCTAAAGTACCTTTTTGCAAAACTTTTTATACTGTCGGATATTCGATTATTTGACCTAACTGTCTTAAAGAACCATTTAAAACAGTGGCGTAGCCAGAAAATTAGCTTGAGGGGGGGGGGCAAAGCTCCAAACACAAGAAAAATATTAAGTACAAACAAGAAAAAACCAGAACAGGAGTAACTTAAATTAAAGCTACTATTCCATTATCAAAATAATTTAGTTCCTGGGGGGGGGGGGGATTGTCCCTCTGCCCACGGCTACGCCAGTGATAATGTATCATGATATCGTAAAAGTGACTATTACATATTTTGGAAATTTTATTTTTAACTTTGAAAATCATAAATGGTTTTACGAAAAGCGAGCTAGCTAACATACACTTTATTTTCTATGGATTATGTAATGCAAGGGTGTTTATTGCTCAAAGGAAATATCAATGCAGATATCAAAACAAAAAGCAGCCAGGAAGGCGAATATTTTCTACCGTACATAATAGAGATAGGATACTTTAAGCGATTGCGTGGTCAAGGAATACCTCAGACAAAGTGTAGTTTGGAAAATGCTTTAAATCATTTGAAAACGATCCTAAAGAGAGTCCGAGAACAGTAAAAAGAGTAACAAATATCTATTTCCCTAAAAATTTACTAGTGTTAATGCGGCTTCCAAAGTAGAAGAGGAAGTTATGGTGCATGTGGCTTAAAACCCCGAATGATGTTCTAGGCGCTTGTTTATACTTTCGGATGTAAGCAGGTAATCAGTTTTAAGGATTTGTCCAAATATTTCAGCTCATTAACCCGAATACCAAATTTTATTAAAATATTTCAATACTTTAAAAAGTTATTACCCTGTAATAAGGTTAAATCGTAATGTGTGGCATCAGTTCCCATTATTTTTGGACCACAGTGAGTCCTGAGTTGGAAACACTTTATTACTAACGAATTTTTCAAACTTTAACGACTCGTAGCAAAGAAGAAAATCAGTAAACGATTCCGAAACAGTTTCATAATGCATTACCTGTGGTATAGCAATTAGCAAAAGAATATATTTTCTTCCGATAGCGTCCATCATATAGCTGCACAGTATACTACCAACTACACCTCCTAATAGGCCAATGTTAGTGATATAAGATGCATCGTCTGAAGTAATGTTGAAATCATAGTCTTCAGAAGGAAGCATTTTAATCGATGGTGATGGCCACGCAAAATGTATGCCACTTGCAATAGTGGCTGATGCAGCTAAAATAAAACGGATATAAGAATAATGTGCATTGAAATTGTAGTTTCAGAGAATATAATCATGGAAAGTAAACAATAATGCTGTTAACAACAATATTCTTTCCAAGAAGTTAGCTTATACATCAAAAGTTTAACTTTATCTTTTTTTTTGTAAATTTGCAAATTTATACATATTCTCTTATAGTACTAGTACTTTGTACTAATAGCTTGCTAAAACCGTCGATATATATGTCAGATCTGTGTGAAATCAGATTTAATAACGTAAATATAAGAATTATAAGTAACCTCCAAAGAAAAAAGCTTTCCAAACTTTTAAAGTGAATACAAAAAAATATTGTGAGTGAAAACGAGGTATCTGAGAGTTAACCAGGGCAAAAAGTGAAAGAATATGAATTTCGGTGTGTCCTTTACCAAGGAAATTACATTTCTTGTGTAAAGAGAATTAAGGTTTAATCTGCTTAAGGACAATTTTTAATCGATGTCGTAAAAGAGATATATTCCACCTTCAAAGACAAAAAATTTGAGAAATTTACCTTAAATAAATTAATGTTAACCTGAAAAACAGTGCACCATGTTCAGGTATAGAATGGATAAGTAATATACAAAACAGATTTCAACGCCTCAGTTGTGTGGAAGTATCGACTACTGTATAATATAAACCCAAAGCGTATGTGTTAATTGAACATAAATCTCCAAACCTCTTAAGCTGTTTTACCGTTCATCGTTGTTAGTAGAGTAGGCAAAATATAGTGTCGATTGCTTTCAAGAAAGAGATACTACGGCATATTTGACTGTATTCAATGTCAGTCAATTACAAGTGCACCGTTGATCTAGATCTTCTTGGAATAATCGGTATGGATCGTTTAAATTTATGTCACGATATGTTTTAAGGTCATCAGCATAAAGTAACGTATTACAGACATGAGTAATATMAGTGATAAATAATAAAAATAATAGCGGATCAAGATTGGATACTTACGGTACACCAGATACCGCAAAAAATTAAGCCATGCGATAATTTCACTTTTTCACTTAGGTAAGAAAAGTACTCAAGTTATGAATCAAGTTGTTGTTTGTGATCGGCTGTGTCTAAAGTCTTACTTAAGTCATCTCATCAAGAAACTACGATACTGCGAAAAACTGGCTCAATTAGTTACAGTTGATCTTCATGAGCAAAATCAATATTGATTGTATGCATACTAATTGTATATTTCATTTAATCATGTATGTATTTGTAAATTATAGGTTCGAATACCTTATAAAATAGAATATAGAAATAGGGCATCTAGGTAATTAGAAGAGCTAGAACAAACTAAGATAAAAATTATAGTTTTATTAGAAAACTTATATGCACCTTTTGCTTTTTGAATTGCCGTAAAACTGATCTTGTCTGATTTGCTTATAATTAATTATTATGAGTGTACAAAAATAGTTTTAAGACAAAGTGTGTAGATAATAATGATCTGAATAAAACGGTGTGTTTTGTTTTTTTGTACAAACTGTCTTTTTCGAGTTAGGACACAAATTAGTGGTTTTTTTAATTAGGACTTAATTGAAAAGGCTGTCCCTTTTTTAAACGATATCCCTTGACCAACTTTTTCAGCATACGAGTTATAATACTTACTTTATCATATAGTCATATTGAAAACACTCTTGTTACTTGCCAGTTCAGGGTGATGCTTGTAAATTTCGTTTGTCGATAGTTTTGGTATAAACGAAGGTTAAAAACGGTTAGATCTTTTTTTATACAAAAAGAGGTTTATTATTAGTTGGTCATACTTTTATTGCTGCAAGTTTGCAATAGGAAAGCCCAAAATGCAAGTTTTTGTCGTAATTTGAAAACAAAAAGCACATGACACCTTTTTCATTATTAGCTCAAACTTTCGTCTTAATACTTTTTTTGTAAGACTAATAATTGTAAAATTATGAGCCCAGTTAAAGAAATCGGACAAAATAATTTTTTTGGAAGTATTTAATTATTTACTGTAATTCCGATTCCAATAAAAGTTTTCTCTAGTTCTGCTAGTTACTGAGATTGTCATAAACAACATGACAAATTAAAAATGACAAAAAACCATCTTTTTTCAATACGCACCACCTATTTATTATTTAAGTGAATTATTCCACACTTGACCCCGTGAATAATATCTCTAACAAATATGACATTATTAAACAGAGTTACCTGCAAAAGCTGCTAAATACTGGGACCATGTTTTGCCTTCTTCTTCCACGTACATTTTTCTCAATTTCTTTTTCACAGCAGAAGCATTTCCATCTTCGATGTGTCAGCTTACATCACGTTTCATGCAGTATTGTCTGCAGCATTGATTACGCGACTAACTACAGGACACCATTATAAATCACAACTTTCTACTAAACTGTATTATTACTGACATTAATTACATCGTATAACGACGAATTTTGGGGCGAGATAACACGAGCACTGTCATACGAGCCTAAACGACATTCATGTGTATCAAAATACAGGGCGTTGTGTCGCCAAAGGAATGGTTAGCAAGTACTACCAGCAGCAAAGGGATGTCTTATTTCCATAGACGAACTTTCTAACACTTCCTGCCAGTCAATGTTAACAAGAGACAGCAATATTGAATGCCGTAAAATGACAGTAAATATCTTTATCTTTCTGATAAATGGAAAAATCGCCCAATAAAAGTTGAGAGTCAGGAAGTCTAATTTTGTTTTCTTAAAATCTGCGGAAGTAAAATGTGGTGTACGTGACATGATGTAGTGTGAACATACTGAGTATATTGCGGACGGAAATGTACATACAGATCAAAAGGGACCGACAGTCCATTTAAAAACTTGTAAATGAACATATGTTGTCACTCGACAACATATCTGATTATCACAGAATATGCCGCTGTGTATGACTCTTTCATATCGTACTACAATAACTACAAAGCTAGAAATATAAGGTAATCGAGAAATAATATCTTTCGTACTCGTAATATAATAACTGAATATTATAACATTATGACATTTTGCTACGGTAGGCCATATCATTTAGTGTCGATACAAAAAAAAGATATTCCCTAAGTGAAATTGGGTTATATTGCACTTGTAAAGTTCCAACCAGCCAATAATTGGTCGTTTACTTATACAATGAACCCTTGGCTGTAAATAATGCCCTGTTTAACATAGACCGATAGAGAATCGAACAAACCATTACTTTATCATGACCATCTTGAGTAAAATGAAAGTCGGGTTTTACTTAATATGTATTTATTTATTAATAATGTAGTAGTTATTGAACTTTGTGTGTTGTGATTATTTTTGTTGGGATCCGGTTGGGTTTCGGCCCAGGTTTGGACATTCTTCAACGTTTATTATAATACACTCGAAGGTTTCTAAAACATTAAAATATACATGTATATGATTATTTATAAGAAATACCTCAAAAGGAGTCCATTCGGTTATATAAGTTAATATAATGCAATATTATAAAAATCCAGAGATGTAAATATTTTTTATAAAATGTTCTCTATGAAACGTTCGTTAATTTGAATTTGATGTTTATCTGAAAGAAAGGTATGTGATTGTCATTGTTTAAATTTATAAATAATTCATGTGAGGATCGATTGGTATATTCTAGATAGATTTTTTATTTCTGTACGGTTGTTAACACAATTTTGTTCTTTTTGTATATGTATCAGTTTCAAAATATTACGTTTGTATATGTTTCGTTCTGTACATATGATGGTCGTATTTTGATATTTGAAACACGGGACAGTTCTTTTTTGTGATTGTTTAAGGCTGTAATTACCTTATTCGAATATTTGTGACACTTAATTCTTTCTTGTAGGTATTGTGAGAATTGACCTATATAAGATTTATTACAGTTATTACATGGAAATTTTTGAATTCAATGGGGTGTATAGTTTTTTAATTTCGTTTTGATTAGAATGAGCAGTGTTAATTTTATGATTGTTACAAATACGTGCTATTTTTTTTTCAGAAAGATAGTGCATATTTGGCAAAGCAACATAATATTTAATTTTATGATCTTGATTTTTATTATAAAATGCATACACCCGTTTTTTGATAATTTGATTTATTTGTCGAAGAGCGTAATTATTTTTTGTTAGGAGGTGTTTAACTTTATTGATAGATTCTGGACGATATTGTGGACTTGTGAGTTTTATAGCGCGATCAATAAGTGCGGACTTTTTGTGTGATAAATGGTGGTGAGAGTGATAGGTTTAAGTAACGTCCTGATGATATTGCCTTGTTATACCATTTTGCAGCTATTATGTTGTTATTTCTGATGAGTTAGATCAAGAAAATAATTTTATTGTTTCTTCTATTTCAACGTTAAATTTTAGTTTCGGGTGGTAGCTGTTAAATGATGTTGTACATCTAAAACTTTATCTTCAGGTATGTATAGAATACAATCATCAACATATTGTTTAAAAAAGGGAACATTATAAGGGATGTTTTTAAGTACATCTTTCTTCTAAGTCTTCCATAACGATTTGGGCTGTGATTCATGAGATGGGGCTTCCCATAGCCACTCCATTTGTTTGTTTATAAAACTGGTCTTTGTATTCGAAGAAATTTGTAGTAAGAGTGAATTTAATTGCTTCAATAAATTGTCTTAGGAATATTTGTATGTTCTTTGAATGCATCCCATTTTGTTGTGATGATCTCAATAGTTTTATTAATAGGTATTTTGTGTATAATAAAATTACGCCTAAAGATATAAGTATGTAATTGTCAGGTATGAATGATTTAAATTTAAAAGAATTTTTAATAAAAAAATATTTTTTCCAGTGATGCTTCTGAGAATGTTGGAGAGAAATTTTGATAAATTATATAGTGGAGTCTGAATATTTGATACGATTGGTCGGATGGGTAAATTAGCTTTATGGGTTTTGATCAAGCCGTAGATTTTGGGAGGGTGTGAGTTGTACGTTTCTTGATCGTTTAAGTGATCTTGTTTTCATATTTTGTACGTTCTATAATTATTGTGTGATTGCTTTTGTCAGAACTAGTAACTATTATTTGAGGATTTGTATGCAGAAATCTTCTAGTTTTGAAGCATTATTAATAACTTGTTTTTTTTGTTTATTTAGTTTGTTGTTGGTATTTTTAATGTTGTAGATATGGTTGTGTATTAAGTTGGTTATTTTTTGTGCGTATATTGTTAGCTATATCTGATTGTATGTGTCTGATTGCTGTTTGATTGCCTGTGATAATGTGGTATATCGGTATGTGTTTGTTATGTCAGTAGGGTAAAGAAAATTTTGGTCCAAGAGAAAGAGTGTTTATTACATATTGAGGTACTGTTTGATTGGAAATATTGATAATATTATTTTCATTGTAATTAATTTATTTTTGGTTTGTTTGTTTGCGTTGTTTAATTTGTTTGTGTAATTTTTGGATTTGACAGTTTCTTTTTGCATAATCGTGTACAGATGGCTGTTGAGGTACTTACATTTACAGAAAAGATGATTTGTTTTGAAGTTTCAAAACATCCTTGCATCTCAGTAAAAAGATTCTTCTATAGGTTAGTTTAGCCAATATTAGGTTGTATTTTGAATATGTTTTGAGAAGTTTTAATGTATAATATCCATATTCTTGCTTAATTCTTTGGAAAAATGCTGTTTCCATTACTGTAGTTGTATGAAAAAGGCATAAAATTGTACCCTATGCCACAATAGTATTGTAGTAGTTATTGAACCTTAAATTGTATGTTGTGATTATTTTTGTTCGGATTTAATGCCTTCACTGATAATAAATCGGGAATACTAGCGGAGACATAAAAATCTTCTACTCCTTTAACATGTTTCACATAGTTTTTCCACAACTGTTGGTCGATTTTCTCCACTTCCCTCCGTACTAAATCTATTACAGTAGAACTGACGACAACGCGAAGGTACTTGCAGAAACCAGGATGACATGAAAACAAATTTAGCCACAAGAAATTGGGAGCCGTGAAGAATTTGGTATAAAAATAATGCACACAGACGAGAAATAATTGCCCGTTGTAGAAGTACTTAACTTTTTGAACAATAGCAGACGAAATAACCCTATTTCTTTTGAAATACTACTCGTATAACTTAAATCATACCCAGTATAAGTGGCCGAAATCTACATTTGGCCTAAAGGATAAGTACATGATCATGTGCCTACTATGGTAGGCACAATATCAATCGCAATGAGTAATGGGCTTTAAGGGTTTAAATGCTATGAAACTGTTTTTATAACTATATTTA
The DNA here is from genome assembly GCA_025024175.1 of Rhyzopertha dominica. NCBI lineage: Eukaryota > Metazoa > Arthropoda > Insecta > Coleoptera > Bostrichidae > Rhyzopertha > Rhyzopertha dominica. Next base: position 5,747,036 of record QCXZ01000075.1, read on the forward strand.
CTAGAGATTTTTATTTATTATTAATAAAAATAAAAGACTAGGTAACTACATACGAGCATATGAGTCGTTCCATAGCAAAAGTTGCCTTAAATATTAGTTTAGGCTCTCGCAGCCAAGGTTTGTAGAAAACTGTGTTATCGGGCTTTGTGGCCGTAGTCGGTTGGGTTTAAGTTCCTCTTAACTGAGTATATTTTCTCGGAAAGATCGCTGTCTCTTGAAAACACCGACAAAAAGTTATTAGTCTGACGTTTCGATTACCCCTGTAATCTTTGTCAAAGACAAAGAACCTCAAAATTTGCCTGACACAAATTCAAACAAAATTTTGAAAGTAAATAAGCAAATCACCAAGGAAGCAAGACGTCATAGAAACAGCGTTTTAACCTGATGAAAAAGAACCTAACGATGAAAAAGGAACTACCTACCTACAAGATATACACGAACTACTTGATAAAAGATAACTACAAAATAGCCTTCCAAATGTCACCTAACTCATAATTTGCACAATCCCTATTAAAATTATTAGTATTCTTACAAATTTCTATAGCTTCTTTTATTAGACATTTGTGATAATACTTTTGTCTATGTAAAATTTTTGTTTTATTAAAGTCAATTATGTGTTTAGTCAAATATGAGTGTTCAGCTACGGAAGATTTATTTATCTGTTGCAGCCTAGTAGCACGTACATATGTGTTCTTTTAAACGCGTACCTACTTTTCTTTTAGTTTGACGTATGTAACATTTGCCGCAAGAACAGGTAATTTTGTAAACACCTTTATTCTCTAAATGTACTTTATCTTTAGTAGAACTTAAAATTTTATCTTAATTATTATATGTACTATCAACAACTAAAATATCGTGTTTTCTAAGCATCCTCTTTAATTTTTCCGAAAGGCCTTGGATGTACATAAGGCAAACTCAACTTGAATTTACTTTGTTCTGGCTGATAATTTACATAGAGAAAAATATTATCAGAAACGTCTAATAAAAGAAGCTATACAAATTTGTATGAATACTAATAAGTTCAATAGGGATTGTGGAAATTATGAGTTAGGTGACATTGGGAAGGCTATTTTGTAGTTATCCTTTACCAAGTAGTACGTGTATATCTAGTTCCTTTTTCGTCGTTAGGTTCTTTTTTATTAGGTTGGCACGTTGTTTCTATGACGTTTCGTTTCCTTGGTGATTTTTTTATTTACTTTCAAAATCTCTTTTGAACTTGTGTCAGGCAAGTTTTGAGGTTCTTCGTCTTTGACAAAGATTACAGGTGTAATCCAAACGTCAGTCTAATAACTTTTTGTCGGTGTTTTCAAGAAACAGCGATCTTGCCGAGAAAATATTGTCTCATATTGTGGACGCTGAAAGCATTCACCTTCGTATATAAATATGGTTATGTATACATGCACATCAAAACTTTAAATTATGTAGTAAGCTCAATAAAACCGCATTGCGTTTTAAAAGTAAATAAGTTAATAGCAAACATATTTAATGTGCAGAAAATAAACAACATTCGTAATTTGTTTCAGGGGTCTGAGCCACTGTAACATCCACCGCATTGAGAAGGGAGCTTTTTCGAGATTAACGTATCTTAGATCTGCGTAAGTATATTGACATTTATTAAAGTAAGTGGTATTTAAAGGGAAATTATGTTGTAGGCGTTTCGAAAACAACCGACTGAAGGAATTTCCGGACGGTGTGTTTCCACAGCATAACAACTTGGAAGTTTTGTAAGTATATTTTATCGTACAGAAAACAGAAAAAAAAACACTTTATGTTTGTTCAAGCAATCTGTTCATGAGCAAGAAAGTCAACTGTTTTATACAAGAATTAATATCCACATGACCTATTTCAGTTCAGTGTTCATAAAAATGTTATGAAATACGAGCAAGCAAGCTTTGGAAACCAATATTTTACATTCATCGCTGAACCTCTATAGTCCGCAACAAACATTTAGTTTCATTTGTTTGATTATTGCCAACATCAAAATCCAAATTTGCTAAGGCCCACAACAAAAGTAGCCACCCATCATTCTCAAGATATAAGCAAATGCTTAATCTCCGTCGAATGTGAAGTTGGCGAACAGCTAAAAGCACTATTGTTCTACTACCTCAAGACGTTTAGTAGTAGAAGTAGTTGTGGGGAAGGAAAAACGAAGTTACTCTTCTACTTACCTCTAACAGAAACGCAAACAGAAATAATAAATACATTAAATTAAACTAAGATATCTAGTTACGACCAACCAAACACGCGCCAGCAATTAATACAAAGATATACCTAACACCATTTTTGATAATAATAATAATAATAATAATAAATTTATTCTCGAGGAATGTTTTACATAAATAATTACAATAAAATACAAACAAATATATGACATCCTTGAAGAAAACGATCACAGTCAGATTCTAAGAATAATTATAGACCTCAGATTCTAATCTTTCCCATAATCCCAAATACATAATAAGATAAATATTCTATGAGCGTACAATTGATCACATATCATATGTGAAAATTTGTTTTGTTTGGTGGATTGAATCGTAAACAACTAAATATGAGAATGTTGAAAATACAAAATTATACTTTAAATTAAATTTGAGTGTTTCTTTAAGTAATATATCTTTAAGGCTGTTTATACGCACTACTCTACATGGTTTATGCAGGACAAAATCCGTATTTTTCATCATATCGATTTGAGATTCTTTATCTGAGCGCTTAAATTATTTCTCTCGGGAGTTTCACACTGACTTTTGCCGAAAAAAATAAAAAGGTGCATGAAAAAAAATTAAAACAAACAAAAAATAAGACGAGAGCATCAGAGAAAATTTAATTTTGATACGCAAAACATTTGATCTTTTCTTTATAGCAGCAAAAATACTGAATCTTTGTTGCATCAGATTTGAACAATTTCAGCACCGAGGGAGTTAACCTTAAATGTTTTGCGGGGCGGAGCTTCGTGCTCGTAAACTATGCAGATGTACCCCTTGTTGCAATCCATTTATAATTTGCCTGTATTTATTGTCTCTTCTTAAAACTGTCAGCACTTTTGTTTTTATTACTAGAGAAATCTTAGATGCTACTCGAAGGTTTTAGTTTTCAATACGCACGCGGAAAGGGTGCTTTTGGGGGTTAAAACAACAAAATTGCTACACCTAGATGTGTGAAATAAATTTTGCATCAATTGTGCAAAGGCAGGGAACAATCCCAGTGCAGAGCACGGATGCAGAAAAAATTGGAAAGGAATATCTACTTGACTGGAATCCGATTGCTGAAAGTTTCAAAGTATTGATATGCACGGACTGAAGTATGTAAAACTGATAGGTGACGGTGACAGACTTTTGACCGCAAAACCTTACGGACCACAACAAGTAGTTCGCCAAACGCACAAACCATCTGCTGAGAAACTGTCTCAGAATTGCATCAAATGGCAAAATGTCGTTTAAGTTCGACAAAAAATAAGATTTATCTGTGAAGCTGCGGAAAAGTTTGAAATCTAGCATAGAGCAAATGAGAGGAGCAATAAAGAAAGCCCTAAATTTCAGGAAAACAGAGGATGTTTCGTTTGATGAACAATTGGCAGGATTATCTAGAGACACTGAAAATTGCCCAAGGCATGTATTTGGTGATCATATAAATTGCGAAAATTACTTTTGCACAGAACCAAGAGCAAACGAACTTCATTTCTGAGATGGACGAATGTGGTTTGCTTGGCGATTAACTGGCATGCTCTAAAAGATTAGTGCAATATGTTCATAACCTTTTATTAAACATGACCAGCAAGGCAACAGAGACAAATAATTCATCGAAAAATTGCCAAACCAACCCCCGGAAAATCTACAAAAAAAAGATATGAGCCGTATTCCTAAGCGGAAACGAGATAAAGCTTGTAGAAGACTTTTTGCAGATGATCAACCACAAAAAAAGAAAAACAAGTCTGTTGGTCCCGATTCAGATCATGGCCAAATCAACAGTGAATCTGATGAAGAAGATGTTATCGATGATGACTATAAAGAGCAGCAAATGAGAACACTGCTTTCAAAAAACTTCAACAGGACTTGATGAAATAGAAAAGAATAGCATAGGTTAAGCTGCTAATCCGAGGTGGTTCCAAGAACGATCATATAGGTTAACTGCTTCCAATGTTGGTCGTGTTGTATTTCGCGGGAATCCCAATACCTATGACATTCTTGCTAAAAGTTTTGTTCATTATCCCTTCAAAGGCAATAAATATATGCACTGGGGCAGTGATAATGAAGACTTGGCAAAAAATTGAAACTTTAACTATATATTAACTATATAAATATATTAACAGTAATTGTCATTTGTCTACATTACTTTACAAAAACAAAAATATTTTTTTATGATTTTGAGTTTAAATTTTAACCGGCTTCTCTCTTTATGTACATAAAAATCGGCGATTAGTGTTATTAACACTATATATTCACAAACAAAATCTATCTTGTTTCACTTGGGGGTAAAGGGTACAGAGTTGTAAAAATGTAATAAATTTACTTGGTGTAAAATTAATTAATTATGTTACCGCCCTAAAAAATTTACTTGGCCCAAAACGTATGAACCGCCTTAATAATAGTTAACCTAGCATTCCACAAGTTATTCGCATGAAGAATATTAATAACTTTTGCCGCGACATATGAGTATGAACCACAGAACTGAGATGTGTAATGTCTGGGAATTGAAATGAGGTAAGTATCTCTAATATTAAGGCAATGAATATTTTTTCTAGGAATTAATTTAGTTTTTAAGTAAGAAGGATTGTCATTCTTTACCAAGAGGATACACAATTCACAATATTGAAGGAAAGTTTGCTCCTTTGGAGCCTTCTGTAATTATATTTTATAATACAGGTGCTATATACTAAATTGCAGTAATTTATATGGGACAGTGCTTCCGATAAGATGCGCTTACATCTGAAGTTTAATATTGCCCTGCTTTGATACAGAAGCTTTAGACTGGAATAAGATTTTTTTAAATATGATTGATATGAGTATTAAATTTCATGTCAGTGTCCAGATAAAGGCCTAAATTTTTGGAAGATTCTACAGTAGGAGGAGTTTCGTTGTCAATGTTAATATTTACTTGATTTTTATATTGCATGCGGCTTTTTCTACCAAATACCATTACATTAGATTTTTGACATTTAAAGAGCGCCGCTAAGTCATTATTTATAAACATGTTGCTCTGCAAAATATCACTGGCATGGCATGAGTAGTACAACTGAGTGTCGTCCGCGTAGAAGTGAAACTTACAATATCTGAGACATTTCTCAAAACGGGAAGTGTACAAAGTAAAAAGTATAGGGCCTAAAATTGAACCTTGAGGAACACCGCTAATGCATGCTGCAGGTGCTGACAAGTTGTTATAAATAACTGATTGTTGGCGTTTGCACAAATAATTTTGAAGAAGTTCTACTGACAAATTTGGAAATCCAATAAATGTTACATTGACAACATCAATTTATGATTAATTCTGTTGAACGCTTTAGTAAAGTCTAGCAATATCAAGATTGTAAGCAAGTTTTTGTCAGTCGCAGCTATAATGTCATCAGTCGCAGGTAACAAGGCGGTGGTGTTCCAGATGTGCATGAATTTGTTTATACAGAATCTTTTCCATTATCTTGGAGAGTGTTAGCAGAATACATATCGGCCGCAGGTCTCCAATGTGCTCTGGAGAATTTATTTTCCTTGAAAGAATTATAAAATGAACCGTATACATGAGTAAAACGTCACCATATACCTAAGCCCATCAGAGACTGACGTTGCTGCATGGCTTGTTGAATATGGTTTGAATAATTGAGCGTTTACATCTGTTTTCTCCAGCGTTTCCATTATCCAACGGCTGACGGACTGTTTATTTGCTTGCCGATGTGCATTTTTGTGTGCTAAAAAGAGGAATATTATATCAAGTTTCTTAGCAGATTATGTAGCTTTTATGTACGACTTTAATGCAAAAGGCGCACGAAGAGGATTTTCTTGGAAAAAGGGCAGGCGGGGCTGTAATTGTCACGAAGTCTTAACGTTGCTGTTATAAAAATTTGTGTACCTGACAGTGTACGTCATCACAGACAAAAAGAGAAATTGCCGCCCCTTATGAATTTAAGTACATATTTTTGTAATAAAGTTATATACAGTTGTTATTTTCACTCATAATGAACAATACACATTTACTCTATAGACAGTTTCTGTAGCATTGGAACCTATAAATAAGGATAGACTGTGTATTTTCTGTCCCGTAACTAATGCTAACAGAGTAATTAGTTTATGGAATAGTTGTTTGAACGTAAGCTTTTTGTTTCAACCTAATCAATACAGCAGGTTAAGTACCAACTAGGATTCCAACTGCTACTATATCTAGGTTCAGACGGTCTTATTTTAGAAGTTTCCGCCATGAAACTTTTAATACTGGGATCTCCCTCCAATTTTTTTTAATATATTGAGAGATAGAGCTTTGTCGATACTTACCTATACCCATACATTAATATTTTCTTTTTTTTCTCGTTTTGTAATGTAGTTACATATTACTGATGCCTGTGTGACAGGATAAAGATATTGTAACATATCGACATGCGTCAAAAAATCGTTTGCTGAACTCTACTCATGCGTAAATGCGGCGTAAATTTGAACATCACGCCACGCCTAGGAAAATGCAGATAATGTATGGCCTTATTTTCAAAAATATCTCTGAGCGGACTCATTTTCCTACTTAATAGTACCAAAGATGTCATCCACTGCTGTGACATTAAGGTTGTTGGAGTACATTAAAATGACGAATAAAAAAATGTCAAATTCTGGGTTACTTCCACAAGGATTTAAATATAATTAGAGACAACCATGTGAATTATCTATGCAAAATCTCAGCTCATTGCTTGTACAAAAAAGATGTACGTTTCTTAACTTTACTTTATTTTTACTGTTTCAGGATAGTCAACTATAATCAACTGAGCGTCATTCACAAGGATGCGTTCGCAAATCTTGGAAATTTATTAGAGCTGTAAGTTTTATCATAAACTAGTATCGTTTTAGATTATAACAAGTGATTCATGGGAGCGGGAAGTTTTGAAAACGACGTATTCCCGAAAGTAACTGTATTTAATTAAAACAAAGTATAGTAATAACAACTATGCAGTCTTGAAATCGAACCTTTTAAATCCGCGTTAACACAATATTAGCAATTTCTTCCCGAATTTTCATTTTTAGGTCCCAAATATCTCGTACTTTGTCAATGAACAGCTTGCTTTTTAGATAGCCCCACGGATTCCATTGATGCCTTTGCCATATGTGAAGTAACGCCATCTTACTGGAACCAGCTATTGTTTTGTGGAAACATGTTTAGTCGCTGTGTAAAGAACTGGTTAGTCAGGTCGATATAGCGTGCAGCATTGACTGTTAAAGCATTTTCAATGTGATGCTAAAGAAGATAATACGCACCCCATAACTTGGGGCTGTGTAACGGCTGTTGATGAAGTTCTTGTGGATTTTCCAAAGCCCAATAACGGCTGTTTCGTTTATTGGTATAGCCAGATAAGTGGAAATGTCCATTATCAAACATCCATAAATTGTGAACGTGAAGTTCATGATGCAGCATCGTCTCAGCAAAATGTAGAAGAACACAAAGATCTATTGGTTTTAATGCTTGGACAATCTGGATTTTGTAAGGATGGAAACTGAGATCCTTGTATAAAATTCTAAGGAAAGTAGTCCTAGGTAAGCCTAAGGCCTGACTTTGTTTTCGACTTGAACGTTTTGGATTTCGCTCTACAGATGCTCTAAGGCGATCAGTTTTCTGACACTTTCGCTTGGTCCCTTATGTTTGACACTTTCAGCTGATTCAGTATCTTCAAATTTACGAACTTACTCCTTTATGGAATATGCAGATGGAGCTCGAAATTGTCGCTGTGCTGCAACCAGACAATCATTATTGTTGCAGTAAGAATTAATCAGTAAGGAACGTTGTTTGCCGGACTACTATTCCATGATTACTAAATGGCATAATTACCTATGCATAGTAATGAAATAATAACATTTTCAAAACTTCCCGCTGCCATGGTCCACCACGTACCACATGGCCAGGTTGCACATGTGCTTTTCTCTCACTCTAATGTATTCGCACAATTTTGCACTTAGTAAGGAATATCTATGTTGGTATCTCCATATGACGTGTTGAATAGAGAACAGCGAAATAGTAAACAAAATCCCGAAGAATAATTAACATAGATGTGAACTACTTATTATTAAAGAATATCACTTGCTTGTTGTCAGTACAATAAGAGGTAGAAAATCATTTCAATTTTTGTCGGGATTGCATATTTACCTTCGAAATTATCTATTTGTACGTATCGTTTGCAAATGCCATATTTAACTGTCTTTAAGGGTATTTGGAAATATACGCCACAAACTATTGCTCTACCTGCCTTTGAAATTTGCTCACCTCAAAATAGCTATACGTTTCAACCAACCCCAATATTATAGCAAACATCCTGCAGGATGGATCTGTTTACTGCTTTCCGACAAACACTTAGCTTCGAGATTCTGGTAGAGCAAAACCACGTCAAAAGATGACGTACGTAACCCCAAGGCATTAAACTTCTGCGAGGTTTGATATAATCAATAAGCCGTTTGCACATCGTAAAAATAGATACTGGGATGCAACTTTGGGGTTTCTAGAATCCCAGATGGCATGTGATATACGGTGGCTACGAAAGTTTTGCCTACAAAATGTGTCTGTTATTACTGTGCTACAACTTGAGGATAATCTCACCGAAAGTACATTTTTTTAATTTCAATGTTAACACCATTATTATTAAATAAAATTAGCTTATGAAATTTACTTTAGATTTTGGCGTAGAACAGAAAAATGAAAAAATTACACATTCTACTTAAAATAAAATAAGCGGGTTCACACCTAATTTTTTCATCGGCAAGAAATTGCAAAAAAAATTTCCTACATAAATTTTCAGTGTTCAGGTACTTGTAATACCCTAAGGGACACCCTGTATTCATTTAGTATACACTCGGTGATTTTGAAAGGTGTACAAATTAAATGCTTGATATTTTATTTACAACGCTTATTGCATTTTCCAGTTAATTTATCCAAATACATGACAAAAAAATTAATATTCGATTAAAATAATAGACGCTCGATAAATGTAATGAACGCTTGGTATAAATTTTACATGCATGTTAAAATAATAAATATTAGATAAATATAATAGACACTCGATAAATGTAACGAATTTGCAGTAACATATGCATATGTTTCCTGAATTATTAAAAATATTTGTTAAATAAATAATAGATGATTGATTAATTTAAGGAATGCTCAATACCAGATTCGAATGCTTTCTCAATTAGTAAATATTCGGTAAAATGTAATAAATACTCGGTAAATATTAAATGGAAAATTGATGGTGAAAGAATAGATACTTGCCTTCAATAAAAATGGCCTCTCCATCAACTTTTAAGCAGTAGCTGTATAACACTTTTAATCATTACCGCAGGTAATATTTTCAGTGAATATAAAAAAGTGAAACAAAATAAACATTTAAAATGCATGTCTATGCTGTGCTGTCTACACCTCAACCAACTGCAGATAGATCTATTTCGCTGTCAATACAGCTCATCAGTGCAGTTTATACAGTGTATACAGCACTACATAGAACTGGCTTTGTCATCATGTCATGACATGTCATGCTGACAGATAGCATTGCCATCCTAAATTCTTACTTACATCATACCATTGCTTTGGTATATAAGCAAAACCAGTTCTATGCCGTGCTGTCTACACTAGACCTAAACTGCACTGATGAGCTGTAATGACAGCGAAATAGATCTATCTGCAGTTGGTTGAGGTGTAGATAGCACAGCATAGACATGCATTTTAATGTTTGTCGGTTCTTGCGCGCTAGCAAAAAGTGCCGTGGGGGCCTGCTGTCAAATTGAAGTATGCAGTTGCATGCCACTTTGTCAGGTTACAGGTCACTTCCTTTAGGAAGTAGTACCCGTTAAGGCAGCTAGGTGGCTTTGTCATCATGTCAGTGTAATGCTGACAGATGGCATTGCCATCCTAAATTCTTACTTAAAATAAACATTTAATTGACTAAACAAACACATTTTTGGTAACTGTTTACATAATTGGAAAACAAAATTCACTCGCAACAAAGAACTTAAAATATATAAAATACAAATTTGATTTAACAGTGAACATGACTTATCGAGCATTTATATATTTTTTCTAATGCATTGTTGTAAAATGCTAAATTTATTCAATAGTGAACGTAAATTATTGAGCAATTATATATTTTTATAGAGCACTTTTCAGTAAAATATCGACCAGAGCTCTTAGCGTGCAAATATGATATTTTATATTGTGATTTTATAAAAAAAATATAAGGCATTTTCTATTATTTTATTCTGCATTTTTTTTATCGAGCATTTAGTATTTTCTTAATCTGCAAACTGCATTAAATTACCGAGCGTTAATTACACCCTTTTGAAAGTGATGTCTTTAATTTCTTTTAAACCTTGTACAATAATAATTGGTAAGTTACTTGGTGCTGCATACTGTTAAGCCCTTTACCTTCTATCAGCCAATTTTAAATGTACACTTGATTTATTTCATATCTCTGATTGCTTATGAATATTTACGACGCAAATGTATCTTACTTGGAAGTAATTAATTCAGACTGCTTAAAATACGATTCTACGCGGGAAATAATTATGTTTTTCGGTGTTATTGCCGGATTCGTATAATAATATTTCCTTCTTATTTTTCCAGGGACCTCAGGAATAATATGCTATCAACAATCGAGAGTAAATGGCTGGAACCCCTGGGGAAGCTAGATCAACTGTAAGCTTTTTGTATTATCAGCGTAGCTGTTTGCTTAGGCTTGAATAAACAAAGCGCAAAAATCAGGGTTTATAAAAGAGAATACAGTACTCGTTGAGCCCATGTCTGCTGCTTTCTAGCATCCAAATGGTATACTGTTAATGTCCGTATAGTCATTACACATACGCTGAAGACAGATACTTATCAGATTTGCAAGTAACAATCTCCAGTACTACTTGATTTTACATTGTAAACGTGGCAAGTCTGTTGACAGCAAAGAAAGAATAGCTAAATGCATGAAGCTATTTTGTCTGTTTTTGAATGATTTAAAAGAAATTCATATCCAATTCATAACTGCTTAGTATTTTATTGACTATAAGTTATTTATATATTTATCAAAAATGTTTATAGACCGAACCATGGAGCAGCGTTTATTAATTACAGAATATTTTAGTAACAAACGAAGCGAACATTGGTAACTGTCTAAGTTTTTTGTCTTCATGTTATTTTAGTATAAAATAAAACAAAATTACGTTAGCCAATTAGATATAAAGATCAGGTCAATACAACATATATCTCTGTAAAACACCTAAACTTCTTTTTTGCTTCAAAGATGGAATCGATAAAATGATGATGACTGTATAACGAGAGATTATAGAATGCTAATCAAGTAACAAAGCAAAACAATGCGAATCAGACTCTTAGAAAAAGATATAATATATCGTGGAAACAAAGAAAAAGGCATATGTAACACAATAATTAAAAACTATGTTTTTATTAATTATTCTTAGTGTATTTATTTGTAGGTTCTGGCTCCTGTTTTTATTAAATTAAAGACACTTTTATCTATAAATATGACGTTGCGACCTATAATTTATGTCTTTATCGAATATTTAATAGATTGACAAACTAGTATGAAATTAATATGACATTTACAATTTTGATATTAATATAAAATGTACCTTTGAGTTTGTTCCTTTGCTATTATTGTGTATATAGGTGGATGGTAAATGTGATGGTGAGAGTGTGTGTTTAAATGATAGTGTTGTATGTATTACTTAGTCCTTGTATGTCAGTCCTGTTGTTTACACATGTGTTTAGGTTTTTTTGAATATGTATCATTTCTAAAAATTGTCTTTTTTGTTTATGTTGTTCCGTAGTAATAATTTTGGTATTATCAAAGTTAAAAGTGTGATCAGTTTGTTCTTGATGTTATTTTAAAGCTGTGTAGTTATTATTTTTATGTTGTTGTAGTCTGTTTTTTAAGTATTGTCCTGTTTGTCCTATATATTGTTTGTTACATTGTTTACATTTTATACTGTATATTTTGTGTGTTTTTGTTTCTTTTGTTTTTAACGTTGTATAGAATTGTTTAATCGTGTTAATTGGTTTATACGTAATTTAGAAATTATGTGGTTTTAGTAGGTTTTATATTTTTTGATTAAGGGGTGGTATATATGGTAATGTTAAGTATGTTATTTTTGTGTTTTTTTTTTGTTTTTTGGTATTGAATACTATTGCATAGTTTTTCTGTTTGTTGTTTTATAGAGTTACGTATTAATTTATTTGGGTAGTAAGAAACATTTTTGGAAACGGTACATATTCAAAAAACCTAAATACATATGTAAACGACAGAACTGACATACAAGGACTAAGTAATACATACAACACTATCATTTAAACACACACTCTCACCATCACATTTACTATCCGCCTATATACACAATAATAGCAAAGGAACAAACTCAAAGGTACATTTTATATTAATATCAAAATTCTAAATGTCATATTAATTTCATACTAGTTTGTCAATCTATAAAATAAAAATATTCGATAAAGACCTAAATTGTAGGTCGAAACGTCATATTTATAGATAAAAGTGTCTTCAATTTAATAAAAAAAGCAGCCAGAACCTAGAAATAAATACACTAAGAATAATAATTAATTCGAAAGGACTCCACAAAATTAACATCAATATCAATATATTTTTATTGACAGCGAAAATTTAAAGAGCGTGTCATTGCTGGTGTAGCTAGTGTAAAATGTGTAGTATAAAAGTTATTTATTGCCTATGTTTAGTAAATTTTAAAATACATAGTCCACTTTGTTTTGGTGATGCAGTTCGTTCTGTGTTTTTCAGTTTTATTGCCAATTTAAAGCGCCTTATTCTTCGTATAGCGCCCAAATATTGCAATGTATTTAAGGGTGAAGTGCAATAAATCTTATCATTCACCAATGAGAGAACGCCTCGGGTCAAGTTCTTTGCGGACCTCTCAGGATAGGACGAAATCTACTTTAAGACCGGCAATTAGGTATTACTACGGGCGGTTACCTGGGTAAGGCGTGAAATTATGCATTTTTTTTACGTTTTTTGGATTTAACTCCTACAATACTTTACATACAAAATTGATTTTACGTCTACACATTATTGTGTTCAATTCCAAGGGCACTGCATTTTATTTTTTTTTAAATTTTATTGGTGAACCGAAATATACACATATTACGCAAATGCTAAAACAAAAGTCGCTTTTTAGCAAATATTTTACGGAAACATTAAAAATACGCAATGCAGTGCCCTAGAGATTTGTATGCAGAACAACATATCAAAAAATTGGAGCAGTGGCTATAAAATTGGCTACTCTGGACGTAAAATCGTTTTACATGTAATAGCATGGGCAGAAACGGGACACCCTACACCCTTAATCGGAGCAGTATAGTAGGCAGAATTTAGTTTCTAAAGTATCTCTGCACTTCAAATGCTAAAACCAACCACGGCTTCGCAGAACAATCCCTTTATTTCAGTCGTCAAAGAGCCTGTTTGGGTTTATTCCGCTCAATTGCTCGCTCAGTAAGTAAAACAGCACGGGCGAATTGAAACTTGAGAGTTTCCATTGCGACAGCCTCGTCTATCTGTATCGTTGCTTCAAGCCAGCGGAGAAGTAACACGACCGAATCGATTGTGTATTGGAGGGCGCGTGTTGGAAGTAAAATGGGAAGCCTTTCACCGCTCCGCCGGTAACAATTATTAATTTGATCGAGCGTCAACATTTACCTAACTGCAACAAGGAACCGAGCCCGGCACGTCCCTGGAGGTGATAAATCGGGAAAGCAATCAATCGGTAGTGCATTCTGACGATTCCGTTGGGGTGTTTCCGTTCATATKAAGTKGCAAAATGCGAAGACCGCTATAGATAGCTGGGTATAATAGGTGAAGGTTTATTATCGACGGTTGTCGGTAGCCAAATCTTTACGATTTTGGTCCGTTATGAGCAGTTTTTTACCACCCAGAAATTACCGATACCTGGACAACCGAACCTGATCTTCAAGATGCTCTAGGTCATCATATAATTTTGTTGGTTTGCTGAGTTCTGCTAAATTTTTGGTAATTATTGATCAAAATTTGACACTTTGCCAGTCAAATAACAAAAGAATTTGGAAGGAAATTCTATTGGAATTTTACCTCTTTTCTCATGGCCGTGGCCAAGTGGAGAAGACTGCGGCATCTTGTGGACATGTCCATTTTCAGGTTTTTAAAGTTGTCGTCAGAAACGAAAACGGTTGTGCATCTTCAAAATTTTGTAATTTCTTGTATGTATTTTTATGTACTTATTGTCTTATTCTCTATTTTTCTGCCATACGTAAATAAATAATTAATAGCCGTTATTGGCAAATTTAAGGCTGAAATTGACCACTTATTGTTATTATTGTGCAGTGTTTGAGGCCTCTAAATTTCATGTATTTATTTTCACTATTTTAATCACCTCTGGAACTGTTTAAGTGATCTTTGACATCAACTTGTCGTTGACACTAAACGATGACTATTAGTGCATTTCTACAAACGTTTCATACATACGTCTGACATGTTTTTGATGAGCTAACGTGTTCACATTTTTTTTCTATAGGAATTTATTATTAGTTTTCCATCAGTGGCGCTTAGAGTGCAGTAATTCCCATTTCCCCATAAGATTTTCGCCATTTTTTCAGCACTGTTTCTAAATAAATATTGAAAGGAAGAGGCGACAAACTACAACCTTGCCTTAGACCCTTCGTTGTTTCTATAGGTGATGATAGCTGATTCCTTACTTTAACATATGATACGTTGTTGTTATATAGTTCCCGTATCACTTTAAACAAATATACTGTTATAGTCGTCGTTGTCTTAGTGCCATCCATAATTTACTCCTTGGAACATTGTCATATGCTTTTTGATACGGACGTCATCTCCTTTGCTAATCTTTTTCTCCATCAGTTGCTATAAGGTAAAAAGATTGTCGATACAGGACCTACCCTGCATAAAACTATTTTGATCCTCGGATATTTTTTTAAATTGATCTGTAACTGTTTATCGTGAGTCCATAAAGCACATAAGAATTATGAAAAGATTCACACTAAAACGTACCTTGAGTAGTTTAAACCATCAAGATCATTAACTTAGATCCAAATTAATACAATATTCTGTCACTACAAAATGTTGGTGGTTTGTGCAAGTTAAATGAAATTAATCTAGAATTCCTGTAGTAATGCATCATAATAATAGCACATTTAGGTACATGATGCAAGTTATATATACGAGTACTTAAGTATAATATTTAGTAGATTTAACGGTCGTACTAGGTTATAATATGTAACGTTATAACGGGATATTCGAGCTTTTTCATCTCTTAAAGGTGAGAATAAAATCCACTGAAAGCTTGGTTCGTAATATGAAGAGTATTATTTAAGAGAAGAAAAAGGTTGAATATCCCGTTAAAATGTTACATATTACATAAGTATAATATATAAAACAACTACTCATATTTAGTCTAAATTATAATTAATTATGGATAGATCTAATAGTCACGCTTTTTTCAACGCAGGAACTTCTAGGTCATCAGTTTTCTGTATCGGTATAAAAGTACACCAATTTTGATGGATGTGTAAACTGACGTCCTAGTTAGATTAGATCCAATATTGAATTTAAGTTAGTAGAATAGGTTGAGCGGCAATCATAAGGATGACGTCACTTGCAGAGTAAAGCTTGTGAAAGGAAACGTAATTTCATACACAATGCATCCTAAATATAAAATGCTGTACAATATTGGAAATAAAAATGAAATCAATAACGCGAAAATTGGATCGCAAAGAGTACACTTTCATAAATTAATATTTGCTTAGTTATCAAAGATAATAGCTCAGAAGCAATCCGTTTTGCGCTTGCTTCAATTACAGTTATCGGGTCTTGCGTGTTGTTTTAACCGATTGAAAAACGTTTAAGCGTTTTCCTGCATTAAAATTAAAAATACAACTCTAAGCAGTCTCCCTTGCCTACGCCTCGGTGTGTATTTTAACTATTGCTTAACCAAACACGTAGTTTGCGCGACGTTTTGTACAGCATTTCAAAGGTAAAGTGAAAGCTCACGACCAGGACACATTAGAAGACTTTCACAAAATAATCCGACTGAATACGCTACGTCACCCGGATATTGTCGAGCATGTCATTCGCAAAGATCTAAAAGCTTTTTCTCCTTTTAAATGGATTTTGTTCGTAACAGGGCAACATCTTCCAAGAACTAAAGCTTTCATGTTAACAAAATCTGAATACAAGGCCTTGAGTGCCGCTGCCTACGAGTACAAATTGTTGTGTTTATTTGAGCATTGCTTAGGGGTTATTACAGAACTTTTAATCAACTTCTGGTACATGTAGAACACATTTTCATCCTACTTTCGGAAAATTTATGACCCGCCGTAAATAAAGACTTCAAAGTCAATTCTCACTGTTTCATTTAATTAACGAGGTTTTTAAAGTATGCGAATAGCAGCCATTTTCAGGAATTTTTTCAACTCTGCGTCAGCTCTCGTTTCCGAGATATGAGTGCAAATTGCATTTTTTTTTAATGGGAAGGGGGTCAAAAGGGACATCATTGAAGAGAATATATAGAATTGGCTAAGGCCCACAACAACAGTAGCCACCCATCATTCTCAAGGTATAAGCAAATGTTTAATCTCCGTCGAATGTGAAGTTGGCGAACAGCTAAAAGCACTAATGTTCTACTACCTCAAGACGTTTAGTAGTAGAAGTAGTTGTGGGGAAGGAAAAACGAAGTTACTCTTCTACTTAACCTCTAACAGAAACGCAAACAGAAATAATAAATACATTAAATTAAACTAAGATATCTAGTTACGACCAACCTAACACGCGCCAGCAATTAATACAAAGATATATCTAACACCAGTTTTAATAATAATAATAATAATAATAATAATAATAATAATAATAATAATAATAATAATAATAATAATAATGATAATAATGTGTTCTTGACTGAAACGGACTTGAAAAATTCCAGAAAATGCAATTTAATTACACATAGGCCCATGCACAATTTCAGAAAAATCGGTTGAATAAAAACTGAAATATCTTGCTGGTTCCATATTTTGTAGCGACCCAGTACATTGGAAGACAATTGCCACGTTTACAATAAAAAAAAAATCCTGAGAAAGAGAAAGCAACGCTTTTGCTTTCCCCCAAAGATCTCATTTATTGCCTGCTGAAACGTTGCCGCGTAAATGTGATGTTTCTGAAGTGCGTAATAATTCCCTTTCAGGTATCTGCAGTGGAACAGGATTCGACACGTAGGCGAGGGAACGTTCCCCCGCCTGCCGTTGCTTACCATGCTATCACTGGCGAATAATGAAATCGAGTCACTCGAAAATGGCACGTTCTCCTCACTCCACAGGCTCCAAAACTTGTGAGTATTATAATTCGTTTCGTCTCATTTGCGTCGGATGTACTGCACATCAACAGCAGTATATCAGGCGTCCTCGCACGGAATCCATCAACATGAAGTTTAGATTAGGTTTCTGCATGAAAAAGGTGTAAACAACGTCGTAGTCATATATTACGCTAAGAAAGACTTCTATGGGCTTAGTGGCGACGTTTGGTTGGCTGAATCAGCAACATCCATTGTCATGCAAGTTCACAATAAGACATCCTCTCTAATATGTTGAAGCTTGATGCATACTACATTCAACGGCACGAAAAACGGAGCAGATGAATTTTTTTAAACAAACATAACATTTTAACGTTTTCTGAATGTTTTATTATCGTAATATCTTAAACGCAAACAAGACAACATGTTTTAAGTATTTTCTGACAACAATTTAGCCTTCATTTGAAGAAAAAAATTGTTTTTAAATAAAAACTCATAAAAATAAAAAATTGCACAGATCTTATCACTTAAAAGTGCATAGCTGGCCATGAACCTACGGTAACAATGCTTTGTTTTTATTGTTTTGAGAAATCTGACAGGTGTAAATAACATTTTAAAGTGGTGTTGTTATGGCTGTTAATCCCGAAACCGCGGCTGCTATTGTTGCATTCCTTCAAGATGGAAGAACTGAGCGATATGTTGCCCAACAGTATCACATATCCAATAGCACTGTGCACCGTATATTTACACGTTTCTTGGAAACTGGAGCTTACACCAGATGACCTGGAACTGGTCCCCAAAGAAGAACTAACACTCATGATGATCGATTTATCGTCTTACAAAGTCTACGTCGTGCTACCTCTGTAGAGATCAGAAATCGACTTCATCACGCCCGGAATACCAATGTAAGCGAGCGCACAGTTAGACGAAGACTTGGAGAAGCCAATCTTAGCAGTAGTAGGCCTGCAACAGGCCCAGAGCTTCTTAGGAGTCATCGTGTGCTCGACTTCAGTTTGCCAGAAATCACGAGCACTGGTGTGAAAATGAATGGGGACGCGTTTTGTTTACCGATGAGTCCAGATTTAGACAACAAGAGCGTTTTGCAGAATGTATCTTCAGTCCCAGGGTAGGTTACCAAGAAGGCTCAGTTATGGTGTGGGCAGGAATTTCTCTGGAGGCACATACAGCCTTCCAAGAGGCTCCTTAACTGCTGCCAGGTACTTTGATGTAATTCTCCAAGATCTTGTTGTCCCCTATGTTGATTTTATTGGACATGATTTTCTTCTGATGCATGATAATGCCAGACCGCACACCTCGAAAATCACACAACAGCACTTAAACGAATTAAACATTCCTGTTATGGAGTGCCCAGCGATAAGTCCAGATGTGAATCCAATTGAACATGTTTGGGACATGCTTGGACGAAGGATGCCAAGTCGTGTTCCTGCTCCTTTAACTTTAAATCAGATACAACGGGCTCTTTTAGAGGAATGGGAAGAAGAGGACATTCGCCATTTGATTTTGGGCATGCCACGCAGAATACATGCATTAATTCGAGTACGTGGGGGCAAACCCGTTATTAAAAATGCTTCTTTCCAGTGTTTAATAGAAAATTGTTTCGGTTTTGATTAATTTAACGTCATTTTGCAACAACATCAATTTGTGCTTTTTAGTCCTCATTTATTAATTTGCAACGAAACAATTTTTCTTTTCAAATAATCGTTCAATCGTTGTTAAATAATACTTAAAACATGTTATTATGTCTCGGTTTAAGGTATTATAATAATAAAACATCACAAAGCGCCTAAATTGTTAATTTGTTTTAAAAAATTCAGCTGCTCCGTTTTTCGTGCCGGTGAGTGTATAACATATTATAAAATAGGCTCGTACCAAGAAAGAGTACCAGACATGTTCGTAAAGTGGCCGTTACTTTTTCATTAAAGAATTATTCGTTAAAGAAATCTGAGGGGCAAACCGCAGGGGATTTTTGGTATACAGTGAGTAGGATTTCTGGGGATTTCCTATATAGGATTTCTGAGGATTTGCTGGAATTTCCTTGAAGAAAACTATAGCGAGCTGCGCTTGCGCACCGTTTGCTATTTGCATGCTACTCGCCACTCTCGTTGTGCGCGCTTGCTAGTTGTTTGTTATGTTGAAACCAAATGCCTCTTTCAAGGAATGTTATTAATCGTTTTAATCAATATTATAATATAATATTATATATAATTTATACATTTGTGACAACAATATATTGTTACGATCTGCAGCTTTTGTTATTTCATCTATCTGTCTTAAAACATATATTAAATGGCATTTAAATAGTGAACAATGCTATTATCAACCCCCATTACATCATAAAAACGCAGCAAAATATAAATAACAAGAGATTTAAAGAACTGAAACAAAATGGTTACTGACTGAAATAAAAAAAAAGTTACATTTGTGCATATTTTATTATACGATCCACCTAAATCTTTCTAATTATTTTAATAGAAACTAACCGAAGTAAAGATTGCTAAACACTAAACATGAGTAAATATTATCAACGTATGCATCGGCATCGCATTATCACTACACAGGAGATGAAAATCGTTATGAGCCACTCGAAAATACGAATACGATGCTCTAGCTGTAATGGGTTGTATATTTCTTTAGATGTTAAATCGCTCACGAGCTGTTGAAACGAACTAGCTGGTGCAAACTGACTCCAAAATAGAATACATTTCATCGCTAACATCACATACTTACTATAAATATTATGGATATTTTTGTAAACTACTCTTCTTCTAATTAAAGTATCTCAAAGACATATTTTTAATGCAATTTATCGTGAACGCAAATTCAAAGAACGACCACATACCTATCACCTAAACTATACTATAATACTAGGTGACTCTGTAAGGATGTCTCTCCTTAAACCTATAATACTTCATACCATTTTTAGATAAACGGCAGATATCGTTTTTTGTTTTATTTTCACGATGGTTTATGGCTTACTATAAACTGAATTTGTACGCGAAAATGGGGCTGCCACCCCAAAAATCATAGAAATTAACTAAAGAAAAATCGGGAGGTGTTCAATTTTTGCTATTTATTTTCGATTGTTTATCGAATCTTATAAAAAAATTTGAAGTTGGTGAGAAATGGAAGAAAGTGTGGTCGAAGTACTCGATGCTGAAGGCTGCAATAAAGGTTTATAGAAACATAGACATTGGAAAATATAGTAAGCTCACTGCCTACCTGAATAGTGCGTCGAGAGGACACAAAGCGAAGAAGGCTGCAGCATTGGAAAAAGCGCATATGGAAGAATTTTTGCGAAGGGCATGCGATAAAAAATATTTGATGATCAAGGTAACACCTCATAACTTTCTAGACGTTATAGATAATAAATTTTGGAACATTTTATGTTGCACTAATAATGGGAGTGTCTGGTGCCTGTCGTTGCTCCGAATTAACGAATTTAAAAATCAGTAATGCAGAAGACAGGGGCGCATATCTGCTTGTTTCGATACCAGGTACCAAAACGGGCATTTCACGAAAATTCACAATAGTAGAAGAAGGATTCTCTACCATGCTGTGGAGCCATGTAGAAAATATATGTCGTTACGTCTAAAGAATTTATCCAACGACGGATTCTTTTTACGATACATACTAATCAAAAGTGTACTTCACAACCTTATTACGGTTTCGTTTTTCACACCAAGCTGACTTCATTAATTCATTATACCTTCAAGGGACATCGACATGCCTTGCTCTATTTTTTTCTAAGCAAGCTTGTCTGTCGCACTGTCATTTTTTTTGGAACAAAAAAATTTATATTGTCATCCAAAGGTGAGATTCGTTGGCTAGTGGTTTTTTTTGGCAAAAGAATTAGTCATTCAAGATCACCCGCTGTTGGGATCAGTGTCCAAAAACCTAAAGTAGACCTGCAGCTTTGTGAGAGACTTAGGTAGTCCGTCTTTGTGATAGCTGCAGAATTACAACCCAATTTTTGGGGATCATATCCACCGCGTACTCCTTTAGGAGACAAACCCTTCCCTTTACCCTCTATCTATCGGTGGTAGGTGAGTTGATGTTCTTATAGCAGCTCTCTGAGCCGCATTACGTATTAGGGTCCTTTTGGAGATTGCTATTTTGGAGATTCCCGTTCGACAGTAATTGACAACGTCGAAAAACTGATAGGCCTTGCAGACCAGGGCTGCCGTTTCGATATTCCTGTTTTCGAGCGATAGCATCCCCAAGGTCAGGCGATTCCTTTTCCGTATGATTAAATAGGACTTTATTATAATAGTAATTTAGCAAGAATGATTACTTAGTAATAATTATCCATTGTGTGAAATTATTTACCTTTTAAAAATTTTCCTATAATTTAACAATTCGTAATAGGTGGTTCTCACCGAGCACGTTCTCCCATCTGTTTAATTTGAAACTCTATTTTTGGTGCTTTGTTTAAGGGGCAGTACTCGCGTTATAGAGAAATCCTAGTCGTCGTGATTCGGCTATCGTTGGCATCTAATCTAAAGGTAACATAATCCGCCTCTACTGAAAAACTTAGAAAAACTAATGCGGGAATAATCAAGAAAAACTTACATTATCGCCGCCTTCATCCGTGGGTCATAACAATGCGGTCACTCCGGTGGACAGAGACAAGGCGGTTTCACATACGCGCGGGAGATGTAAAAACAAAACATAAGTTACTCATCCGTTAAACTCAAACAGATACAGTTAAGACTCACAGAGGGGTTTTCACCCCAGGGCCTCATCCTTGTCCTGTCTATGGCTTCATCCCTGAGATTACATCTTTATCAATGGTGGTTATGAACACCTTGTTAGTTTTCTTTCTTCAACAACTAGCTAGTGTCAACCTGAAATAGTAGAGGCTTCCCCGAACGCTCACCCTAAGGTCTATAGGGTCGCATTCCAATAGCCCGAAACGGGGGCACCTAATAAGGCTACCCTCTCCACCAGAACTGTGTCATTCGAGTAGCCCGCATTACCCCCCGGAATGCAAGTCACCCACGGCTGTTAACCGGGCACTCTGCGCTAGGGGTTTAAAACTGCCTTAGGCACATCATGGCCAAAGACCTCGCTCTCTCAGAGCCAAAAATCAAGAACATTTCTCGCTGTCAAAAGTGACACATCAATACTCATTGCCTACTTTTGCATCTCCTCGCGACGCTGATATTTTCTCGCCAAAACAATTAATCGCACGCATACGCATTCGCTTCGATATTAGTATTTATCTATTAGCAGCGATTCTAAACATAGCAAGAAATTAATAAACGTTCAAAAACACCTTTTATTTTAATAAAAACGCAGATACAAAAAATGACATTTAACACTACCTATTTCTAAAAAGAACTTTACGTTGAGCAATCGTGAAGCCGCCCCTTACGTTACGATACCATAACTTTAATTTTTGTTAACTGTCTATTAATTCACTAATTTATTTTACGATCCCTTTCGTTTTCCGACACCTTGATTATCGTTTTTGTATGCTGAACCTCTTTTTTTTTTAATTGATGTAAATTATTATTAGAGTAATCTGTACCCCGCGAACGATGACAGCTACAAACTTAATGTTAATGGCAAAAAACTAAAATTTGATAACAGAAATAACGAAATGTTTATAAATATAAATGTTAATGTTAATAATAAATAAATAAAATCTGAATTATTTAATATTGTATTTTTCTTTATCTCACTAGTGGAATAATGAAATTTATATTTTATTTATTTTTTTAATAATTTATTTAATAATTTAATTATAAAGTCATTATGGATAAAAAGTACTTATGTATAATTCAGATTTATGAATCGACTGCCTGTGCTACTTTACACTGAGCAGTGACAGTAGCGCGTTCGTCAGTCATCAAAACTTAGCAACTCTGATCACTTAGGTGTTAGGTAGAAGGCTAGCAAGTTTGAGGTTTGTTTTGGTGGTGTTTCAAAGAATATTTGAAAGGGTAATTTATTTMTATCACGGAAGCAATATAGGAGGTGGTTGAATCAAAAAGAGKATATCGAGGAAAATATTTTGTTAAAAAATTGTCTCATCCTTCTCCCAAAATGCAAAATTTTGTACAGAGCTGCCCAACGATTAGTTCGATATAAATAATATAGACCAACTACAGTCGACCAAAGTTTTTACTGCCGACCCAGTAGATATTGCCACGAGCCGCCACTGTTACTACGATACTACGTTAATAAACTTTGAACTTGTATAGGTACAAAATAAATTATGTAAAACAAATKGTTCTATACATAATTCATGCTGTCATTCTTTTAAGATCTGACCACCACAATTCATTATTCAACAGCCACTGTCTCGAAACTCCATTCGACCAGCAGACAACGAGCGAATTTGTCAAATAATTCAAAGGAGCACGGTGCTTATGCACAAAAACCGACGTTGAAATTTTATTAAAGCCCTTTCACATCCCCTTTGAGACATGCAGCATGGCCGAGTCTCATAAAGCGAGAGCGTATTCTGCATCGGTTATTTTATGCGCCGTCGGTTTCCAGAAGGATGCCATCGCATGATGCAGATTCAAGCTGAAAGTCCGCACATCAAAATAAATTTGTTGTCGAAAATGACGATCGATAGTCGATGTATATAGCGCGCTGCGGGTGTCATGTTTTCTGTCTGCATGGCAATTCATCATGCAAGTTATATGTTCGGGTTATTAATAAAGTGGACGTTTCTGATATCCATTCATGAAGGGGCGGTTTTTTTCAGGTTTTTTATGGTTACCTCCGGGGTTGATAGAAATCAAATCAAATCGTTATCGACGTACATTAGGTGGGAATTCAAAAATAGAATCAGAGATTTTCTACCAGTTCAGTCAACAGCTTGCTGGTATTGGTGAAACTCTTTACGAATTAACGATTCATTTTTGTTATAACGACGTTAGAAAATGCTGAGGTTATTGAATTGTGACCTCCAATGACATCGTCAAGATCCATCAAACTAATAACGTAGCTGCATACATTCGCAATCAAGGGTACTAGCTCTATAGATACCCAATAAATCAATCCCGATCACGAGGCAAAAACCTTAATTTACGGTGAAATTTTAATTGACAACGTAAATACATAAATTAAACTGTATATTTACTGGGTACGGAGACAGATTTTGAAAAATATTGTGTAGGCTTCCACCAAGAATAAGCCTTCCGATTTAGCCTCTATTGCACTGCCACTACGCTATGAAGTTCATGCCGAGATATTGGTGGAAGCGTAATATTAATAAGAGGGAATACCTAATGAGAAAAATCTGCTCGATACATAGGTTTTAAAACAAGGTATAACGAACATATAAAAAGAATAGTATAGTAAAAAACTAGTGTCATAAGGCGTCATGAAACAGTTTTTTATAATATTTTTTCTATTTCGCGTCGCCTACACAAGAAAATGTGGGAAATTTCATAAAAATCGAAAATTTATATAAATGTAACCTGCCACGCTTAAGGCACAGAATAAACAAATACCTAACCAGAATGTGCACTCCTGTCACCTTATACTTTTTTGTCTCATGACCGCCATTTTGTGAGGATATAAAGCTGCATTTACACGATTATAATAAAGGTTGTTTTACACTTCTGTCATAGAAGTTTCTCTTGCGCATTTCGTGTGTTATACATAGGCACTGTTAAAATATTAACATTTACTGTTCATACGACTGCAGTTATTACATAGGTAGGTATCAGCAAACACATCTTCAATTTTTGAACACCTTCGAAACTTGTGGATAATGCCAAAGGAAGTACTTCGTGTGTTTGTCAACTGGCTTAAGTAGATGAAGAAGAAAGAATGGTACTGCATGAGATTGTAATCGGTTGTGTAAATCATTTAGAAAGATTTTCTCTTCAAAATGTTAACTGCACACTCTTTACCATCAATGAAGATTTTCCACATATTCCATTAGGTCACTCTGTTGCTGTTGCTCACTGTTTAACTGTGTTTTAAATATTAAATCAAATTAAGCAAAACCATCACCCGCAACAGCAAACCTCTGAACATCCTTTGGAAAGCTAAAATAACGTAGTCTTTTCCAGCATACCTATACGTCTGCTGTTGCATTGCATTACAGCACAAACACATTCACCAATCACCTATACTACGTTGCATTATTATAAATTATAACAATCACCCAAAAGTGATAAAGACATACAAAACTCAAAGTCAGAATACGTAATTTACATAACACATCTATAATTGTTTAACGGCGGTGAGCGGTTGACAGTTGTCAGTCAGTGTCAGTATCCACAAAACATGGCGGATTGAAACTGAGCAGACCCTTCCTCACACCCAGAGTGCTTATTCTGGTTGTTTTATTTTCCTGTGCTTAAGGCTAAGTGTCACTTTTGACAAGAACCATGACAGTTACGACATTACGAGGTGGAGTTTCTGTTTTTTAATGATACCAACACTGGAAAATAAAATGCAAATTGCGTATCATAATGGCTTCATTATGAACGCGAAATAGAAAAAAAAATATTGTGAAACATTCACGACTGTGCTCTAAAATACTGCCGAAATGGCATCTATTTGTTGTTTTTTAATAAAGTCCCTAAAACAGAAAAGAAATCAGGGCTAGGCTATCAAAATTTTATTATTTTTGTTTGCAATTTACGCTGATTCTAAGTATACCTTCCAGATTCTGACAAATGAATACCCTGCATATGTTTTCTATCTGTCCAATAAAAAAAATTCGTTTGATTTCGTCAAAAAAATAACTTTTTGCACTGTACCCTACAACTAGAGTGGACTTGCACAGAGAGAACACTTTGTTTAGAAGAAAAAAAAATTGAAGCGGCTAAAATAACATTTATTTAACATAATATATACAAAGTTTTAAATTAACTTTTGAAACTATTGAATCAAGAATAATCATTTCCTTTGTAGAACAAAGTATTTGTTTCACTAAACCATGAAGATATTTGGAATAAACATATGATTAAATTTGACTTAAACAAATATTTGTTTGGAATCAGAGAAGATGTAAATGATTCTCTGCATACCAAATAAATATTTCTTTGCAGTAAAGATATCACTAATTTAGTCCAATGAAACAGCTATTTCCTGGAATCAAACAACTGTTTGATTGAAAGAATATGCTCTATTCATTATCTCTGTTATTGCAGCAAACTGCATGTGAATTTTAATGAAATATATATTTTTTAATTAGATTGTGTAAATATTGCATTCAAACAAGCCCTTTAAACATATAAATAAATTGTTTTTAAGTTAAAGAAATAAATGTTGATTAACCCATTTCGATATGTCTGTGTATTTTATGCAAGTGTATTCCTGTGGCTTCCTGTTTTTTATAGAGCGTATAAAAGTTGTTTCTTGTAATTAAAAATGCAATGTGTCACTCAATTTATTTCCGCAAAACTGTAATTGGTTTAGTAAAAAACATCTGATTTAAATCAGCCTAACCTAGACAAGTCCATTTACAAGGTAAATTTTCTACTTACATGTACGAATATAATGCAGACGGAAAGTATGATATTTATTTTAATTTAAAGGACAATCACAAATCTACTGTGTGATAAATGTGTTTCATTTTAGTATTACAAATATACTGAATAAATAACGCATTACTTGTAATAGTAGTTTGGTACAAATAGGGCAGTTCATTGAGCAGACTTTACTAACATATACCTACTTCAAGATGTAGAGAAACAACGCCGTAATTAACATCCTTACGAATCATAGATGGTCATTTTGTAACAGAGCTTGCGTTAACCATCATGTGCGTGTTCACATCATATTAAGCAAATACTTTATTTAAGCGTCATACTTACTTTTAAAATCTGTTACCATCTTCCTCTTTTGTTTCACAATTTAATGAAATAATCTGACAATAATAAGAAACAAATAACGTCGGCTTTTCCCGATTTGCCTTGATACATCCTGTCCCGTGTCCAGCCATGGCTGAAGAAGCGGAACCCCAAACTTTCACTTTGCTAGTGGCACGCGCAAATTCAACCAATTATTTCTTTGTATCCAAAAACAGATTGTTGCATTAAAGCATCTTTTATTCTGTTTAAATACATGTTGTTTGCTGTAACAGTGTGTTTGAGTTGAACATTTAAATAGTTGAACAACAAAAAGAAACATTGATTTAACGATATATTTATTAGAAACAAGCATTTATTTTTGTTGATATAATTCTTCAAAGCATTTAATTTGAATATTTGAAATTTTAACTCATTGAAATAAATTGTTTGACCGTGAAAAATAATATTTTATTTGCTCAAATAATTATTAGGTTACTTGAACTCGCAAGTTCTGTTCAATCTCAAATAAATGGTAATATAGTTACAAACAAACTGATATTCCTCTTACAAATAAAATTTGATTGTTTGAAGATACGTTTGTTGGACCTAAAGAAATGTAAGTCAAACGAATTGATTTTATAAATCCAAACAAACAGTTTTATCTGTGTGTGATATGAGGGGTGCCCTGCATTATGTGGGCAACCTCTGAGAATCTGAAAACTGGTAAAAAATAACACTATTTTAGAGTATAACTTTTTTTGAAATAACGCCCGCCCACTGATATATTGACTTAAATATGGCGGTTGATATAATTCTATCAAACTTTGGCTATTAATATTTGAAGTGTAAGCCGTTAAAATGATGCCCAAATTTTCTCAATAAATGTTCTGAGGGGCCGGGAGAGGGCCAACCGCCTGCATTTTAACTCTTAACTTTAAAACGGTTAAGCAGTTTTCTCAGAAATATTTTTTTAATCTTTCTGTTTTAATTCTTTGTTCATCTAGCTAAAATTTACCCTTGCCGAGAAAATTGCAGTTTAATGTTAGGATTCACATTTTCTCTGCTTAACTAGATCATTTGTTTTATCAAATTGGCCGTGGTAATTAATAAAACCGTGTTAGATGTCACTGTTATTTTGACAAAAAATCGTAAGAAATCTGAAATAATAATAATAATAATGGAATATTCGTATAAATGAGTATGCCAGCGTATTTCAGAAATTTTGCAACAAACAACACATATAGTGTGGTTTGGATATTCCATCGCTCTCTTTAGTGAGAACTGAGAACCATACACTATCTTCTGTGGCAATGCAGAGCATTTGCAATGGGTATATAAAGATTGACTTGCTTGAATTTGCGTAAAAATACTTGTCTCGGAGAATGCAAAAGCCCTTATAGATTCATCTAAAGAATCTGGGTTTTGTGCGACTTCAAGAACATGAACAGGTTTTCTATCGAACATTATGCGAAGTGCATTTCATTCTGGCTTGTTATTCCATTTGCAGAAAGAAGTCGTTCAAAAACCTTACTGTAATAACGGGTTTTATTCATGCTGGAGTGAAACTACATTACGAAATTCATTTTTCAACGCAGACAGCGCGTGTAGTGCAAAAATAACCATTAGTTACCTGTATAAAAACAGACAATTCATGTCCCTCCATGTGCACCAAACGTAAATATTTTGTTAAATATAACCACAATATCTCGCACGCTTTTTCACTTTTTCAAGTCTGAGTGTCTAGTTAATATTTATGATACTCGTAGACATGCTCGTAAATAATACCCATCTTGACCATTTATTTTACGTTACACACAGAAGATTATTTAGAAATGCACATATTGAAATGACGAACATGCTGAAAATAAAAAGCACCTAAAGTTTCAGAACATTTTATTATTTTGAGACAAATAAGTTCGCTCTTATCAGTGCTACAAAAACATAATATATTTTTGATTTGTGGATATAGTTGTTCCTAGTGACCCATGGTAAATCACAGGGATGTCGCTTTCTGCAGAAATACATTTCCTTTGCTTGTCATCTCTGTCCTATCCTTGTTTCGTTTTGTGTTCGCTTGATCAGTAACATCTCTTTCCTAAAACAATCACATTTTTGCAGTATGACATGTTGTTTTCCGGGCTGGTTCCCACGTTGGTTATTTGACCTTGACGTTTCGACACTCATGTCGGTGTCTTCCTCAGAAGTAGCTCTGAAACTGAAGTGTCCTAGTCCGCTCGGGTCTTTATACTCGTCCGGGTCACTGACGCGTGGGCGTTGTTCCTTGTACAATTTCGGCCAGAATCTCGCTTCCCTCGACAGCATTTGTGCTTCCTTGAATTTGATGATGTGGCCAGTCTCCATTCGATGTTCTGCTACAGCCGACCTATAATCTTGCCGGTCTCTTTTCTGATCTTCATTTTCTCAATAAGGACTAGACCCGGAGGACATCTTAGTAAGCTTTGATATCACCTCACTCTTCATGAAAATACCATTGGACGATGCCTTAAGGGAATTAAAGAAACGTCTACAAGAAGAAGACCTGGATGAAGAACTAGTCCAACTTACGAAATCTACCTTCTGCAATTTCCAGGAGGAATACTACGAGCAGACAGAAGCTGCTCCGATAGGGTCACCGCTTTCTCCGCTGATAGCTAACATTTACTTGGATGACACTTTTACCGTCTGGCCGCATGGAGAACAGAACATAAAGGAATTCCTCGACCATCTAAATAGCATCCATAGCGGCATACAATTCACGATGGAGATGGAGACCAATGGCGCCCTACCCTTTCTGGATGTGATGGTGACAAGGAAACAAGATGCAGATTCACACCACCACCCCGCCCAAAAACAAGGAGTCATCAACACGCTGATACAGCGGGCGAAGGTAGTCAGCGAACCAGACCACCTAGAAGAGGGATGAGAACATCTACGCAGAGCACTACAGAAGAACGGATATCCTAAGGCACAGATTGAGAAGGCTATCAACAAGCAACCACGGAGGAAGGAACCAGAGGAGCACATCGCTGCAGCATACCTGCCCTACGACAATGGATGTACAGATAAGATCGGACGGCTGCTGAGAATACATCACACCGCACCGGGAAAGATAGCTAACGCCTTTCCGAAATATCGTTCGACGACTGAGGAGCTACAAACACAAGGTGTGTACAGCATCCCATGCAGTAGTGGGAAGGTTTACATCGGCCAAACCGGAAGGCACATCAGCACGAGAATCAAGGAGCACATGAGGGACACCAGAGAACGGCAAGGTGATAGGTTGGCTGTAGCAGAACATCGAATGGAGACTGGCCACATCATCAAATTCGAGGAAGCACAAATGCTGTCGAGGGAAGCGAGATTCTGGCCGAGACTTTACAAGGAAGCCATCGAAATCAAGAAGAATCCGCACAATTATAACCGAGACCGGGGCATCGAACTACCAGGAATCTGGAAACCGGTCATGCGTAACAACGCCCACGCGTTGAAAAAAGTTAATTTTGAAATCGTCATTCTTTTCGCTTTGTAATCCTTTTTAGCGAATTTTCAACATTTTATTTTATTTATTTACTCGATCATCTATTTTGGGATATGCGTCAAAACAAAGGTGACATCTAATCTGTCACGTTTTTTAAAAGCAAATTGGCGGTGTTCAACCTGCATGAGCAGTAAAATTTGATCAGAAAACTTAATCTTAGGAATGAATAGGAAGAGCAGTTAATCGCCTAGCATCTCAATTGTATTTTTACAAACTTTATATTTTAATAGACCAATATGATTTTTAAATAGCCCCCCATAAGGAAAATCTGTGTCAGATATTTAAAGTGCTTAACACTTGGATGTGATGCGAGGCACTCCGATTTGATTGCGCCATAAAGGCAGTAAGTGTTTGCACGGATTTAGCACTCGCTGGGCTGCGAGCAATATTTTTTATGGCAGCATTTCGGGTTTCATTGTTTCGGTCGATTGCTTCGCAGAGAAAATATTTGACAATAATTTAGTTGGGCGGACATCAAACTGACACTGTCGTAAGGGTAGTTAGTTATGAAACTGTACGAGGGAGCGCTCCGCCTGACATATTCGAAATACCAACGGAGAATGTGTTATATAGGAGAACAGAAGTAGCTAAAATGTATAATGTATATATTTATATACAGGGTCGTCCGTTTCAGTTTGAGATATGGGCGCAAGTTGCATGTTTTAATGGGAATTGGGGTCAAAAGTCACATCATTGAAAAGGATATTTTTTCCTGATTTCAAAAACGTATCAAACTTATACAATTCATTCATTCTGAGTTGAGAAATGGTAAAGAACGAAAAGAATGAAAACAATTCTCCTTAACTGGTGATAACATGATTCTATGAAAAATGCAGTATTTTCCAGATTTACATTACAGAACATGCACAAAATGTTTCTAACTTACTTCCTGGCAGTAATGCAGCCTTGAGTAAAAGTTTTCTAATGTTCTTTGTAGCATATTTGGGGGTAAGTTCTGAATTTTTGCCCTGATTCGTCCTTTTGCATTATGTGACCGATCAATATAAATACGATTTTTCGGATACCCTGACAGTAAAAAATCAGGCGGCGTGAGGTCAGAGAAGAGTGCTGGTCATTCTATCGCCCCGCGCCTACCAATCCATCTGTCTGGAAATATCGCATTCAAATATCCACGAACGTTGACTGCAAAATGGGGCGGTGCACCATATTGCTGAAACCACATGTGTTCAGAAAGACGCCCAGCATTCGAAACGGTTAACATAACTAAATATGTAAATAAAAGACAAGTATCTTAAAATAAAATAATAAGGATATATATATATTTTATCTAAAGCTCTAAATAAAAAAGTAATTCCATACATCTATTATATTTTTACAAAAAAGTCTAACAAGTTTACACCAACATAACTTAAATATTTTAATTATTATCTTCATCACTACTATCAAATTCTGAATCACTGCTAGCATCATCATTGACATGTATTATAAAATTTTGAAATACATAGCTATTTTCAATTTCAATAACATGCTTAATACAGCTTTTCCACAGTTCTTTCGTTATACTACTTACCTCTCTACGCACTAAATCTACAACTCCCGAACTTAAACGAGGACATGTATTGTTTCTTCGTATTCCTTTTTTAAGCGTACTCCACACTAATTCATTTGGGTTTAGGACGCAATAATACGATGGCAAACGCATAATTATATGTCCAAGTCCTTTAGCTAGTTCATCAACTCGATATCGTTTAGGTATGTTGAAATTTTTTATTATTGTCCACAGATCTTTTTTGGTAACTTTTCCATCCGGAATTGTAATTCTATTCTTTTTCATGTAATAAATTATTTCTATTTTTTGTAGCTGATGTTGGCGCCTTGTTCATTAATTTGGAATGATAACTCGTGTTATCCATGCCTATAACAGATCCTGGTGGTAGCCCTCGCAGTAACTGCTGCTGAAACCAAGTTTCAAAAAGCGCATAATTCTTTTTTCTCTCGAAGGTGGTGCTTGCAGAACGCAGTTATTTGTCCCATCTGTCAGACCTTTTTTTATCAAGTCGTGGGTGTCGTACCACGTTTCATCCAAATATACGATATTACGATTTTCTTGACGGTACCTTCTGACTTCGTTTATATAATCCCATCTCATTCTTTTTAGTCGGGTTGATTCCATTATGGGAGAAACGTTGGTTTAATGTACTATAATTAAAACCGATGCTCCTCAAGTATTTTCTGAACCACTCTTCGCAGTAACTTATGTCATATCCTAATTCCAAAAGTTTTAATTTCAGACTTGCTGTAGTTGGAACTTTATTTTCCTTATACATTTGGTAAATCACTTTTTTAATTTCTATCCCAAGCTCTTTTGATATATTTAGAAATTTCTCCGAATTGCGTGATTTTCTTGAATTGCCTTTATTTTCAATAATATCTCTACAGTGGTGTAGGGGATAACAACCATTTCACTTGTCACTTTGTGACATAAAATTATGTCACACTAGCTAACGGCAGCTTTTACGCCGGGTAGAGCGGGATCCGTGGTTCGAACTTCAATTATATTAAAACGGGCGCCACCAATTTTATAAAGACACTCAAAATTGGAAATTCTGTTTATGGACGTTAATAAAGCGATAAGTCTTACAAATCTCTATCGGCATATATTGAGGAGAACGGTACAAATCAGATAATAAGTTATGCAGTGATGTACATAAAAAAAATGGACAAACGCGGTTCTCCCATGCAAAGCTTTGCGTGAGCTTACAACCAATGTAATGTGTAATGTAAGTAATGTGTAAAACAAATAATGAAAATAGTAACCGCTCGGTATTTTAATTATCGCAACTTATCTGATCTCCTTCGATTCGCTATAGTGGAATGGCCGTACTTTCGGTGTTCTGCCTGGAGGAGGGCTCTCACGGTCTCCCGGATGTATTCGATAGATCAGATCCGAGTTCTGGACTACAAGGAAAATGGTCGGCACTTCTGGGATGTGCCCCGTACGTAAGACCCTATTCAATTGTTTAGATGAGTATACATTAATAGTTCGAACACAATAATTACCTCGATCGTCGAAGGTCTTTCCCGAATAAGTTGGATTGTTACAAATATAGATATATTAATGTGTGGTGAAGCTTATTGGCTCCTAAATCAGGTAAGTCTTATTGGACGAAATAAATTTGATGGTTTCAGAGGCGAATGGTACTCGTGCTATTGCCTTCTGATGCCAGCCACAGAATGCCTGTTTTTAGCAATGCACGGAGGCCACGGAGATACGATTAAGATAAAATGACATGGACCTTTAAAAATATGCAGGCAACCCAAGTTGCTTAAAGAGGTAAGTTGCAATATTGTAATTATTATTAATGAAATTACTATTAAAATTAACCTATTTTACTTTCAGGGAAACGCTTTACGGCAGTATGATAAATTGCATTACTAGTATACGATGGATTAATAATAAATATACCGCTTTTGTGTTACTTTGTTTGATTGCAACAAAATAAAAATGCTACACCATCCCCCTCCCAGAGGAAGGAAGGGTGTAAACCCGAGTTTCGATAAATACTCCTGCTTAGTAATACCGATAAATTTTTTTTTTTTTTTTACTAGCTATCTTATTTGTAATATCACTAGCCTATGCTTGTTTATACACTAGTCTTAACTAACTCTTAGCTACTACCTAATTTAACAATAAATACTAGTATACGATAACCGGTTAAAGAAGGTTGATGCATATCATCAAAAAAATAGCGCTTATACCCTTTCATATTGGTATCGGTTCACACTGTGAACATTTTAAAATAAATCAAAATCCACGAAGACCAAAAATACAAATAATGTTTAAGGGCTTAGGCATGTTTACTACCTAGCCTACTGAAATATCGGAATTGGAACCAAAATATTGTTTCAAATCCTTAATGTGCCATTCTCCTGCATCTGAACCGTCAGCATTATTCAATGCATAAATTAAACGAGAAATCCGTTTTCTAATTGTACAGAGTACGTACTTTGGTGCTAACTTAGCTGAAAAATAACGCGACGCATCAGAAAGTATCTTATTCCGACGCCACACCTTTTCTCCTTCCTGAAAAGTGACATCTCGTTTTCTCAGGTTATAAGATTTGACGTTTCGTAGGTAAGCATTATGTAGTCGATGACGTATTTCTTCGCGGATATCCGATAAAGTCTTCAGATTTGCTGTAAGCAGTTCTCTATCGTCCGGCAAGAGTTCGCAGTCATCGGTTGATTTTATTTCGCCATAATAACTACCGGTAATAGGGATAAGCCTTCCAAAGTTTAAAAATGCTGGGCTATAACCAGTAACTTCATGTTTAGCAGTGTTGAGGGCAAATTGAATTTCTTTGAGATGTTGGTCCCAAGTGCGATGGTTTTCTCCTACGTAGCTCCTTATTGCTGTCCCGACTGTCCTATTAATTCGCTCAACTGGATTACATTGCGGGTGGTATCTAGCATTGTACCATATTTTCTGTACATCGTACTTTTTGGCAAAACGTTTAAATTGTGTTCCTGCTAGTTGCGAACCGTTATCACAAATTATGAACTGTGGAACGCCATAAACCAAAAATACTTCATTTTCCATGAATTTAACAATTGTGGAAGCTATTGCTTTCCTCATGGGTAGCAGCAATGTATATTTAGTGAACCAGTCAGCTACGACCAATAAATAACTATTGCCTTTACTAGAACGGGGCAACGGACCCATTATATCCACCGAAATTATTTGCCAAGGATATTTGACTTTCTTTTCAGAACCCATTAAACCCATTTGAGATTTATTCGGCATCTTCTGAGCATTACAAACTACACAGGAACGAACGTACTTTAAAATATCGCGTCGCATCTTGGGCCAGTAATAGAATTGCTGAACTCTAGATAATGTTTTAAAGAATCCAAGGTGAGCACTAGTTGGTTGATCGTGATAAATTGACATGATTTTACTTCTTTGACAGTCTGGTACTAGTTCTTTCCATTCACTCTCATTACTAGCTAACGGAGTATTTGTTGAAATCTGTTTATAGACACGGTCATTCTCTACCTTCCATTGTGGATACTTTTCAGAATGCTGTAAAATTTTATCACGCAAATTTTGATACCAATTATCTAAATTATCTAATGTAAAATTTATTATGTCTACTTCTGGATTTGCACGGGATAAAGCATCAGGTACAACATTAAATTTACCTTTACGATGGATCAACTCAAAAGTATATTGTTGTAGTTTTAAAGA
Source organism: Rhyzopertha dominica (assembly GCA_025024175.1). Lineage (NCBI taxonomy): Eukaryota > Metazoa > Arthropoda > Insecta > Coleoptera > Bostrichidae > Rhyzopertha > Rhyzopertha dominica. The sequence continues at coordinate 5,783,096 of QCXZ01000075.1, forward strand.
CCACCGTGCCAACTTACCGGTTGGTTCTTTTAATTTGTTTAACCACAGAAGAGAATAATGATCGGTTATAACCTTAAAATGTGTGCCTTCAATATACGGTCTAAATTTTTCGATACAAAACAGTAACGCCAAAAGTTCACGTTGGGTTATGCAGTAATTTCTTTCTGCTTTCGACATAGCTCTAGAACAGAATGCAATAACAACCTCCTCACCATTTATCTCCTGAGTCAAAACTCCCCCTAAACCAGTGTCTGAGGCGTCACATTGAACAGTGAATGGCTTCTCAAAGTCCGCGCAGCGTAGGACTGGCGCTGAAACAAGTGCTTGCTTGATCTTAATGAAAGCTTCTTCGGCTGCCGCATTCCATTCGAGTTCTTGTTTCTTCTTCTTTTGTTTCAAGAGGTCGTTAATTGGGGACATTAACGTGGAGAAGTGCGGAACGAAGCGTCGGTACCACGAGCACATACCCACGAATCTCTTCATTTCAGTGGCGGTTTTCGGTCTTGGATAATTTACCATCGCTGATACCTTATCCGGGTCGGTCCGCAATCCATCCCCGTCAACAATGTATCCCAAATACCTAAGCGAATTTTTGAAGAATTCGCATTTCTCTATGTTGACTCTCAAATTTGCATCCTTTAGTCTCTTTTTAACCGTCTCCAACAAACACACGTGTTCTTCAAAAGTTTTGGAAACCACAATAATATCGTCCAAGTAACAGAAGATGTTTGGCTCAAGCTCCGGTCCAAATACTGCATCCATTAAACGCTGCTGGGTCTGAGCAGAGTTGCAAAGACCAAATGGGGTAACGGTAAAGCGAAACATTCCACGTCCTGGAACTGTAAAACCAGTCTTCTCCTTCGATGCCTCATCAAGAGGTATCTGCCAAAACGCAGCTCGCAAATCAATGGAGGATATGAAGTGGGCATCTCTCAACATACTTAATATGCGCTCGATGTGGGGTAACGGATAACGATCTGGAACTGTGACGGAATTCAGAACTCTACCATCAAAACAAAATCTGTACTCGCCATTTGCCTTTTTAACCAGCAACACTGGTGAGCTCCATGCACCATGCGAGGGTTCAATTACTTTTAACTTCAGCATCTTATCTAGCTCTTGATTTAAATGATTTAACATGTAAGGAGACATCAAGTATTGCTTTTGCTTAAAAGGTTTGGCAACACCCGTGTCTATAGAATGGATCAATTTATGAGTTCGCCCTAAATGACTATCAGTACTTGCAATTTCTTGAAACGACTGCTTGATTTTGTCAATTTCATTCTTGTGAGTTTCAAGATCAGTTTTATTCTCGACTGGCACAAAATTTTCTATCGTACACATGCAATTTTGGATGTCCCATGTTTCAGTTTTATAATCAATATTGACAGAAAATTGTCGGCAAAAACTACTCCCTAATATTACTGAATGGTTCAAAGATGGCACAACATAGAAATTAACAACTCGACATTCACTATTAATACAAACTGGTATATCCACTTGACCTACAATTACTTGTTTGCTCCCATCAGCAGTGGTGACATACTTATTCTCAAACTTATCGATTTTAAGCTTAAATTTATCGATAATTCCATAACCACTTTTACCTATCACCGAATGATTTGCTCCCGAGTCCAGCAAAGCAATCATCTTGACGCCAAAAATTTGAATTTCAGCAAAAGGCCTATTGTCGTGACGTTTTTTAACAAAAATTGGGGAAACCTCGGATGACAACGTCGGGTTTTCTTTTTTAGTAATCTTATTTGATCTATTTAAAGATTTTTGCGTGACCTGCTTGTAATTATATCTGTAGGGTACCTGTCGGTCACGTACAGATGACCCGCGAGTTAGTTTTTTTGAGCAAGAGCATTCCCTAATGGTTACATTAGGATTACCACAACGGTAACAGAACTTGGAAGCTTTAGCATAGCAGTATCTATATGTATGGTTAGGCTCCCTACAATTCCAGCAAATTACTCTTTGTTGTGCATTAATCTTCGGAGAATTGCGCTTTACAGAATCACTGGTACTAGGTTTATCAGTATTGACATTGAAGTTGCTTTTAGAATATGTTCGAGTAGTGCACTGATCAAAATACTTGCCTTTTGTAGATTTAGAATCTAAAGTACAAAACTGTGAACTGTTTTGATTTCGTTTGAGCATCTCAGCTTCATCTAGTTTCTTGCAATAATGCAAAAGATCTGCAACACTTGTCACAGGCATTAAAGCTAATTGTGTTATATAAAAAGGCAGCAAATTTCTCTTAATATACTTTAGCTTGGTTGACTCCGCTACAAAATGACCTAAACGAGCAAAAAGATTTTCCATTGAAGCGATATAAATATGAACTGGTTCACCATCGGCTTGTATTCTATCACGAATTTGTTCCCAGACACAGTCAACGTAATCACTCGGCAAAAATTCACGCTTCATTAAATTAATCAGAGAATCCCAATCATTAATTGTATTCCTTATGGAACGGAACCAAATTAACGCATTCCCACTAAAAAGTTCTGTAGCCGATTCGAACAACTCTTTTTTACTGACGTGACGAGATACACATAACTCATCAATACGTTCTAAAAATGAAGACAAGTCGGAATGTTTATCACCCGAGAAATGAATATTCCATTTATATACTGGAACTGATTTTATAGAATTTTGTATTACGTTTTGTGTAACAGGTGGCTGTTTTACCGTGGGGAACATGACACTACTAATATCCAATTGAGTTGGATTCTGTTCTTTAACTTTGTCTTGAAGCAAAACTTCAAGTTGCAAACTGTCAGCTAATGATTCATTTTTAAATAAAACTACTTCATCATGTTCATCATTATCTGGAGCAACAATACGTTTTATTCTTTCAGTAACATGTACTATTCTAGAGATAACGCGTTTATAAGTTGAATCAGCTTCAGACCCTTCGAATTCTGTTATTACGTCACTGATTGATTTTAAAGTGTTCTCTATGGCAACCTTTTCAGTTTCGAAGTCAAAATTATCATCGACAATCGATAAATTAGTACGGTTACGATCTCTTTCAAGCAAACGTGCGAGCATCTTACGTTTTTCAGCAGCATCTTTTCGTTGTGAAACGATTCCGCGAATTCGCAATTCATAGTTAAGCTCATCAATCAACAAATGATTTGGTTTCATCATTGACACATCCATCGCATACCAAGCAATACAGACGGGAAACAAAATAATTCTAATTAAACACAATACGTAAAAAGACAAATAGATATACGTAATATTAAACAAAATAATTCAAACTACGACGCACTCGATTCTGTGGCTGTGTACGATGCAAATAAATGTACACTCGAAAGCAAATGGCACAAGAACCTACAAGTAAAAACAACTGGCTCCTTATCGCTCAGGCAGATTGATCGCGTGTCCACAAACGATGGAAAATTTTAATGTGTGATTGCAAACAAAATCAGAAAATCGGGCCCCACGCCAATGGGCGCCAATTCGTGTGACATAAAATTATGTCACACTAGCTAACGGCAGCTTTTACGCCGGGTAGAGCGGGATCCGTGGTTCGAACTTCAATTATATTAAAACGGGCGCCACCAATTTTATAAAGACACTCAAAATTGGAAATTCTGTTTATGGACGTTAATAAAGCGATAAGTCTTACAAATCTCTATCGGCATATATTGAGGAGAACGGTACAAATCAGATAATAAGTTATGCAGTGATGTACATAAAAAAAATGGACAAACGCGGTTCTCCCATGCAAAGCTTTGCGTGAGCTTACAACCAATGTAATGTGTAATGTAAGTAATGTGTAAAACAAATAATGAAAATAGTAACCGCTCGGTATTTTAATTATCGCAACTTATCTGATCTCCTTCGATTCGCTATAGTGGAATGGCCGTACTTTCGGTGTTCTGCCTGGAGGAGGGCTCTCACGGTCTCCCGGATGTATTCGATAGATCAGATCCGAGTTCTGGACTACAAGGAAAATGGTCGGCACTTCTGGGATGTGCCCCGTACGTAAGACCCTATTCAATTGTTTAGATGAGTATACATTAATAGTTCGAACACAATAATTACCTCGATCGTCGAAGGTCTTTCCCGAATAAGTTGGATTGTTACAAATGTAGATATATTAATGTGTGGTGAAGCTTATTGGCTCCTAAATCAGGTAAGTCTTATTGGACGAAATAAATTTGATGGTTTCAGAGGCGAATGGTACTCGTGCTATTGCCTTCTGATGCCAGCCACAGAATGCCTGTTTTTAGCAATGCACGGAGGCCACGGAGATACGATTAAGATAAAATGACATGGACCTTTAAAAATATGCAGGCAACCCAAGTTGCTTAAAGAGGTAAGTTGCAATATTGTAATTATTATTAATGAAATTACTATTAAAATTAACCTATTTTACTTTCAGGGAAACGCTTTACGGCAGTATGATAAATTGCATTACTAGTATACGATGGATTAATAATAAATATACCGCTTTTGTGTTACTTTGTTTGATTGCAACAAAATAAAAATGCTACAACTTTTAACGGAGCACTGCACTCTTCTTTTATCAAAAAATTGTATACATTTTTTATGATTTATTTGGCATCTTGGATAAGGTAACGACGATTCCTCTTGTTTTCTTCAATTTGCACTTCCATGTCAGCGTCAGCAACTTTATTCTGAGCGGTACTTGGAGCAGCTTTTTCCCAAGGACGGAACATTTTTCGCTTCTCTTGTCACGCGCACAGAAATACTAAGACTGAATGATAGTTTTGGTTTGACAGGTAGTGAACTTTAAATAATCCGACCCTGCTTAACCATCTTCCGAAAATCGGACCTAAATTTATGGTAATCCGGTTATTTGCGGTAACTTGTGAGGGGCCGCCTGCTGTTCGAGATGAAAGATAAATTTTATTGCAGGGTTGTAATAACGGTAAGAGAGTTACATTACTATATAATGTGTTATGATGTGTTATTTGACCGCATTCAAATTTCCATCGATGCAAAAAGACCCAATAATGTGCTCACCGGTAATACCACACCAGCCATTCACTTTCTGAGGGTGTTGTGTGTGGACTTGTTCCATCCAATGTGGATTTGTGTTCGACCATTATCTGCAATTATATCTATTCACATTACCATTGAGTCACTTCACTACAAAACATAATCCAATTTAAAATGTTTCTATCTTCACCTATCATGTTCATAGCAGTTTCGAAAAATCCTATGCTACGATCGAAATCATCTTGGCTCAGTTCTTGCACTAAGTGAATTTTGTATGGATGAAACTATTAATTTTTCAAAATTTTCCGAACAGATCTGCTAATATGGCGAGTGAGAGCACACTATTGTACAAAACACTTGGGATTCTCTTGCACATCTAAAAGGACATTCAAGCTACTTTCCTCACTCGTAACAATCGGTTTCGTCAAAACATTGCAATGCATTAATACTGTTGATCTGGCAATTGGTTCACGATCTTCATGAATTGCATTGTAGAGTTCAACTACTACTTCGCCTTCTATCTCCTAGTCAATCATCATCAAAATTTCGATGCGATCGTGTTCAGTTAACTGAAGCATTGCGATTTCAAATAACACAGTGAATGAAAATTATCGCCAGTCACAAGGAAATAATCATTCGATTATGTTTTCAGGTTTAAAAGTTATAGTTGCCTGGGATTTTTAAAATTGTTACGCAGTATAACAGAATAAGAAGCACCTTCAGAGCTGACATTTTCCAGAAATCCTTAATAAAACATACGATTTAATCATAAAATGACGCAACTATGTCAAATGTTCAGTATTTGTTTCCCAATTAAAAGTTAAGTTTCGTATAATGAGGAAACAACAAAATGCAGCTCCAACTAACAGAATTATCTTCAAATATGCCATAAGTTATACCCAATTGGACACGTGCCAACATATACCAGTGCAAAAGAAACACTACTAGTAATTAAATACTACAAATAAAACTAAGGCAACATATTATTTTATCTAAAGAGTACTTCTGATGAATTATAGACGACGAGTTATCCCCTTCGAGCGAAAATGGGTTACGGTGACAGAAATCATATGAATGAGGGTCATATTCGCTTGGTCACCACACGTTTAATACGTAACCGGATCCCAGAAAACCAAATTACCTGCAAACGCATAAAATTGATATTCCTACCGGGTTTAATGTATCCGAAACCATAACATTATGCCACCGTTGATGTGCAAATACATAAACCAGTGGCGTGTTAAGACAGCAAGTTGCATAATTCTGGGCACTACTATGCAGCGCATAATGTGAAATTGTAATAGCTCCGATCTAAAATACGTCATGTCAAAATTACATGCGGTGCATCTTGGGCAGATATGGCATCGATGTAATGTTTATTGCGGGTACTTGTTTTTCCTCTATGTTAGTAATTGATGGTGACCACGATTCTTCACAAGTGTTATATTTCTCAGCTTGAACAACAATCTTTTGGGTTTTGTTGTTGAATATCATTCGTCAGTCTGAGAGTATGAGCCCATTATCTTGGTATTTAATACCTAATTCGGCTTTGTGTGGTATACATACAGGATGTTTCACGAATGATAATGACCCTGACGAAATTAAAAATGCAACCCAAAATACATTTGCAGAGGTAACATTGATAATTGTTCATCGTCTTAAAAAATAAAATTTAGAGAGCTGTATAAATTCCAAAATTTTGACATAAACTTCAACCATTTGCTTTAAGTAAATTCGGTATTGTAAAACAAATTTTATTTTTAAAAGATGTTTATTCAATAACATTAATGTATTAAATGCTCAAAATGTCGCCCTCAGCTGTTTTCACAAGCTTGAATTTTTGCCCAAAACGATCTTTTAACATGCATTAACATTTCTGGAGTGATGGATCTATATGCATCACGTATTTTATTTTCTAAATGTTTGGTATGCTTGCTCTTTTACCATTCCCCACAGAAAAAATCCAAAGGAGTAAGGTCCAGGCTTCTCGGCAGTGATGGGCATTTACGCGTAAATTACAATTTTCTACGTTACACGCGTAGAAAATGTAGATAAAGCACTTTGGCGTAGATTTTGAGTAGAAAATGTAAGACGAGCATATTATGGCTAAAATATATCAGGTACACGCTAAACCTAAGCGTAAATTATCTTGTTTCTAATTTTCCTGCCTTGTGTGTTTCTACATGTGTCAAATTCCTTAAAATGTTTAAGATTTAATAAAGCTTTTTTTAAATTCTATATTATTAGTCATCATGCCATTCAAGCAGTTTTCTTGCTTCTTTATTCTATTATTATTATAATATCTATTGAATTCTGAACCGCATGCTTGTTGATATATCTCCAAAGAAACCACCACTTGCTCCTTGCTGTTTTAGATCAATGTGCCTAGATCAGCAAATAGAAGTACTTGTATACCCTGTCAATATAGCACAATAAAATTGACCTACGATTAAAAAGGTTGCTACAAAAGAACAATGGTGGCGCACGAAATTGCCTGTCTATATCATTTTATAAAGAGGAAAAAGAATAAAATCACTGTTTACAATCATGGAGGAATCCATTTGACCGATTCAGGTCTCCAAAGTGACTATGACGACACGCTTGCCCTGCTTAGTCTGGTTTTATGGCTATAATTAACGTATGCCCAATTGCCCAAACAAATTATTATTGTTTAGACATTTATCTAGTCAACTTAATTAAAACGGGGTAGTATTTCGCTTAGATAGCAAGGAGTAAAAATACTGATGATGAACGCCATTAGAAAACTAAATATTTCAATATTTCTGTTTATCTACGCAATGATATTTTCTACAGTAAACTTTCGAGGTAGAATATTACATAGTTTACGCGTAGATAATAGCGTAATCTACATGGCGTATTTTACGCGCCCATCACTGCTTCTCGGTGGCCAATGATTAATTGAACCTCTTCCTATCCATCGGTTAGGCAAAACCAAATCAAGATGATTTCGCACTATTCTATGAAAATGCGCAGGTACCCCCTCTTGTTGGAACCATAGATCTTGTCTTACTTGTAAATTTACATTTTGGAGAAGTACCGGTAAAATATTTCTTAAAAAAATTAGATAAGTATTGCCGTTTAAACTATCGCGAAAAAATAAGTCCCAACAATTGAATTCCCCAATATTCCGCACCAGACATTCGTCGAGTAGATAGTTTGAAAATGTCCTTCTCGAATCCAACATGCCTGTCTCCTGTAAGGCCTAAAACAATTCGGTGTACTGAAGACAGACTAATACCGGTTGCTCTTGAGACTACCCCTTGACTAATATGAGGATCTTCGTCAATCATTTCCAATACTCTAATTTCATTGTCAGGACCTGTTGCTGTTCTTTCTCTTGACTTTTTCAGTGGTGGCCAGTTTGTCCTTAAAGTTAATTCAAGTCTCTGGAAAATTGTAAGGCAGGAGCCCTTCTATTTGGAAAACGTCTGTAGAAACGGGCAGCAACAGAAGCACTTTTCTTGTATTGACCATAATTCAAAATCATATCTGTTTTTTCATCATTTGAATACATTTTGACTTTTAATAAATACAGTGACAGGAACCATAGCGCATAGCCGTCATGGATTCCCAATATATTTTTAAAATAATACCATTATGTAGTATATTGGCTATGATAATGTATTTTGGGTTGCATTTTTAATTTCGTCAGGGTCATTATCATTCGTGAAACATCCTGTATATCATTTTGATCTGAGCAGCAACACACCGAAGATGTTGGTTGCCACTCTGAAAATCAAGAATCTGTTCAACCTACATTCTTATTTAACCTTTTGCTATTCTTAACTGGCGTCGTCAGGTTCATCCAACGAGATGTTTTTAACTAAATTTATCAAGAGTTCGGCTTTGCTAGAAAGGTACATTACTCGCCGATGATTAACGCTAAACCACTTCGTAACTACCACATAAAGTTATTATCAGCTGAACAAAATTCATAAATGAACCAATAACAAAATATTATATGCAGACATCAACAAGGAATTAGGCGACTTTAGCGATCAAGATCTTTATGCTCAAAAAGGATCAAGTTAACCGGCTGTGAGTTAGTTCTCTTGTGATAATAATATAGTTTTCTCCATTTTGTCGCGAGTCGTTTAGCACTAGAGAGAGCTCTACTCAGACTTAGCACTTTGGATTTTATGATGAATGGGGGTTCCTTGGTATTAAAAACTATTTTTCTTTAATTTGTGGCTTGGTCACCTTTAGGGCCGGTTGCACAAACGCGGATCAAATGGGGTTGTTGCCCTTGACAGTAAATCGTTATTATAACACATGTGCGACTTTGCCTGGACCTAATGGAATTAGAAGCTGGCAATAGAAGAAATATTTGTAATGTTTTAGTGTCTTATTTTTACTTTTAAAGGTTTACCGCCAAATTCAAATTCCTGTAGACGGACTCCGCTATTGCGCTGATGCGCCGAATGCCCTGTTGCATGCTTGACACCTTTATCGCTGTTGAACATGCGTATGCGACAATTTACCAAAAATTGACTTACACATGATTGACGAATTTTACGTGAATGGAAACTCGTGTGGCCAGATCGTTTGATTTTACGCAAATTAGGCGATTTTGCTACTTAAAGGTTGCGACTTGAATAAAATGATGTGATGGCAGCTATACATGCTGTAACTCAGGTTTTAACAAGTTTACCTACTTAATAAATACTTGTTCCAGTTTTAATATCACTTGAAATATGAATTTATCCTTTGGCTGCCATAAAATGAATTCTGTTTGCGATGTATCCACTGCAAGTTATAATTTTAATTTAATTTTTTTTCATGTAGACTCATATTCTGCAATAAAAAAAGGCGGGGCAACAGGCCCATTGATCGCGCTGTTAACCTCGGATCATGGTAACCACGAACTTTAAGCGTACTTATTGGTGTTGCCATGGTTTGATCCGCGATCAAGTCGATCTACGTTTAGGCAACCGGCCCTTAGTTTAACATGGACTAGTTGTAATAAAAAGTGTACTTTATTGCAAAAGAAAATTTCAGTCCACATAGACTCCTTTCGACTTTCTCAATTGCTTTCACTCCCTGTATCAGCTTGTTTGAGCTGCAAATAGGTAATATTTACTCATCCAGGAGTAACTGATTGATCCGCCACTGAGATAGAATCGCCCTGTGCGTTAATGAACGGCATTCAGCTTATGCTTAGTCGATATTAATTGGAGTAATTGGTTCGCGAGCGTAATTGCCCTAGCTCCCCGCACACACGAGTTAACTTCATTTTGCTGTTGCCACGTGCTCGATGACGTCACTTTTTGTTGGCTCTTGTGGCAGTTATTAACGTTTAACTTTAATAATTTAAATTCGTTTTTTCAGCTTTCTTCTTCTTCAAGTTAGCTGATTAGCTTTTCCTGTACAAATCTCATTACAAGGAAATTTACACAACGAATTTGACATGAAGCAAAACCCCTCTGAAGCATTAACTGCTGGTAGAGATAGATGCATTGTGAATATTGGAGTTTGCCATTTTATTGATGCCATATTTTGCTCTTTTACATTTGTATCGAACTTTTGCGTAAATGGGGCCCATAAATACAACATAGTGGGCCTCGCAACTTAGAGCTCAAAGTATTAGAAGTAACATGTATCCAGGGCGAAGACGTCATGAAGGTGGTCATCCACAAATGAATATGTAGGCTCCACGCTAAAGGTATTATAGGAGACAGTAGAAACGAAATTTGGTATTTATTATTTTATTTTATTAGATAAATAACATAAATTATGTCGTCTCTTTAATTTTACAAAGAAATATCGGAACAAAATTGTTCAAAACAGAAAGATGAAACATGACCTCCCAGCGCTGTATCTGAGAGTTAGTGAAACCACATCTAGTGCCCCAATCCACTTTTTAATAAGACCTTCTACGACCACATGTAGTTTCGAGTGTTTTAGATTTTCTACCTGTTTTTGTACTATTTCGTCCGTCGTCAAGTTGTCCCATTTCGAGCTTTTACCTGTTTAAGAAGGAAGATACCTATTAGAATTCGGAGAATAAAGCATGCAGGTTGCTATAAAGTGAGGAAATAAACAATGGAATAATTTATTTAAGTATCTTGGAACAAGTAGATTAACATCATTTAAATGCTTTAGAGATATAACGTCGTTAACTTTATTAGCAACCCTTGATTTTTACGAGAAATTTTTTATAATGCAGTGAAGGATTAAAAAAATATTGGGAATAATAGTTGTGGAAAATAAAGTTTCTTGTAATAGAAAATAATTAAAAATTATTTAGGGTATCGCATTTTTCTTTGCGCGGCCAAATTTTACATCATTAAATAAAAACTAAAACATTCTGCATACTAATGGATTTTTGAAATAATTATTTTATTTTATGAGACAATATCCATTAATTAAATAGTTTACCTTAATACTTGGTTAATTTAAAACGAAGAAAAAAATGTAGCACGGAAAAATTAGCTAAACTACATAATTTTTTATATTATAATTATTTTAACCAGAATACAAATTTCATAATTACCTACTCCTTTATATGCATAATACTTTCGTTTCTTCGGCATAATTTCTATAAAAAACATTCATGAATTATGAATATTTGTAAGATAAGTTTACCATTCTTTTGACTACTTTTATTTGCAATATTTGAGCTCCGATATATAGTACCTATGTTTTTAATTCATTTTATTGGTATAGATAAATTTAAGTTCTGCTCTCAAAATTAATAAACAATGGAATCCTAAAAAGTTTGACTAGTACAAATAAAAAATTTCGTGCGAGGCATTAATTTAAAGAAAGCGACTTTTTCTATCTAATCTGGTACAAGTGTGAGGTCTCACAACAGTTGTGTAAAAGCGTGTAAAACAATGTTATGTGTATGCTTTAGCATTTGGTTGTATTCCATATTTTTTATTGTTATGATAAATATAAGATCTAATATTTCTTTGTGGCGATTTGGGGTATTTTACTATCGTGTAGGCCAATGACGTTCCAATAAAAGGCAAAATAATGTTTTTTTTACGAAATCTACCTCCAGTGCAAGTTGCAACTAGTGTTATTTTGTAAGAATTTAGGATGGCAATGCCATCTGTCAGCATTATATTGACATGATGACAAAGCCACCTAGCTGCCTTAACGAGAACCATTGCTTTGGTATATAAGCAAAAAATCAAGAAAACAAACTAAGTTACAATTAATGAAAAATTATAACCTGAAAGATCAATTAATATGTGCGCTTAAGCGGGCTGCCAGCTTTAGCGGAGATGGGCGGGATATTAACCGATAGAAAAAAACACAAGGGCGCCACGTGATTTAACCGCTAAGCGAATATCCGCCAATCACGAACCGCGGGTGAAAGATGTCAAAAATTCTGTGATCTAACAGGAATATCACAACAACAAAATTCAACGATTGATCAACAAATTCTATTCAACAAAAATACAACCCAAGTACTTACATGCATCCAGCGGTGTCCTCGGTATACGTATATCGAGGTATCCGCTGAAATATCTGAAAATTAATTACAAAAAGCTGTTTCGGGTATCCTAAACCGAAACGAATTGAATTTAAAAATTATAACACTATTGAACAATCAAAGCAAAACTCTACTGTTGTAATAGAAACAGAACTATAAATGCAAAACACTAATGCAAAATACTAACGAAACTAGTCAAAAGATTGAAGTTAATGTTAAATAATACTCAATTACTTGACAATGAGAAAGAGATTTGAAAGTACAATATAAACTGAATTGATTTATATACAATGAATGAACGTGAATCTCAACGAAATATTCAAATAACAAGTAGTATACACAACTTAAGTTCGGGGCGATCTCTTCAGGTCACAAGGAACTGGTGAACATCAAAAGTACATGATACACGATATGTAGATGGAATCCCGTGCCCCGCGATATCACCAGAGATAACAGGCCCTTGAAGAAACTCCTCGACAAAGAACGACAGTACTTCAGCGTTGTAAATACTATTCGGCACTATTAACCGACAGTAAAACCCTAGAATATCAGGTTCTTTAGTTAGAGAGCATTTTAAATGAAACTTACAAGTAACCTCAGCTGGTCGAGGGTCAAATCAGAATGCAGAATCGACGTAGAAAATGTCGATCGAGTAGGCTTCCGAATCCCCTAGCTCGGGCAACATTTGCTAACGCACAAAAACCAAACTAACGTGCGAAATTTCAAGCAAATATACGTAACTAGTCCAAATAATCCCGAAAATCGGTGAGTACACTATAACTACTCAAAATGGAACTAGCTACGAAGCTTTTACTCGATTTTAATTTATTTCTACGTTAAGACGAGAACGTATCGCCGTTTAATGATAGATTTTTCCAGCTGAGAACGCGATTCTTATCAAGATACAAAAAGGAATGGAGCAAGAAACTCTCGAGTAGGACCGGTCGAGGTAAACCATGAAATACGCGAAGCGACGACCTGTTCTATTAAACCAATACATATGCCAATGAATGATTGAATAAATGTAAAAAAAGGACTAAATATAACTTTTGCTAAATTATAGCGGTACAAGATTAACATGCTCGTTAAAAAATCAAGAAGGTTTTGTACTTAAATAATTATCAAAACGTCTAACTTAATAAGTGGCTAAACAAATAATTATTGCTACTTCTTCTGTATGTAAGTTTGCTGCATAGCCAATAAAACATCACGTTTGTTCATTTATAAATGAATTCAGGCAATTATTATCTTTCATAATATTGTTACATACTGTAATAAACATAAAAATAATTAAGGCCCAAGCTAAGTTCTCAAAATCCGACGTACCACCATTCAACAAAACACAAATCCCCATTGGCACATTTCGCGGTTTTACTCCTAACTGTACACCCCGTCTCATCTTACAATTAGTTGGCTTCATTATCGGCGGTTGAGGTTACACCGTCAACAAAAAACCGATGTAACCTTTATAGCGAAACGAGGAGCGGTAATTATCGCGTCGATACCGGTAAAGCGGCGCCCTTAATTGGCCACCGTAATCAATCAATCAAGGATGTTGTGCTGGTTTGCACAGTGCCGGAAACTGCTCTTCATCTCAGTTGACAAGGTGCTTTGTCGATTACAAGGGAACTTCCCAAGTTTTGTCGAGACAAGCAATTTACTAGAAGTTTTCTAACACCACGTGTAATAAGCTCTTGTTGAAGAGCGAAAAAACTGCGGAAGTTCAATATACTTGGCTACAGTTTATAAGAAAACCGTGTAAGAAAGCGTGGGAACTTTACAGCACTCCTTAAAAGAAATAAAACTTATACAAAAATTAATGAAAGAAGATAAGTTTAATTTGAAATCAATCATTATTAATATTGTTATAAAAATAATTGTATAAAATGCAGCAGTGAACTGACGCGATGACAAAGCTTCCAAGTTGCCTAATGGGTATTGGCATGCACCTGACAGCAGGCCTCACGACACTTTTTGCTGACGGGCAAGAACCGTCATACATAAAAATATGCATGTCTATGCTATGCTGTCTGCACCGCAACCAACTACAGATACATCTATTTCGCTGTCATTACAGCTCATCAGTGTAGTAATGACAACAAAATAGTAGGTCTATCTGTAGCTTTGCAGGCTGCTTCCCACGTTGCTTATTTGTTCTTGACTCTTCGGCACCCATATCTGTGTCTTCCTTCGGTGCTACTGTATGTGTAGTCAAGTATTGTCAGATATTACTACCTGCTGATGACCTTAAAAATTTTTAGGAGTGTTTCAGTGTAGATTCCATTGTAAAATAGTGTTGAGACAATCTGATGAAATAAATGTAACTAAGTTTTCAGTTTTAAGATTTGGCCGTAAGCGACAAATTAGCACTAATAGTTATTTTACTGGAGATTACAAAGTAGAAAAACTTGTTAAGTTTCGAGATTTGAGTGTAACGGTGGATACCCAATTATGTTATAATTCTCATATTAATAAAATCATTCTAAAATGTAATAACAGTCGCAGCTTCCCCCCCTGGACCTGGACTGCTAACTCTGGGCCCATCCCATATTCCATACATTATTTAATTGATTAATTAAGTATGTATTTACGAAATTGTTAAACAAGTAAAATTTATAGACAAGCGTATGTCACAATTTTCATCCAGAACTCATATGTGACCTACGCAAATGACATTCAATAAGTCGTTGTCAAACGCTTTCCAAGCTTATTTTGGCCAGGAGTCTTAAAACGATTTCTACTTTACTCAGCTCTTTTAATATGTTTTCTTATAGGGATTGTGCAACTATGCATGATTCTGTTATGTGGAATACCCAGAATCCATCACATATTTGTATTTGGCGGTTACTCCAATCTTCTTAGTTCGAAATTTCAAAATTAATACAGTGAAACAAAAWCTTTCAAAAATATCAGTAATTTCGAGCAAAAATCCATCCGAAGTAAGAGTTATGAAAGTCTATTTAACATAAGTTTTAAAAATCCAGTAGTATTATAAGCTCGAACTAAAACCCGGTGTGCTGTTAAAATGCCAGTATACAAAAGATTTTTTGAAAAACGGATTAAATATATCTCAGTTTATTTAAATGAGGCTAAATTTGCTTAAAATATTAAGTGCTGGGTTAATTTTTGGAGGCAGTGCACTGGTGGACTATGGAGGTTGGCTTAACTTAAAAAAAAGTAATAGCTAAATGAAAAATGTGATAATCAAATAAACCCAAAGGCTCAGTCTAAATAAAAGATGGTATATTCTATACTGCGTTCATAACAAAGCATGTCTCGCATAATTGTATGCAACTATCTAATTCTGATTTTACATAGTATCTATGTACAAAATCGTCGTCGAACATTGAAATGTAATATGCTATCATGTTACTAATGTGTTGCGGTGTCTGGTTACTATCTAGTATTTATATAATCGACTCAAAAACACTATTTACAAATCATGCCCTGGTCATTATTTTTGCCAAAGGTCAAAAAGAAGTACTTCAATTTATATCTATTTAACATATCAGATGAATGCGATCACGGATTTTAATCCAAATTTTGCTATGTCCAAGTTAGTGGAGTATCTTCGCAGTGCTCATATTCAGTTTCAGATGACGATATTAGGCGCTTTTGGCACATAAACTATGCATATATGATTAAAGTTAAAAACATAAATTACTTTTATGTGACATAAAAATTGCCGCATAAGTAACAATCGTGAAGGAATACCTACATTTGTAATAATTTATACTGTGCGTTTAATTGCTGATCCCTGCAGATTTCAGTATAGTCAAGTAAATTCCGTAAAAAATTTTAACATACGTTTTTGGCGATATTGAGCCGTATTTTGCAAATCAATGACAGCCCGCAAGATGAATATAATACATGAAAGGATTTTTGTAGCTTGAGAACAATAACAAATGGTGGTTTTATAATTATGCAGAAATTTGAGTAAAATTAAATGTTTGATTAAAAATTGTTAGAGATAAAACGACCATCAATTTGGTGTTTGGCCAGCTAACGCATAATGCTGGGGCTTATAACTTGTATTATTAAGTTTAACTAAGATTAACTAAACCAGCAGCTTAATTCATTACAGTCTTAGGTACTGTTACACGACCAGGTTGTTTCCTCATTCTCAGTTTTGATAATTTTTTTATCTATACTAGCTACCTATTCACTCCTAATTTAAATTCCTAAAGCTTCTAATGCAAAAAGTTGAAACTAAAAAGCGTATCGGCTAACTAATTAATATTTGATACGTGCGAATTCCAAATCATAAAACGTGGTTCTATTAACCCGTGTGAAAACAGCGGCCAGTTCCAGCAGCCAATTTTTACGGAAACACCCGAATACTATAGAGCTAACAAACTTTGTAGATGGCCGTTCATTCATATAGGTAATTAGCTTCTACCTAGTCACCAGGAAATAGCACATTCTAAAACAAATTTTTATAACAGCGCCCGTACAACGATACATTGCGAACCATCCCAAGGGGTAAAAACCGCCCTCTCGAGCACTAAAAAATTCATATCTCGGTTAGCCCCCATAGTAACTCTTTGATATTTGCACACGATGTTACCCATACCGCCAGCCAAACAGCGCCCGTACAACGATTCATTGCAAACCATCCCTAGGGGTAGAAACCGCCCTCTCGAACACTAAAAAAATCATATCTCGGTTAGCCCCCATAGTAACTCTTTGATATTTGCACACGATGTTACCCATACCGCCAGCCAAACAGCGCCCGTACAACGATTCATTGCATACCATCCCAAGGGGTAGAAACCGCCCTTTAGAACACTAAAAAATTCATATCTCGGTTAGCCCCCATAGTAACTCTCTGATATTTGCACACGATGCTGCCCATACCGCCAGGCAAACAGCGCCCATACAAAGATTCATTGCAAACCATCCCAAGGGGTAGAAACCGCCCTCTCGAACACTAAAAAAAATCATATCTCGGTTAGCCCCCATAGTAACTCTTTGATATTTGCATACGATGTTGCCCATACCACCAGGCAAACAGCGCCCATACAACGATTCATTGCAAACCATCCCAAGGGGTAGAAACCGCCCTTTAGAACGCTAAAAAATTCATATCTCGGTTAGCCCCCATAGTAACTCTTTTGTATTCGCACATAATGTTGCTTATACCGATAGGCAAACAGCGCCCGTACAACGATTCATTGCAAACCATCCCAAGGGGTAGAAACCGCCCTCTCGAGAACTAAAAAATTCATATCTCGGTTAGCCCCCATAGTAACTCTCCGATATTTGCACACGATGCTGCCCATACCGCCAGGCAAACAGCGCCCATACAAAGATTCATTGCAAACCATCCCAAGGGGTAGAAACCGCCCTCTCGAACACTAAAAAAAATCATATCTCGGTTAGCCCCCATAGTAACTCTTTGATATTTGCATACGATGTTGCCCATACCACCAGGCAAACAGCGCCCATACAACGATTCATTGCAAACCATCCCAAGGGGTAGAAACCGCCCTTTAGAACGCTAAAAAATTCATATCTCGGTTAGCCCCCATAGTAACTCTTTTGTATTCGCACATAATGTTGCTTATACCGATAGGCAAACAGCGCCCGTACAACGATTCATTGCAAACCATCCCAAGGGGTAGAAACCGCCCTCTCGAGAACTAAAAAATTCATATCTCGGTTAGCCCCCATAGTAACTCTCCGATATTTGCACACGATGCTGCCCATACCGCCAGGCAAACAGCGCCCATACAAAGATAGATTGCAAACCATCCCAAGGGGTAGAAACCGCCCTCTCGAGCACTAAAAAATTCATATCTCGGTTAGCCCCCATAGTAACTCTTTGATATTCGCACACAATGTTGCCCATACCGCCAGGCAAACAGCGCCCATACAAAGATTCATTGCAAACCACCCCAAGGGGTAGAAACCGCCCTTTAGGACGCTAAAAAATTCATATCTCGGTTAGCCCCCATAGTAACTCTTTTGTATTCGCACATAATGTTGCTTATACCGATAGGCAAACAGCGCCCGTACAACGATTCATTGCAAACCATCCCAAGGGGTAGAAACCGCCCTCTCGAGCACTAAAATATTCATATCTCGGTTAGCCCCCATAGTAACTCTTTTATATTCGCGCATAATGTTGCTTATACCGATAGGCAAACAGCGCCCGTACAACGATTCATTGCAAACCATCCCAAGGGGTGGAAACCGCCCTCTCGAGCACTAAAAAATTCATATCTCGGTTAGCCCTCATAGTAACTCTTTTGTATTCGCACATAATGTTGCTTATACCGATAGGCAAACAGCGCCCGTACAACGATTCATTGCAAACCATCCCAAGGGGTAGAAACCGCCCTTTAGAACGCTAAAAAATTCATATCTCGGTTAGCCCCCATAGTAACTCTTTTATATTCGCGCATAATGTTGCTTATACCGATAGGCAAACAGCGCCCGTACAACGATTCATTGCAAACCACCCCAAGGGGTAGAAACCGCCCTTTAGGACGCTAAAAAATTCATATCTCGGTTAGCCCCCATAGTAACTCTTTTGTATTCGCACATAATGTTGCTTATACCGATAGGCAAACAGCGCCCGTACAACGATTCATTGCAAACCATCCCAAGGGGTAGAAACCGCCCTTTAGAACGCTAAAAAATTCATATCTCGGTTAGCCCCCATAGTAACTCTTTTGTATTCGCACATAATGTTGCTTATACCGATAGGCAAACAGCGCCCGTACAACGATTCATTGCAAACCATCCCAAGGGGTAGAAACCGCCCTCTCGAGCACTAAAAAATTCATATCTCACTTAGCCCCCATAGTAACTCTTTTATATTCGCGCATAATGTTGCTTATACCGATAGGCAAACAGCGCCCGTACAACGATTCATTGCAAACCACCCCAAGGGGTAGAAACCGCCCTTTAGGACGCTAAAAAATTCATATCTCGGTTAGCCCCCATAGTAACTCTTTGATATTCGCACACAATGTTGCCCATACCGCCAGGCAAACAGCGCCCATACAAAGATTCATTGCAAACCACCCCAAGGGGTAGAAACCGCCCTTTAGGACGCTAAAAAATTCATATCTCGGTTAGCCCCCATAGTAACTCTTTTGTATTCGCACATAATGTTGCTTATACCGATAGGCAAACAGCGCCCGTACAACGATTCATTGCAAACCATCCCAAGGGGTAGAAACCGCCCTCTCGAGCACTAAAATATTCATATCTCGGTTAGCCCCCATAGTAACTCTTTTATATTCGCGCATGATGTTGCTTATACCGATAGGCAAACAGCGCCCGTACAACGATTCATTGCAAACCATCCCAAGGGGTATAAACCGCCCTCTCGAGTACTAAAAAATTCATATCTCGGTTAGCCCTCATAGTATCTCTTTTATATTCGCGCATAATGTTGCTTATGCCGATAGGCAAACAGCGCCCGTACAACGATTCATTGCAAACCATCCCAAGGGGTAGAAACCGCCCTCTCGAGCACTAAAAAATTCATATCTCGGTTAGCCCTCATAGTAACTCTTTGATATTCGCACACAATGTTGCCCATACCGCCAGGCAAACAGCGCCCATACAAAGATTCATCGCAAACCATCCCAAGGGGTAGAAACCGCCCTCTCGAGCACTAAAAAATTCATATCTCAGTTAGCCCCCATAGTAACTCTTTGATATTTGCACACAATGTTGCCCATACAGCCAGGCAAACAGCGCCCGTACAACGATTCATTGCAAACCATCCCAAGGGGTAGAAACCGCCCTCTCGAACACTAAAAAATTTATATCTCGGTTAGCCCCCATAGTAACTCTTTTATATTCGCACATAGTGTTGCTTATACCGATAGGCAAACAGCGTCCGTACAACGATTCATTGCAAACCATCCCAAGGGGTAGAAACCGCCCTCTCGAACACTGAAAAAATCATATCTCGGTTAGCCCCCATAGTAACTCTTTGATATTTGCACACGATGTTGCCCATACCACCAGGCAAACAGCGCCCATACCACGATTCATTGCAAACCATCCCAAGGGGTAGAAACCGCCCTTTAGTGCTCGAGAGGGCGGTTTCTACCCCTTGGTGTGGTTTGCAATGAATCGTTGTATGAGCGCTGTTTGCCTGGCGGTATGGGCAACATTGTGTGCGAATATCAAAGAGTTACTATGGGGGGCTAACCGAGATATGAATTTTTTAGTGCTCGAGAGGGCGGTTTCTACCCCTTGGGATGGTTTGCAATGAATCGTTGTACGGGCGCTGTTTGCCTATCGGTATAAGCAACATTATGCGCGAATATAAAAGAGTTACTATGGGGGCTAACCGAGAAATGAATTTTTTAGTGCTCGAGAGGGCGGTTTCTACCCCTTGGATGGTTTGCAATGAATCTTTGTATGGGCGCTGTTTGCCTGGCGGTATGGGCAGCATCGTGTGCAAATATCAGAGAGTTACTATGGGGGCTAACCGAGATATGAATTTTTTAGTGCTCGAGAGGGCGGTTTCTACCCTTGGGATGGTTTGCAATGAATCGTTGTACGGGCGCTGTTTGCCTATCGGTATAAGCAACATTATGCGCGAATATAAAAGAGTTACTATGGGGGCTAACCGAGATATGAATATTTTAGTGCTCGAGAGGGCGGTTTCTACCCCTTGGGATGGTTTGCAATGAATCGTTGTACGGGCGCTGTTTGCCTATCGGTATAAGCAACATTATGTGCGAATACAAAAGAGTTACTATGGGGGCTAACCGAGATATGAATTTTTAGCGTCCTAAAGGGCGGTTTCTACCCCTTGGGGTGGTTTGCAATGAATCGTTGTACGGGCGCTGTTTGCCTATCGGTATAAGCAACATTATGCGCGAAATATAAAAGAGTTACTATGGGGGCTAACCGAGATATGAATATTTTAGTGCTCGAGAGGGCGGTTTCTACCCCTTGGGATGGTTTGCAATGAATCGTTGTACGGGCGCTGTTTGCCTATCGGTATAAGCAACATTATGTGCGAATACAAAAGAGATACTATGGGGGCTAACCGAGATATGAATTTTTTAGCGTCCTAAAGGGCGGTTTCTACCCCTTGGGGTGGTTTGCAATGAATCGTTGTACGGGCGCTGTTTGCCTATCGGTATAAGCAACATTATGCGCGAATATAAAAGAGTTACTATGAGGGCTAACCGAGATATGAATTTTTTAGTGCTCGAGAGGGCGGTTTCTACCCCTTGGGATGGTTTGCAATGAATCGTTGTACGGGCGCTGTTTGCCTATCGGTATAAGCAACATTATGCGCGAATATAAAAGAGTTACTATGGGGGCTAACCGAGATATGAATTTTTTAGCGTTCTAAAGGGCGGTTTCTACCCCTTGGGATGGTTTGCAATGAATCGTTGTACGGGCGCTGTTTTGCCTATCGGTATAAGCAACATTATGTGCGAATACAAAAGAGTTACTATGGGGGCTAACCGAGATATGAATTTTTTAGCGTCCTAAAGGGCGGTTTCTACCCCTTGGGGTGGTTTGCAATGAATCGTTGTACGGGCGCTGTTTGCCTATCGGTATAAGCAACATTATGCGCGAATATAAAAGAGTTACTATGGGGGCTAACCGAGATATGAATTTTTTAGCGTTCTAAAGGGCGGTTTCTACCCCTTGGGATGGTTTGCAATGAATCGTTGTACGGGCGCTGTTTGCCTATCGGTATAAGCAACATTATGTGCGAATACAAAAGAGTTACTATGGGGGCTAACCGAGATATGAATTTTTTAGCGTCCTAAAGGGCGGTTTCTACCCCTTGGGGTGGTTTGCAATGAATCGTTGTACGGGCGCTGTTTGCCTATCGGTATAAGCAACATTATGCGCGAATATAAAAGAGTTACTATGAGGGCTAACCGAGATATGAATTTTTTAGCGTTCTAAAGGGCGGTTTCTACCCCTTGGGATGGTTTGCAATGAATCGTTGTACGGGCGCTGTTTGCCTATCGGTATAAGCAACATTATGTGCGAATACAAAAGAGTTACTATGGGGGCTAACCGAGATATGAATTTTTTAGCGTCCTAAAGGGCGGTTTCTACCTTGGGGTGGTTTGCAATGAATCGTTGTACGGGCGTGTTTGCCTATCGGTATAAGCAACATTATGCGCGAATATAAAAGAGTTACTATGAGGGCTAACCGAGATATGAATTTTTTAGTGCTCGAGAGGGCGGTTTCTACCCTTGGGATGGTTTGCAATGAATCGTTGTACGGGCGCTGTTTGCCTATCGGTATAAGCAACATTATGTGCGAATACAAAAGAGTTACTATGGGGGCTAACCGAGATATGAATTTTTTAGCGTCCTAAAGGGCGGTTTCTACCTTGGGTGGTTTGCAATGAATCGTTGTACTGGGCGCTGTTTGCCTATTCGGTATAAAACAACCTATGTGCGAATATGAAAGAGTTACTATGGGGCTAACCGAGATATGAATTTTTTAGTGTTCTATAAGGGCGGTTTCTACCCCTTGGGATGGTTTGCCAATGAATCTTTTGTATGGGCGCTGTTTGCCCTGGCGGTATCGGCGACATCGTGTGCAAATATCAGAGAGTTACTATGGGGGCTAACCGGATATGAATTTTTTAGGTGCTCGAGAGGGCAGTTTCTACCCTTGGGATGGTTTGCAATGAATCGTTGTACGGGCGCTGTTTGCTATCGATATAAGCAACATTATGTGCGAATAATAAAAGGGTTTACTATGGGGGCTAACCGAGATATGAATGTTTTAGTGTTCTAAAGGGCGGTTTCTCACCCCTTTGGATGGTTTGCAATGAATCGTTGTACGGGCGCTGTTTTGCCTATCGATATAAGCGAACATTATGTTCGAATATAATAGGAGTTACTATGGGGGCTAACCGAGATATGAATTTTTTAGCGTTCTAAAGGCGGTTTCTACCCCTTGGGATGGTTTTGCAAATGAATCGTTGTTACGGGCGCTGTTTGCCTATCGGTATAAGCAACATTATGTGCGAATACAAAAAGAGATACTATGGGGGCTAACCGAGATATGAATTTTTTAGCGTTCCTAAAGGGCGGTTTCTACCCCTTGGGGTGGTTTGCAATGAATCGTTGTACGGGCGCTGGTTTGCCTATCGGTATAAGCAACATTAAATGGCGAATATAAAAGAGTTTATGATGGAGGGCTAACCGGGAGATAAAGTTGTTTTAGTTGTTCTTGATGAGGGCGGTTTGCCTTACCCCTTGGGATGGGTTTGGCAATGTTATTATTGTATAGTATTAGGCAAGGCTGTATTGCCTATAAAAAATAGCGAAAATTAATGCGCGAATATAAAAGAGTTACTTAATGGGGGCTATATTCCCGAGATATGATATTTTAGTTGTGCGAGAGAGGGTTTCTACCCCTCTTGGGATGGTTTGGCATAATGAATCGTTGTACGGCGCTGTTTGCCTATCGGTATAAGCAACATTATGTGCGAAAGAAAGAGTTACTATGGGGGCTAACCGAGATATGAATTTTTTTAGTGCGAGAGGGGCGGTTTCTACCCCTTGGGATGGTTTGCAATGAATCGTTTGTAGGGCGCTGTTTGCTGGCAGGTATGGGCAACATTGTGTGCAATATCAAAGAGTTACTATGGGGGCTAACCGAGATATGAATTTTTTAGCGTCCTAGAGGGCGGTTTCTACCCCTTGGGATGGTTTGCAATGAATCGTTGTACGGGCGCTGTTTGCTATCGGTATAAGCAACATTATGCGCGAAATATAAAGAGTTACTATGGGGGCTAACCGAGATATGAATTTTTTAGTGCTCGAGAGGGCGGTTTCTACCCCTTGGGATGGTTTGCAATGAATCGTTGTACGGGCGCTGTTTGCCTATCGGTATAAGCAACATTATGTGCGAATATCAAAGAGTTACTATGGGGCTAACCGAGATATGAATTTTTTAGTGTCGAAGGGCGGTTTCTACCCCTTGGGATGGTTTGCAATGAATCGTTTGTACGGGCGCTGTTTGCCTATCGGTAATAAGCAACATTGTGTGCGAAATATCAAGAGTTACTATGGGGGCTAACCGAGATATGAATTTTTTTAGTGCTCGAGAGGGCGGTTTCTACCCCTTGGGATGGTTTGCAATGTATCTTTGTATGGGCGCTGTTTGCCTGGCGGTATGGGCAGCATGTGTGCAAATATCAGAGTTACTATGGGGGCTAACCGAGATATGAATTTTTAGTTCTCGAGAGGGCGGTTTCTACCCCTTGGGATGGTTTGCAATGAATCGTTGTACGGGCGCTGTTTGCCTATCGGTATAAGCAACATTATGTGCGAATATCAAAGAGTTACTATGGGGGCTAACCGAGATATGAATTTTTTAGCGTTCTAGAGGGCGGTTTCTACCCCTTGGGATGGTTTGCAATGAATCGTTGTACTGGGCGCTGTTTGCCCTGGTGGTATGGGCAACATCGTATGCAAATATCAAAGAGTTACTATGGGGGCTAACCGAGATATGATTTTTTAGTGTTCGAGAGGGCGGTTTCTACCCCTTGGGATGGTTTGCAATGAATCTTTGTATGGGCGCTGTTTGCCTATCGGTATAAGCATCGTGTGCAATATCAGAGAGTTACTATGGGGGCTAACCGAGATATGAATTTTTTAGTGTTCTAAGGGCGGTTTCTACCCCTTGGGATGGTTGCAATGAATCGTTGTACGGGCGCTGTTTGCCTGGCGGTATGGGTAACATCGTGTGCAAATATCAAAGAGTTACTATGGGGGCTAACCGAGATATGAATTTTTTTAGTGTTCGAGAGGGCGGTTTCTAACCCTTGGGATGGTTTGCAATGAATCGTTTGTACGGCGCTGTTTTGCCTGGCGGTATGAACATCGTGTGCAAATATCAAAAGAGTTACTATGGGGGCTAACCGAGA